>CAUYUJ010020971.1:430634-468134 GCA_963575745.1 Prorocentrum cordatum | reverse complement strand
GTAGGAGCCCATGAGAGTCGTGTAGGAGTCCTATAGGATCGGACGGGATTCGTATAGACGCCTACAGGATCCTATGGGGTTCGTATAGGAGTCCTACTCGATCTTATGGGGCCCGTATAGGAGTCCTATACGATCTTATGGGATCCGTATAGGAGTCTTATAGGATCCTCTGGGGCTCGGGATTTGCATAGTCCGGTTGGACCCCATGGGACTTGTATAGACTTCGATTAATATTTTAAGGGTTTCGTGTGGGGGTCCATAAGATTTTGTGGGATTCGTACAGCAGTCCTGTAGGATCTTATGGGGCTCGTATAGGGGTCCTACAGGAGCCCATGAAATCTGTATTTACGTCCCCATATAGGTCCTGTGGGATTGGTATAGGACTCCTATCGGATCCAATGGGATTCGTATCGGACACCTATAGGATCCGATGGGATCCGTGCAGGAGTCCTATAAGATCCAATGGGGTCCGTGTATGCGTCTTATAGGACCCAATGGGATTCGCGTAGAGCCCCATGGGATCGTATGTGATGTGTATAAGAGTCTTGTAGGACCCCATGGGATCCGTATAGGAGTCCTATGGGCTCCGTACAGGAGCCCCAGTTGATCACATGGGATTCATATAGGAGTCCTACAGGATCCCATGACATTTGTATAGGAGCCCGATCGGGATCCTATGCGATCCAACGAATCCTACAGGCGTCCTGTAGGGCGGCAGCGACTCCCACAGGAATCTCATAGCAACCCCATAGGAACACCATCGGAATCGTATAAGGTTCAACGAATCGCATCGGAATCCTGTAGGAACCCCATCGGGCGTCAATGGATCCAATTGTACTACTAGTACTACTAGTACTACTAGTACTACTACTACTACTACTACTACTACTACTACTACTACTACTACTACTACTACTACTACTACTACTACGACTACTACTACTACTACTACTACTACTACTACTACTACTACTACTACTACTACTACTACTACCACCACCACCACCACCACTACTACTACTACTAACTACTACTACTACTACTACTACTACTACCTACTACTACTACTACTACTACTACTACTACTACTACTACTACTACTACTACTACCTCACTACTACTACTACTACTACTACTACTACTACTACTACTACTACTACTATTACTACTACTACTACTACTACGTACTACTACTACTACTACTACTACTACTACTACTACTACTACTACTACTACTACTACTACTACTGCGATTGATACCATGCCGATATGTAGTATTAATAGCAGCGCGGCTACTACGAGTAATTTTATCAGTATTACCGCCACGACTACGACTACGACTATTACTACTACGGCTACTACTACTACTACTACTACTACTACTACTACTACTACTACTATTACTACTACTACTACTACTACTACTACTACCCGTACGAATGCGACTACTACGGGTATTACTACTACTGGTATCACCACGACAGCGCTTACCCACTACTATTACTCCCCCCCACTGCTATGACGACGACGAGTATTACTACCCTACCCCTACACATCGTACGGAATTTCCTTTTACGACTACTACGGCGACGACTACTACTACTAATACGAATCCCACTACCACTACTATTACTACTACGACTACTACTACGACTACGGCTACTACTGCTACAACTACTACTATTTCTATGTTACTACTGCTACTACTACTACTACTACTACTACTACAGCTACTGCTTTTACTACTACTACCACTACCACTACTACTACTACTACTACTACTACTACTACTACTACTACTACAACTACTACTATTACTACTACTACTACTACTGCTGCTACTACTACTACTACTACGACTACTACGACTACTACTATTACTATTTCTACTCGTACTACTCCTACTACTCCTACGACTACTCGTATTACTACCACCACTCTGTCTACACCCGCGACTATTCATATTTCAGCTACTACTACGACTCATATGTGTACTACGACTACTACCACTACTACTACTACTACTACTACTACTACTACCACTATTACTACTACTACTACTTTTAAAACTGCTACTACTACTACTACCAGTACGACTACTATTATTACCAGTGCCACTACTACTACTACTACTACTACTACTACTACTACTACTACTACGACTACTACTACTACTACTACTACTACTACTGTTACGATTTTTATTTCGACTACTACGACGACTATTATCACTACTACTACTACTACTACTTCTACGACTACTACTACTACTACTACTGCTACTACTACTACTACTGCGGCTACTACGACTTCTTCTTCTTCTCTTCTTCTACTGCTACTACCACTACTACTATCATTTCTACGACTACAACTACTACTACTACTACTACTACTACTACTACTACTACTACTACTACTACCACTACTGCTATTACTCCTCCTCCTCCTCCTCCTCTTCCTACTACTACTACTACTACGACTACTACTGCTACTGCTACGATTGCTACTACTATTACTGCTACTACTACTCCTACTACTATTACTACTACTACTACTACTACTACTACTACTACTACTACTACTACTCTTACTCTTATTCTTACTACTACTACTACTACTACTACGACTACTACTATTACTACTACTACTACTACTAGTACTAGTACTACGACTACCGACACTACTACTACTCCTATTTCGTCTGCCCTTACCTCTACGACTACTACTACCACGACTTGTACTCCTATTACAGGTATGGCTACTACCCTGTAGCTTCCCCGGGGGATTCTATAGGATACCGTAGAGATTGTGTAGGATCCCAGAGAGATTCTACAGGATCCCTTATGGGGTGCTACGGCATCCCCTAGGGATGCTATAGCATCGCCTCAGGTTTCTTTAGGATTCCGGAGGGATTCTGTAGGACCCCCGAGGGATTCTATAGCGTCCCCGAATGATTCTATAGGACCCCCTATGTATTCTGTAGCATCTCCAACGGATTCTATAGCATGCCCCATGGTTTCAACAGGAGTCCCAAGGGAGTCGACAGGATTCCCTGTACGATTCCGAGGGAGTCTGCAGGTCCGACGTCGGCTCGGTGGAGCGCGCACAGGTTGAGCTCGTGGGAATACGTGGGCTGCCTTAGGGATCCAGAAGATTTCCAGCGGCTTCCTGTGGTTTCCTATGCTGGCCGTCTGGCGTGTAGCGTAGCGTTGCGTTGCGTTGCGTTGCGCGGGGGGGAGGGGCGCGCAGGATACACCAGCTGGTTGTTTCATGACATGGAGCTAAACAGCCAGCTGGTGTACCTGGTCCGGGTACACCCGCTGGTTGGTTCGCCTTGTTGTTGTAGTGTTTCGTTGTGTGTGTGTCCGTATGTAGCTCGAAATTGCATTGCAAATTCACTGGCCACCTGAGCGCTGAAGAGGCCCACGATCGCGAAAAAACGCGGGTGCGCCTGTGTGTGACAGAGAGAGGGTGAGCGTGTCATTCGTTGAGATGCAGGACCTTCTTGCCAGGCACATCCGCGGTCCCTATGTTTGCTGTTGGACGGTTCCTATCCGTGGCTCTCCTGCCGTGCTCGCCAGGGACTACGTTGCTGGAGTTGCAGGTGGTCTGACTTAAGCCTTGCGGGCAACCATTGGATCATGTCTCGCGAGGTGCCACCCGCGACACTTTGCGGACGCGGGGGCCCGCAGCGTCCGTGACAGGTAGTGATGCTGTCCTGGCGCACCGTTCCGGCATCTACCTCCGACTTGCGTGCTTGGCGGATGTTTTTCCAGTGGAAGTGTGCCCGCTGGGTGGCGGACGCCGCTCCGGCGTGTCGCCCACTGCGTTGACCTCGTGGGAGGTCCTGCGGTGCCGTTGAGATCCATCTCTGCCGTGTCGGATCGCGGTCATCGCGACCACCGTGTAGACCGCGAGTGTCTCGCCTGCTTCTCCTTGAACCAGCTGCGGCTCGCTTCAGGATGCAGCGCTCTTGCGTACGTCGCGATTTCAGACGACTCTTTTGATGCGGTGCCCCCCATGCGAATTCACATGGTGTTTCGAGGATCTCCTTATCCCTCTCGCCATTATTCATCCGAGTTTGCGAAGGGAGGAGGTCGGCTCAAAATTTTTGTTTGAGTGTGGTCAAGTGGCATGGCTCGCGGCACTGGCGAAGGTTCACGATCAGCGAATCCGATGTCGTTGCACGCGTGGCGCATCTCGCGCAGGCGGATGGCGATTGAGAAGAACCAACTGGAGACGTGGCGCATTTGAGTGGTGTGAACTTCGGGAGTGGCGAACGTGGCGTTCCATGCAGCACGATGCCCAGCTGAGGGCGAGGTATGAAGCCGAGCTGAAGGCGCAGCGGGTGCAGAAGCAGGCGACCGAGGTGGAGAAGGCGCAGGAGGCCGAAGCGAGGGCGAAGCAAGTGGAGGATGTGAGCGCAAAGCAGGAGTTCGAAGTGAGCACGGCGAAGGAAGGTGCCAAAATGCAAGCGAAGCAACAGGAGGAGGAGGAGAAGGAGGAGGAGGAGGAGGTGAGGGCAACGCAGGATACCGAGGTGAAGACAGCGAATGGCCTGGAGGGGAAGGTTCACTAGGGCGCTCTGCCGAGGCATGAATGGCAAGGGCGAGATGCTGCTGATTGACATGGGCGGAACGTTCCCCCGAATGTGCCGACGAAATCTGCTTCTCGCGAAGGGGTCCACATACCACAAAGAAGATTGCACAGCGCCGAGCAGGTCACAAACAAATGCATGGACATGTCGGACACGAAGATGCAGGGCGTGTGCGCAGAGCAGAGATTCCAGCGTTACGGAGCGAGCCTCGCGGACTGGGGGTGGGCGAAGGTTAGCGAGGGTTGACGGGCATAGTCTGTCTTGCGCCAGGATGGAGCTGCACAACATTTTGGTCAACCACAACATTCCAGTCCGGATATGTCTCGCATCGTGTGATTCACTCGCTGTTGACATTGACAGCACTGCACAGCCTGTCTGCTACGCTGCTCGCGGCATCACTGGAAAAGGGGTAGACGCCGTGCAACGAGAGATGATGACTTGCATGCCACAGGGCACCGGATGACACAACGACAGAAAAGAGCACCGGCAAGTATTCGTGTGGGTGTCCGGAGCGAGGCGCGCGGTGAGCAGAGACGCCGCTTGCTGGACAGCATTAATACTAGAGCAGCGGGACTCGCTTGCAGAGAGCATCGTGGGTCGCGAATGTCACAAGTGAGAGACGTAGAAAACTGGGGTCGTCTTCACCGGCATTGTAGCGTTCCGCGCTGGCGGCCCACGTGAGTCGCCGCGTGAGGTCGCCATTCCATCTCGCGAAAGACCCGTTTCTTCTCGTCGCTCAAGTGTGCCTGGCTGGGGTACAGTCGGCCCGGATTAGTAGGTCGACCCTGCCAGCTCAAGGGTACCCGTGTGTCCTGTGCCTCGCGACACGTGCCTTCTTTCACTCCTATGGCGATGTGGCCCTCGGAAGGGTCCCCCTGTCCTCTCGCGTGTCCTGTCCAATCAAGACCGACTGTATCTCAAGGAGGCTTGCCTGGCCCGCACGCCAAGGGACGGACGGAATCGGACGGACGGCGCTCCTGCGCGTCTTCCCCGAGGGGCGAGCTCGGCGTGCACTTTTCCTCCCGTGCCCTGAGAGCAGGGCGGGCCCCCCTACCCGTGCGGGGTCCGCCCGTGTCTGTGATTGTGTGTGGGCGCTCGTGCTGGGTCGGGCCTGTCCCCCTACAGGGGGGATTTGGGATGAAAAATGCAAAGAGCCAAACTTACCTTGAGACATCCAGAGATGGTCAAAAAATCGTCCCCAGACTACTGTTTGTCTATTTTGGAATATTCCTCCTGTAGAGGGACAGGCCCGACTTGATGCTCGTGCGCGGTGCGCCTGCGCGCCGCCAGGTCCCGGCGGGCCAGAGTGCTCCTTGTGTGTTGCGCTTGTCCACCCTCCGCGGTCGACGTTGCGAGGATAGCGGGCGACGGGGCGCCCCGTCGGCCCGCTGCTTGCACTCCATGCCCCCACGCTCTGGGGATAGCGTGCGCGGGGGAAGCCCGGGCAGGGGTTGTAGCGTGCACAGGAGCATCTCTTGCAGGGGGATCGCCTCACAGGGGCGGCTTGCACGGATGAAGCCTTACTTTGGGGGGTCGCGTGATTTTGCTCTGAGATTGGGTGTTGCACGTTATCTTTGCGATGCCAACCATAAATTGCACGCCGACTCGCAGCGCGCGGTCCGCCAACAACTACGTTGGGTGGAATTCGCGCGGTAGCTCGCGCCCCTTGCAATCACTCGCAACGGTGACGCCACCTGGCCGACGTAGGAAAAAGTGTGCGCGTGCGCGCGCAACAACTAGCCCGGCGAAGGACCCAACTATATGCAGAAGTGAGTACCGCAAGGCAGGTGGGACGAAGGAAGGGGAGCTCCCCATCGGGCCAACAGGCGTGTGAGGGGTGGGGTGTGTGAAATGGGGCAGTGCCGCAATGCGGGAGCTCGATGTGGCGCCTTCAGTGGAGCTCCCCGCAAGGCCACGAAGCGTGTGCGGGGTGTGCCGCAATGGGGCTGTGCCGCCATGCGGGCGGTACCATTGGGGCCTTCGGTTGAGTTCCTTACAGTCGGCCCAGATTAGTAGATCGACCCTGCCAGCTCAAGGGTACCTTTGTGTCCTGTGCCTCGCGACACGTGCCTTCTTACACTCCACTGGCGATGTGGCCTTCGAAAGGGTTTTGTGTCTTGTGTCCTCTCGCGTGTCCTCTCCAATCAAGTCCGATTGTACGGGACCACGAAGCGTGTAAGGGGTGTGCCGACATGGCGCGGTGCCGCCATATGGACGCTGCTATTGGGATCTTCGGTGACGGCGTGCGAGGGGTGTGCCAACATGGGGCGGTGCCGCCATGCGGGCGTTGCCGCTAAGGCCTTCTGTGGAGTTCCTTGTGAGGCCACGATCTCGTGGAGGGGCGTGCCAAGATGGCGCGGTGCCGCCACGCTGGCGTACAACACAGCGCGCGCGGGGTGTGCAACAATGGGGCGGCGCCGCCACGCGGGCGGTGCCACTGGGGCCTTCGGTGGAGCTCCAGATGGGGCCGTGAAGCGCGTGAGGCGACTGCCGACATGGCGCGGTGGCGCCATGCGGGCGCTGCCCTTGGGGCCTTCGGTGGGGCGCCCAATGGGGCCGCGACGCGTGCGAGGGGTGTGTCGAGAGTGGGCGGTGCCGCCACGCGGGCGCTGCCACAGGCGCATTCGGTGGAGGTCCTGTGGTGCCACCACGTGTGCGAGGGATGTGCCGACAGGGGCACGCGGAGGGCGCACGCACGGAGGGGAGACCGGAGGACGGGGACGGGTGAGGTGAGTGACGCGGGGCGCTGCCTCTTCAGACCGAGGAGCCCACCCCACAGGACGGTTGGGAAATGCAGGGGGGCTCCCCGCTTCCAGGACCCTCCGCCTGGAGCTCGGCGGCGCCAGCCCGCACCTCGCGCTGGGGGCCGCCCTCCTCGAGGGCCCCCCTGGAGACGAGGCGGCGCGGCGCCTTTCGGACACGTTTACCAGCAGGACCCGCGGAGAGGAACCAATTCTAGACGCTTCGCGTAACCCCACCAGCTTTCTGACTCGCCGCCGGCGCGCTCGCCCGCGGCCGCTGACCAAAAAAGTGCCCCCACCAGCCCATCCAGAAACGATGCCCAGAGGAATTGCCACGATCAGGGAAGTGGGCAGCACACAGGAAGGGTCCCCCAGTGGAGGCCTCTTGGAGCGTCTTGGATGCATCGGAGGGCGTCTCTTGGGAGCATCTTGGAGGCCTCTTGGGCGCCTGCTGGAGCCTCCTGGGCGCCTCTTGGGGCCCTCTTGAAGCGCTCTTGGGAGCCTTGGGAGCGCTCTTGGGGCCATCTTGGAGGACATCGATCAAACAAGCAGCCAGCATTAGTTAGCGTTGCGCCTCGTGAGCCCACAACATCGCCTCTTGGGGCGCTCTTGGGGCGCTCTCGGAGCGCTCTTAGGCGCTCTTGGGGCCGGCATGGGGCTCTCTTGAGCCTCTCTTGGAGCCCTCTTGGGCCATCTTGGAGCCATCTTGAGGCCTCGGATGGCCATTGGAAGCGAAAAGGCGAGAAAGCCAAACACGTAGATGTTCCTAAGGTTTTGGCCTCTTCGGGGACTCTTGGGGGAGCTCGTTGGCCACTTGGAGCCGTCTTGGAGCGGTCTTAGGGCATCTTGGAGCATCGTGGGAGCCATTCTGAGACATGTTGGGATATCTTGAGCCATCTTGGAGGTCATCTTGGGCTCTTCCAGGCGCCCTTGGAGCCATCTTAATCAGTGCCTCCCCCAAGAGCCAAGAGGCCCAAATGTGGCTAAAACCTTGGTCAAATCAATGCTTGGGCATTTTCGCCGAGGCCTCTTGGAGCATCTTGGGTGCCTCTGGGGGGTCTCTTGGGGCCTCTTGGAGGTCTCTTAGGAGCCTCTTGGGGGCATCCTGGGGGCCTCTTGGGGCTTTCTGGCCACCTCTTGGGGCTCTCTTGGGGCACCCTTGGGAGCCTTGGGGGCCATCTTTGGGCCATCTTGGGTGAGATCGATCACAGGAGGGGGGATCCCCAATTAGGCCCCCCCTTCAGGAGGCCAACATGGAGCCGAAGCCTTAGTAACACCAGTGATTTGGGCTTCCTTGCCGAGGCCGTTTTGGAAGCCCTGGCACTTCGCGAAACCCGCCGTCCAGGTCCAGGGGAGGGGGTAAGGGGGAGGGGTCAAGACCCCCTCACCGCCCGCAAGCCGTCTCGCTCACTCCCACCCGCCCTCCCAACACATACGTAGCACCCGAGCCTGGCCCGAGCCGTAGCATATTCAGCAGGCGTCTTTGGATGGGCAGCTACTGGGGGCGAATCCGCCGCCGCCGCCGCCGCCGCCTCCGCCGCCGCCGCCGCCGCCCGCCGCTGCCGCCGCGCCGCCGCCGCCGCGCCGCCGCCGCCGCCGCCGCCGCCGCTGTCCGCCGCCGCCGCCGCGCGCCGCCCGCCGCAGCCGTCCACTGCCGCGCCGCCGCCGCCGCCGCCGCCGCCGCCGCGCCGCCGTCGCCCCGCTGCCGAAACGCCGCGCCGCAGCCGCTGCTGCCCCGCTGCTGCCGCCCGCCGCCGTTGCCGCCGCCGCCGCCCCCGCCGCCGCCGCCGCCACCGCCGCCGCCGCCGCCACCGCCGCAGCCGCCGCAGCCGCTGCCCCCGCCGCAGCCGCCGCCGCCGCCGAGTGTACTTTGTATTGTTGTTTTGACAGGGATGGTGAGGAGAGGCCGCATCGGGTTCGCTGCGAATGCTCCGAATGTGGAGGCAGAGTGTGTGTTTGTATTGTTTTTTACAAAGGATGGCGGGGAGGTGCCCTCATTGACTCGGGTTGGGGAGGGGGTGTATATTAATAAGGAGCAGAACCCCTCCCCGAGGGGGAATAATGAGGTTGGAAGAGGAAGCTTCCTAAACCACCTACGCCTAGAGGGCTGGTGGGATTTTGAGGACGAGGGGTGTCGGGAGGGGGAGGAGGGAGGGGGGAGGGAGGAGGGAGGGAGGGCGAGGAGGGAGGAAGGAGTGAGGAGGGAGGCAGGGAGAGGGAGAGGGAGCGGGATGGGAGGAGGCTCGTGGGGAGAGGGAAGGGCGGAGAATGATGGGGACGAAGGGGAGTGAAACGGGGAACGAAGGCGGCGAAGGAGGGGGATGGCAGACATTTTGGGACGAAGGAGACGGTGGAGGGACCGTTGTGACAAAGTCTCGGGACGGAGGGGAGGGAGGAGGGAGAGGGATGAGGAAGGGGGGAACCAGGGGGGTGACGCGCAGTTTGCGCTGATGGCGAGCACGCTCATATCCGAGTGCGTCTGGCAATTTCCCGTCGAGGCTGTCGCTTTCGATGGAGGCGTCTGGGGCTTCGGCTCTGCGGAAAGAAGAGGGGGAGGGAAACGGGAGGGAAGGGAAGGGGAGGATGATGATGATGAGGAGGAGGAGGAGGAAGAACATGACGGGCAAGAGTCGGTGGGGGGAGGGGACGCTGAAGGCCCCCCTAGTCTGCTCCGGCCTATTGTTGCTCCGTTTCCCTTTGTTGGTCACACCTCGTTGGATGGGGTGGTCTCTATGCGGAGGGCTAAAACAGCCACGAAGGCACAGCATACACGCACAGCTGCAGCTAGGACGCAAACTTGACGTCACTCATGCAACGCAGGGTCCAGTTTGAGCTTCGAATCACTTCAGTAACATCTAATACCTAGGCGAAGGCACGATGCTTACGCACATCTGCCAACTCCAGTCGTGATCACAGGCGTAGGCATAGACATATTGGCATCGAAGTTTACAAACACATCTGTGAACCTGGGCGGGCCCCGACAAGTGCCATCTTGCAATATATACGGTGCAGCCTAGGTGGTGCAGTCAATGTTGTGCAATCGAGGCGGTGCCATCCATATGGTGCAACGCAGTGTAAGCCTATTGAAAGCAATGCAAAGCAATGCCAGGCAATGTCATGTAACGCACATCGTCGCGACGCAACGCAAAGCAGCGCAAGGTTTCGCAACGCCATGCACGATAATACAAGGCAATACCAACCATTTCACAGCAATGCTAAGTCATGCAAAACAATGCAACGCATTCCGTGCAGGGCAATGCACAGCAA
This sequence comes from Prorocentrum cordatum, assembly GCA_963575745.1. Lineage (NCBI taxonomy): Eukaryota > Dinophyceae > Prorocentrales > Prorocentraceae > Prorocentrum > Prorocentrum cordatum. The sequence goes on along the minus strand of CAUYUJ010020971.1, from coordinate 457,529 downwards.
TGCAAAGCTGTTCAAATCAATGCAAAGCACGCAACGCAAACCAACGCAAAGCAATGCACAGCAATGCGATGCAAACACATGCAAAGCACTGTACAGCATTGCAAACCCATGACACGAAGTGGAATGCAAAGAAGTGCAAAGTGCGAACCTCGCTCAATCAACATCGTGACCAAGGTCGAGCTGACCGAAAGACATGAAACCCTAAGTGCAAGCTTTGTTTTGGGAGCCAGTGGGCATAGGTAAGCCCATAGGGATAGGCTACCCCGCATTACTGGTAATGCCGACCGCATTTGATCTGTTTCATGTGGGACGAGAACTTCAGACCCAGTAGATTCGGTTGGCAGGCTTGGGAGATAGAGGCAAAAGTAAAGACGGACACGCAGACGCAGCAGGCTGAGGAGCAGCGGAGCAATGATCCATAGTCAACAGCAACGTGACGGAGGCATACGTAACGTCACGCTGCAAAGTGCAATCGTTGAAGGTGTACCAGCAGAAACTAGATTCGAAAACAACTGCGCGATCAGCCCAAAACGCATATTTGTGAAACAACAACTAGCGGACGTTGCTAGTTACAAACACATGTCCACATTAAGCAGTCGCACCAACGCCACACGCTGACACAGGCACGAGCACAGTTGTTGTTTGCTTCGCCTCAGGTGACCTGGTGACGCGCCCGTGTGTTGTCCATCTGCTGGACGCGAGGGGCGAATGTGCATTGGACTGTGCGTGTGACAGGTGTGCGCCAAAGAAACACGGACAGCCACGCAAACACATACACCCGCCAATATCATACCGTACTCGCAGAAAGTCAGGCACGTTCGATTGCCAATTGCAGCATCGGTAGAAGTGGCATACTTGCACAATCGCAAACAGCAACAGCAGTAACAGCGCCTTGAGCTTGCTTTGCTTTGCTTTGCCTCCTAGCTGAGGCACCTTCCGCCCCGTGATCGTGTCAGTCGTTTCGAAAAAGTGGCAGGGAGGGAGAGGATGAAGAACAAATGATCCAGAGCGTTCTCGAACACTCAGAGTGTGCTGAAACGCGCTGAAACGGGAGCGCTCTGGAACGGCCGCGGCGCCCTACATATCCTCCAGACTCGCCGGTTCTCAGGGACCCCCGATTCATATGTTTTTGCTGGTCCGAGTTGCTCTTCATCCTGCAGTCGTCTTGCCAGGGTGGCCCTCGCCTCCCGCTCCCAGGAGCCCGCTGTGGTACGCGCCCGTGCGCGCCGTTGGGCTCAGCTTCGGGCGGCAGGACAGGGCTCTGCGATGGAACCAGGACTGCCTGGGCCCGCCCACAGGTCGGCCCCGCTGCAGGGAGGAGATCTCGACTTCAGTTGAGGGCGTGGGTTCGGCTTTGTCGTGGGGTCCGAGCGAGTCGAGGCCATCCCATGAGATCCGCAAGGGTGGGGCATGCGCTTCGGATGCTGAGTTGAACACCTGCGTGCCGGACTGTGCGAGGGGGGGCTCGCTTCGGCCCGAAGGCTCGTAGCCCGGACGGGGAGGAGAAAGTGGAGGTGGAGCCCCTCAGTATCGTTTAGCTGATCCCCTTCCCCATCCCCATCCCCATCCATCAGACCCCCACCATCTCATCCCCCAAGTTGGGGATATACACCCCGAAATCTGACAGAAACCGCCTATATCCCCATCTGTGGGGGGGTAAACTGGCCAGTGGGGCCCAGGCCACGCGAATGGGATTAGAGATCGGTTGAACGATGCTCAGCCCCCCGCCATGCAGCATTTCCAGGGGACCCACACGACGAGTGGCCAAGGCAGGCCGATGCGCAGGGAGGGGGAGGACGAGGAGCAGGGAGGAGGGGGAGGGAGGAGCAAGCGCAGGGTGTGGAGAAGGATCACGGGGGGGAGGAGGAGGAGGAGGAGGAGGAGGAGGAGGAGGAGGAGAGGAGGAGGAGGAGGAGGAGGAGGGAGGAGGAGGAGGAGGAGGAGGAGGAGGAGGAGGAGGAGGAGGGAGGAGGAGGAGGAGGAGGAGGAGGAGGAGGGAGGAGGAGGAGGAAGAAGAAGAAGAAGAAGAAGAAGAAGACGAGGAGGAGGAGGAGGAGGAGGAGGAGGAAGACGAGGAGGAGGAAGACGAGGAGGAGGAAGACTAGGAGGAGGAAGACGAGGAGGAGGAAGACTATGAGGAGGAGGACGAGGACGAGGAGGAGGACGAGGAAGAGGGCGGGGCTGCCCCATGCAGGACTACAACTCGAACCCCGGCGCCTTCTTGGGCACCCCGGGGCTCCTGGACACCAGCTCCTCGGCGATCCGGGTGCGCACGACGACGTACGAGAGCATGCTGCTGGCATTCCCCGGCGACTGCAAGAAGGACCGCCGACAGTCCTGGACACGGGCTTCCCTCGGGCGATCGCAAACATGGATTAAGGTGGCGTGGATTAGCGACGGGTCCCGTTCTCGTGGGAAATCGCAGATTTCCGCCGCCGAACGAGTCGGCACTGGCCGCATTTTGGGGAGGGCACCTCCCCCGAACCATGGATTTGGCGACCGCGCGCCAAATCCATGGATCGCTAATCCATGTTTGCGCGCCCCCGATTCCCGGTTTCCGACGCCGTGTTACCTCTCAGTACCAGTGTTCCTCCTCGATTCCAGCGTCCAGCGGCCCGGTTCGGGCCCGGGGCCCATCCAGAAATCACATTTGGGACGTGGAAAAGACGGCCCAAGCGAAGGCGTCGAGAGGTCCCGTGGCCGCCCACTGACGGCGTCAGAGATACGGGTCGCCCACTTGGGTGGGGGTGTCAGCAAGGCCTCGGGTTGCGGCCGACGGCCCACCAGAGGTACTCTCGGCTGGCCCGAACTGCCCCCCCAGGGGAAGATCGGGGCGGGCGCCATACACCCAGGTTCGCTTCGGGTGTTGAGACCGCCCCAGACTTCGTTGGGGGGGGCTGTCGAGGCCAGGCTAGACTCCCTCTCGGGACCGTCTGTGCTCCCCCCGGAGCCTTGCCAGGCGTCGCCCACGGGAACACTTCTTAGAAGCTCGAGGACCTTCGTGAGGACCCTTGAGGTCTCGTAGGGCGCTGGCCCTTGTGGCAACGCCTGGGCCGGAGAACGCCCAGAGTTTCTGTGAGTCTCTTCCGAGTTTGTGACCCCCCGGGGATTGCGATGGAAGGACGACGAGGCTGGGGGGACATCCTGCTCCTGCAGCGAAAGCGACGACCTCGGGGAGACGTTCCCCTACATCTCCATCAGCCTGGAGTCCGCGAGCACCACGCGCTTCTTCGGCCTCGACTCCGGCGATGACGTCATCGTCTGCATGCCGCCCGCGTCCTACGTGAGCTACAACGCCAAGTCCAGACGCTGCGAGGTGGCCGTGGCGGACGACGGCGAGCGCAGCGCGTACAGCGAGTCCCTGGTGCTCGGGGCGCCCTTCTTCCGCTCCGTGGCGGTGCTCCTCGACTACGACAGGTCGTTCATCCGGCTGGGAGCGCCGCTGGAGGCGGGCGCCGCCGTGCGGCCTTCTGGCCGGCGCTTGGCGGAGGAGGCTCGAGCAGTGGCGAAGTGACCTGGCCATGGGGCCACCAGGGAATGTTCTCAGAACGTCTCTGGCAGAGACAGTCTCCGCTGAAGCCATCGCTTGGATGCTCCGAGGACGCTGTCTTTGTTACTCGAGCACGGCTTGTTCTAAAAACATGCCGTGGTAGGGCTGCAAAAATGCCCAGACGGTCGGCCCCTGCTCCAGAGGCGGGCGGCGCGGCTCAGTGCCCGTGCGCAGACCCCAAGAATTGGTGGTCCACGGGCCACCGGCTCAGCTGGCGGCGCGTGGCGCTGGTGCTGGCGGTGGCCGCCGCGCTGGCGGCGTACGTCTACGTGGCGCACTCCCCGTCGCAGGCGGCCGTGTTCCTGCGCACCCAAGGCTGGGCAGCCGCCGCCGCGATCTCGGGAGAGGAAGAGGCACCGATACCACTGCCATGTCTTCGATTTCGCCTTCTTGGGCCTCGGGGAAAGCCCTCGTCACCACCGCTGGATCCGCCTCGAAATTCTGGGCAGAACGCACCCCAGGAGAAGTCCATGGAGTAGCAGTGCCGGTGCCTTTTGGTTTCCCCAAGATCACCCACATGGCCACCTCGTGGCCTCGGCTACCCTGAGATCCTGGCGTTGCAATTGTTTCACAACGGGCGTTTGTTTCGCCCGTTTTCCGGTCACAGATCGATCCGGTTTGAAAAATTGCTCAGAAAGGTGGGGTCCAGGGCTTTGGCGATTTTTTGCGATGTTGTAGGTTGTTTGCAACGTCAAATCTGAGGGTGCGAGTGATCTATCGCAGGAGTGACATTTGTCAGACGGGGCTAGGACGAGGATGCATCCGTTCCAGAGCGTTCGGGAACGCTCTGAGAAGGCCGCGGCGCCCGAGACATCCTTCAAATCTGCCGATTCTCAGAGATTACCGATTGATCCTCGCCCGAATTTGTCCTCGTCCTGGCTTCGTCTGGGGGTAAGAGTGGCCCCCTCGCAGGAGTGACCTTCCGGTTCGGGCCCACAGGGGTCCCGCCAGCAAGGGCTGGCTAGCGCTGGGGGAGGGCTTGCGCTCGGCGCCCCCCCCGCGGCCCCCGAAAGACGCCGCGCACCAGAGGCCCCTCTTGCCCACCAGGTCACTCTTCCGGGCAAGCGCCGCTCCTTGATGGCAGAACAAGTTGTACAGTCGACCCGCATAGTAATCAAGGATAGGCATCCCTCCCAAGGGTACCCTTGCATCCTTGCCTCCTGGGTCCATCATTGGGCACGTTCGTTGGCCGCGCCACGCTCGAAGCGCTTCGAAATGGGCGTCCAAGGCCCTTGCACCCTTCTCGCGCATCCTTACTATACGAGTTGACTGTGTAAGCCTACAGTTGTGTTGTTTGTGTCCCTCTACAGGAGGAGTCTTCAAGAATAGCTAGGACATAGTCTTGGAGAGGATTGTTCGACCATTTCTGACTGTTGTTGAATATTTTTAGAGTATCCTCCGTTTTTATACCAAAGCCCTCCTGTAGGAGCACATGCCCGACCTGAATCTACAGTGAGGGCGCGCATCAAGAAACCAGATGCTGTTCGTCGGGGCATCCCGGGGTTCTCAGCTCCGCGAGCTGCGCGGCGAGTTTCCATAGCCGTTGACAGATGCTGCTGCGCTCCGGGTGCTCCAGGTTTCCCCTCGTGCACCTCGCGCGTACATTTGCGGAGCTCCGCGCGGATTCCCCGGATGGGCGCTGGGGCCCCCCTGGCGGCGCCTCCGGCGCTTCCGGCGCGCTGCGCTGCGCGCGCCATGGAGGGCGGTTCATCGCCGATCCGAGACATCCGCGCGGACCTCCGGAAGCGTATGGTCATGCAGTTTGTGGTTCCTCTTGATCCAGGTCACCCGCGTATACGCACGTCGTGAAACGCCAGACGTGCCGTGTTCGAGACGTCCGCGTGAACACGTTGCGTGATTGCTCGGCACGTGTTGGCCCACGTCTTGGCGAACCTGTCGCGCCGGACCTGCGTTGTCGATCTGCGTGTTGAGCTCCACGTCAACATGCTACGGGTTGCGTGCTGCGTATCGTTTCAGCTGAGCTTTCGAATCGTCGGCCCAGCTCCTCCAATAGAGTGACCTCTGGCCAGAGTGACCTTCGGGTGCGGGCTCAGTGGGGTCCCCCGATCGCTGCACCCATGCGATCGTAGCAGGTTGTGCGCTGGGATTTGTCCCGCTTCGCGGCTTCGTAGAGCGCACCAGGAGTCACTCTTGCCCTGGGTCGCTCTCTCGCGTGAGTAGCCGACCGCGTGGCCTCCGCGTGGCTGCCCGGTCTGCGGGTGGAGCGCCGGAGAGAAGGTGCGGGATGGCGGCCTCCTGGCGAGGGCCGCCATCTGCTCACAGCGGAGGCGCTGCCCTGCAGACGGTCCGGATCCTGGCAGTCCAGTGCTGTGTTCTGATGGCCGTGCTCTGCCTTGCACAGGGGATCGTCTGGCTGTGCCCTGTGACAGACTAGAACCCTACATAGGAAGCAGTCCGTCACGGACTGTCCGTGCCCCCCGCCCCCCTCATCAGAGAAACTTTCAACGCCCCTGGCACCGGGGCCAGGGCGGAAGCGACATCCCCCGTAGCGTCTTCCTCCTCCTCCTCCTCCTCCTCCTCCTCCTGGAGCTTCTCCTCCTCCTCCTCCTCCTCCTCCTCCTTTCTCTGACTCCTCCCCCGGAAGTCTCTCGAGATCTCCGCCTCCGGAGGTTTGGGAGGTCTCTGGAGTTTCCAAGAGGCACTTTCCGATAGATTTCTCATTGGCATTCGAATGGCTTCTCGACGTTCCTCGTTTGGCCAGGTCCCAGGCGAGCGGCGAAAATAAGTAGTCATTTGTTTGTGTTGTTTCATGTGCTAGCGATATCGTCGAAGGGGGACCGCCGACAGTTATTATGTTATTCGTTTTTGTGATAACGATATCACCGGGGGGTACTGTATACTTCCTAGGTCCTAGGGGGAGGCGCCGTGCGATATGTGATATGAGTATGTCCACTATGGTACTTGTAAGGTGTTGTCGTAACCTGTCCTGTTATCCCGCAAAAGGGGCGTACAGTGCTGCATGATGTGCACTACAGCAAACGTGTTGACGCTTCGTGAACCCCTTCCAGCCAATCCAGAATTCCTCGGCGTGTTGTCTTGAGAAGGGGATCGACGAGCTTCAGGGAAGCACAGAGGGAGGGGCACTAGTCAAACCGAAGCTGAGATCAGCTCGACCATCTCATAATAATCGCTAACCTGATGTCTTCTGGAGGCCTTTGGGGAGCCTCTTGGAGCCATCTTGGGGTTCTCTTGAGGCCCTCAGGAGCCCCGTGGGGCTTTCTTGGAGGTTTTTGTCGACGCTGCGGAGGTTTTTTGGGGGGCCATCCTGGAGGCGGCCGACCAGAAAAGGGGAGGTCTTCAATTGGTCCTCCCCCCTCTGAGCTAGAAAACGACTTTGTGGCCCTCCTTGGAGCTCTCTTGCGGTGCTCTTGGGGCCTCGGAGCATCTCTTGACGGAGTGTGGGGGCCATCTTGGCGCCATCTGAAGGCCTCAGAAGGCCATCGGACGCGAAGATCATAGGCAAGCATCACAGAAAACCCACCTCTGTTTTTTGAATGTTATATCTCGGATGCATCCTTTGGAGGCATCGTGAGCACATGCCACAACAAGGCCAAGAGCTCCTCGACGTACCAGCGCAGGGTGTTCCTGTTCTAGCGGGGACCTGCGCTCTCCGTTTCGGCCCAGCAGCTTTCTCCAGCAGCTTCCAGAAGCTGCCCCCCCCGCCTCGAAAACCCCTCTCGCGCGCACGGGGTTGCGCGTGCAGGGCTCGCTCACCGTTTGCCTGGCGCTCTGGCGGAAGCGCTGCCCAACTTTCTCCTGTGCGTTCTGTAATGGGTGGGTGCTTGGAAAGGAGAGAGCGGGGAGGGGAGGTCGGTCGGTCGGTGGAGGAGGACAGCGAGGGAGGAGGGGGAGGAGGAGGAGGAGGAGGGGAGGAGGGGGAGGGGGAGGGAGGAGGAGGAGGAGGAGGAGGAGAGGAGGAGGAGGAGGAGGAGGAGGGAGAGGAGAGGAGAAGGGAGGAGGAGGAGGAGGAGCGGGGGGATTGAGGTCTGCAGGGAAATAGTCTTCCATGTAGCGCGACAGTGCACCTCCCCTGGAGCACCGAAGGCGCACGCAAGGCGCACGTTTCTTCACCCCCCGATGCTCATGTAACAGATTTGTTCCATTTATATATACATATATATATATATATATATATATATATATATATATATATATATATGTCGCGGCGCGGTAGAGGCAACCCGCTCGCGCGAGTAGCAGCACCGGGCTAACCCCTGGGGTATTACACATGCCCCTTCAGTAATTTTGCATTTAGAGCGTGCTCGTCTTTCGTTCAATTCTGAGGGGACAGTAGCGCAAGCATAATTTGCAGGGGACGGGCAGCGGGAGGAGAGAAATGTTCTGTGCATGTTTGGCTCAAGAAATGATTGCTGATTCACCTCACTCCCCCAAATATCTCGGGGGAGGGCTGAAACATGGTATCGCGGAGCTGACTGACGTTCCGCGGACGTGAAATCCACTGCGCGACTTCTGCAGCGGAACATCGTCGAGATGGAGCAGCAGCTGCAGCAGCAGCAGAAGATGGCCGACTTGCTGCAGACTGTGCAGCGCCTGCAGCAGCAACAGCAGGAGCAGCGGCAGCAGCAGCAGCAGCGGCAAGCAGCAGGACAAGCACTTGGTCCTGCTCCCCGCATCGCCCAGCGCCTGGAGGGCGTGCTGGACGCGAATATCATCGGAAAGGTGAAGCAGTTCGACGGCAGCCGGGCCGCGTGGTCCACTTGGGAGTTCCACTGGAGATCTTTCAACATAGCGAACGACAGGCGATACACGGACTTCTTCGAGAAACTAGACGATAAGACCCTGGACCAGCTCGACCTAGTCAAGAACGCGACCGTGGCCGTCGACGACGTAGACTACGAGGACTTGAGTACACAACTCTACTACATGCTCGTGCTCGCCATGCCCGAAGATTCTGCAGGAGAGACGATCATGCGCAACGTATTGCACGGAGAAGGTGGTCAGGCCTGGCTATGACTTAAGGAGAGTATGCCCGTAACGAGCCTGGTAACGTGGTCGCGTGCATGAGGCAGCTCATGAGCACACAGTTCCCGCAGAACACGGACGTGGCGAACGAGTTAGAGAAGCTGGACTTGGAGATAAGCAAGTACGAGAAGGCGGCTGACAAGCAGGTGAGCGACAACAGTAAGAAGGGTATCCTGCTCGGCGCGCTGCAGAACGAGACCGACTTACAGAAGCACGTCTTCCGCAACTTGAGGAATCTTGCCGCCTACCTTGACGTCAAGAATGAGGTCCTGAGCGCCCTGAAGGCCCAGCGCAGCTTTGATGACGACGCGATGGAGATCGCTGCGCTGAAGGGCAGGCCGAAGGGCAAAGGCAAGGGCAACGCTGACAAGGACAAGGACAAGGATAAGACCAAGAACAAGTTCGAGCCGAAGGCGAAGGATAACCCGAACCACCCTCGGAAATGGTGCAGTCATTGCGAGAAGCCGAACCTTGTCAAGGACGACTGCCGCAAGTGCAAGCAAGAGAACCAGGTCGAAGCCGAGGCAAAGAAGAAAGCAAAGGAGGAGAAGAAGCAGCGTCGTGCCACGGCAGCGGCCCTCGCCGCCAACGACGGCCCCTTTCCTGCTGAAGTCCCTCTTCCATCTGGGATCGACGGCGCACAGTCCACGCCGCAGAGCTCGGTCTACACCTCGACGCAGATGCTTGGCCCCCCGGGGGCGGCTTCGACGGCGAGCACGACGCCGACGAGGCAGATCGGGGCCCTCGTCGCGGAGCAGGGCACCATCCAGCCGAAGTGCAGCTTCGCCCTCTCGGTCGAGCGCGCGAGGCCGAGGGCTAGGTCGGTGGAGGCAAGGAGCTCGAGGCAAATCACGAGCGGCGACGGTGCTCGCGTCTCGGGCGTCCGCAGAGTCAAAGGAGTCACGGTAGACTCAGGAGCTCAGATCACAGCGTTCCCTTACAAGATGCTGAAGGAGAATGGCTACGAGCTCGCCAACTCGGGCATCTCCAAGCTGCAGGCCATCGGCGGCACGCAGGTCCAGCACTACGGCAAGACGGACGTCCGCCCGCAGACGGGCAAGGGCGTGATTCAGATCTCGGCGGAGGCCGCCGACGTGGAGTTTCCCGCGATGTCCACCGACGCGATCACTAAACAGGGCAAGTCGGTCATCCACTCTCCCTTAGGCGACTGGATCGTGGACAGTCCAATCTCACCCACGACGGCGACGGGCTCGATCAGGCTGACGAAGGATCGGGGCACGTGCTACCTGGAGTACGACGAGGTGCTGGACAACGTGGCAGCGGGCAAGCACGCGGCGCGCATGGCGAGCATCGCGGGCCAGGGCAACGCCGAGGCGAACGCCGCGGAAGTTGGCGGCGAGCAGTTGGGCGAGCAGCTGTGCATCGGCGCGGCGCGCAAGACCTTGCCAGCACAGGCCCCAGCCACAGAGGGCCGACAGCAGCTGCCGAAGGTGCTCGGCCCCGACCCCAGCGAGAACATCACGCTGAAGGCGAGAGAGCTTTCCAGGCCAGGTCCGCCCTCGGCCGAGGAGAGGCGAGCTCATGCAGCACACCGCCTCCCTTTCAGGCCTTGGCGCAGCGAGTGCGTCACGGGCCGCGGGAAGGACGCGCCCCACGAGGCGGATATGGAGCCGAAGGACGAGAGCGAGCACCCCGTGGTGGAGATTGACTTCTGCTTCGCGGCCACCGACGAGATCGCCAGGCAGTGCCCCATGATGAACGGCTACGTCGCGAAGGTCGTCGACTTCAGGAAGCTGGAGACCAAGGAGCGCGGGGGGCTGCCTGCGATCCTGGACATCGTGGACTGCAGGTCCAACGCCTTTCTTCGGCTCCAAGGAGGTTGTCGGCTTCAGGGAGACCGGCGAGTACAAGTCGCTCTACGTGGCCAAGCTCATCGGCAGCTGGGGCCACACGACGGTGATTCTGCTCACGGACGGCGAGAATGCGATCGTCGCCTTGGCGGAGCAGGTGAAGAAGCATTGGTCGCACTCCACCGTAGTGCGGCCGGGCCCAGCGCACCCACCCAAGCGCATGGGGCGCGTCGAGGGCAACGACGGAGCGGCGGCGGGACTACCTCGTACGCTGCGGTTTTCACTCGGGGCTAAGCTAGGCTGCAAGCTCGAGCTCTCGGACCCTATCCTCGCTTTCCTCGCCAACACGGTCGGCTGGTACCTTGCGCGATTCCAGCCGAGAAGCCATGGGGGATCCAGCTACAAGTACCTCTTCGCCCGCGAGTACGAGGGCGAAGTGGCGGAGGTCGGCGAGCAGGCGCGGCGCCGCATCGCGGCTCGCGTCGCGGCGGGCCAGGGCAAGTTCGAGGCGCGCTTCGCGAAGGGCATCTGGGTAGGCAAGTCGGAGTTTGACGACCAGCACCTGGTGGTAGACTTGCAGCGCGGGCTCGTGAAGTCTCGCTCGGTCCGCCGCATGCCCGAGGAGTTCCGCTGGAGCGCCGAGCTCGTGAAGCAGATCGACGTCGCGCCGTGGGCCCCCATGCCAGAGCGAGTCAAGTCGACCATCAAGAAGTCCATGCACATCACAGTAGCCATGAAGATCAGGCACGGCCCCACGGACACCTGCCCGAAGTGCGTCTTCGGGAGAGGCCAGCACAGCGAGCAGCGCAGGCAGCGCTTCGAGACCATCGCGCAGGAGAGGCTCGAGGCGAAGCTCCTGGAGGAAGCCAGAGGAGGCGTCGCGCCTGCTACGCCAGCGGGCCTGGCCTCACCTGGCACCCCAGCGGGCGCCGTCGCGCCTGCGACGCCAGCGGGCTTAGCCGCACCTGGCACCCCAGCGGGCGCCGTCGCGCCTGGCACGCCGGCTGGCCTGGCCGCGCCTGGCACCCCAGCGGTCGCGGCGGCCCCTGGCCCGTCAGCGTCGTCAGCGATGGAGGTCAGCGCGCCCGCGGCCACGGTGCGGGACAAAGTGCATGAGGTCTTGGAGTCGAACAAGCGGCCGAAGCTCGGAGCTCTAGTGCAGGCGCCCGAGGTCGTGGTCATCGCGGGCCTTTCGGTCTGCGAGCTGGCGGTCTGCGAGGAGGACGGCGACCAGGAGGAGGGCCCGCTCTGGGACCCGATCCCAGCAGGGCTCGAGCGCTGCGAGGGCCAGTGCGAGGAACACGTGGGCTGCTGTGTCTATCGGCACGACCATGACGGGACGTGCGCGTGCAGGAGGTGTCTCATCAGTTGCGTCAAGAAGCTCAACCCAGACGCCGAGGTCGTCGCGAGCTTGTGCACGCCGTGGTCGAACCGCGGGGCGCCTCGACAGCCTGGCGGGGACTTCGACCCGAACGCGCCCGAGCAGACGGTGAAGGTGCACTACGACTATTACACAGGCGAGCCCCTTGACGAGCTGAAGTACCAGAAGGGAAAGGCCGACGAGTTGCAGGCGATGGCGGAGCACGGCGTCTACCGCAAGATCCGCATCGCAGACTGCGAGGCTGGAGGCAAACACATCGGAGGCTTCTCCATCGCCCATGAGAAGGCTGGCGAGGTGCGCTGGCGCTTCGTGGCGACGGAGGTGGCCCGCCAGCAGCGCCAGGACAACCGCCAGGGCATGCCGCCGCTAGGGATGGTTCGTGCGATCCGCAGCTTGGCGGCCAGCAAGCCCGACAGCGACGGGCGGCACCGACGCTGCATTCGCATCTGGGACGTCCGCAAGGCTTTCTTCAACAGCGACCTGCGCGAGAAGATCTACGTTCACCCTGGCAACGAGCTGTGCAAGCGAGGCTATTGCTGGGAGCTGCTCAAGGCCCTGTATGGGGCGCGCATGGCCAGCCAGCTATGGGGCGAGAACGTGAAGGCTACCTCGGGCGATGTCGGCGGCAAGGTGCTCAAGTGCGCCCCAGGCATGTTCTACTTCGCCAACCTCGGCAACGGCGGCAACGACGCCACGATGGGGTCCACGGCGACGACTTCATCGCGGAGGGCCGCGTCGAGACGCTCGAGCAGCTGGACGACGTCCTGAGCGTCGAGCACGAGGGCACTTCCTCGCCGCCGCTTGGACCAGGAGACCCTGGAGTCGCACGTTACTTGAAGCGTGTCTGCGGCTACGTCGACCAGTTGCCTGAGACGCAGCTGCCTGGCTTCTTCTGGCACGCTGACCCGAAGCACGCGACGGAGATAATCAAGTTTGGGTCCAAGGAGGGCGCCAAGGTTGTCGACGCACCCGGCACCAAGGCGATCGGGGCCCAGCTGCGGAACGCGACGGACCCGACGCCCACGCTCGAGGCTCGCAAGACCAGCTCGGCAGGAGGACTTGCGCTGTACCTGGCGGCGGGCCGACCAGACATCATGTTCGCGGCTAAGACCATCATGCAGGACGTGAGCAAGCCGAACTACCAGATGAACGCGAGGCTGATGCGGTTGGCCCGCTTCCTCGAGGGCCACCAGGTCCTGGTCTGGTGCTACGAGCTGCAGGACTTGCCGAAGATCCTGAGGGCCGACGGCGACGCGGACTGGGCAGCGCCGACGGCAGTGGCGCGCAAGAGCACCTCTGGCGGCACGATCAGGTTTGGCAACCACGTCTGGGATTGCTACTCGGCCAGCCAGGCCACCCAGGCGCTGAGCAGCGGCGAGTCGGAGTTCTACGCCCTCGGCTCGGTCGCTGCGCGAGGCTTGCAGAGGAAGTTCTTCCTGAGCGAGATCGGGATCGAGATCAAGCTGGTGGTGGCCTCTGACAGCACGGCAGCTCGAGGCATGGTCCAGCGACACGGAGCGGGTAAAGTACGCCACCTGGAGCTGCGCTACTTGTGGATCCAAGAGCGGCTGCGACCCCAGATGTTCGACCTCGCGAAGGAGGACACGCGCGAGATGACGGCAGACATCTTGACCAAGTACGTGGGCAAGGACTTCATGGCCAAGCACCTGCACGAGCTGAACCTGAGGATGACGAGTGCTGCCATGGCTCTCTCAGTTTTGATGGTGATCCCTGGCGCGACGGCGACGTCGGAGCAGTGCAAGATGGGAGATGGGAGCGAGAAGCTTGGGGCAGTGCAGTCGGGGGCTTTCCCATGGCTGCTGGCAAGCTTGGTCACCGTGCTGTGCGGCCTCGCCTACCTCGTCGGCTGGCACATGGGCAGGCGCAAGGCGATCACACCTGGCACCTCCTGGACGGCTGAGGGGGACCCAAGAGCGGCACCGATCGGCGAGAAGCAGAAGCAGACGCAAAACGAGGAGCATACCAAGCCCAAGCAGGAGGCCAGGCAGGAGCTGCCAGAGGTGCAGACCGCCTGGAGGCATATCGTATCACGGGAGGTTCACCACCTGTATGAGGTCTACACCGTTGGCGAGCTGAGGGGCCTGTTGCTCGAGCGTGGCGTGCGGCCCAAGGCGGGCTACACCAAGAAGGAGAAGCTCGTCGACATGGCCACAATAAGCAGCCCACAATAGATGGAGGAGCTCACCCAGCTGACCAACGAGCTGAAGGACCACGGGACGTGAGGTGGCAGGCTCGCGTGCTGGCGAGCGGGCGCAGGATCATCAAGATGCTGGGCACCACCGCGGATGTTGTGGACCGCCTGCGGGAGCAGTTTCGCTGATCACGGAGGTGCAGAACCCAGATGAGGGCATTTTGCCCGCTCTCCGCGCATCCGACCCTGAGGAGAGGTGCTCGTCTTCCGTTCAATTCTGAGGGGGACAGTAGCGCAAGCATAATTAGCAGGGGACGGGCAGCGGGAGGAGAGAAATGCTCCGTGCATGTTTGGCTCAAGAAATGATTGTTGATTCACCTCGCTCCCCCAAATATCTCGGGGGAGGGCTGAAACACAGCGCCAGCGAACGCGGGCGCGAGGGTCTAGACCGGCGGGGAGCACCGGTCGCGTGGCGCGCGGAGTGAGCGGAGAAGGAGGGAGAGAGAGCGGTCGCGGAGGGGGCAGGAGCAAAAGGCCCGACCGCCGAGGGTCGGCGAGTGAGCGGTGCGCAGGCGGCCTCAGGCGCCGAGGACGGTGTACAACGGAAAGTTGGGCAGCGTGACAACCCCCTCCTCCTCCTCCTTTTCCTCCTCCTCCTCCTCCTGCTCCTCCTCCTCCTCCTCCTCCTCCTCCTCCTCCTCCTCCTCCTCCTCCTCCTCTTGAGTACGTGCACTCCTCCTCCTCCTCCTCCTCCTTCTCCTCCTCCTCCTCCTCTTCCTCCTCCCCTTCCCGAAGACGCCCGAAACGCCCTCGCTCGCCGCCGACCCTGGAGGCCGGCAGGCGGACCCCAGGCCCCGACGGCATTTTTGTTTTTGGTTTTTGTCTTCATGACGGCGACCCCCAGCCCAGTCGTGATGGTCGTTCCTGACCCGAGGGGTCTGGATCCTAGCTGCCTCGAAACCACGTTTTGAAGCGCAACACGTACCGTACTCAAGAGGTCCGTGCCAACACGTTGCGTATTGGCTCAACGTATTGGCCCACGTTTTGGAGAAAGTATTGTGTCTGACCCACGTTTTCAGGATACGTGTTGAACTCCGTATCAATACGCTACGTGTTGCGTGTTGCGTATCGGGGCGGCTGAGGTCTGGACCAGCAGAACTCTCAGGGGCGAAAGAAGGACGTGCACGTACATGAATCCACGCTGGTTTCGAGAGTACGCATTGCGCAGATGCTCGTGTAACGCGGCCGGTTTCGCGGATCGAGGGGCCGTGTTCATGTACATAGTTGGGCGCGTACGTCCTTTGTGGGTTTCCTAACACAGCGTCCGCTCCATACACCAGTCGCTCCATGATCGCGGTCTCGACCGCAGTGATCCTGCCTGCTCGGGGGAAGACGGCGGCGGATGCCTTCACATGAGGCGAGCGGCTCTGCGGCAGCAGCCACCGCCTCGGCGGCGGCGGGGGCGTGCCGGCCCAGAGCAGCAGCCTGGCTGACGCCGCGGGTGGCCGCCCGGACCGGCCTTTCATATCGGGGAACAAACCATGACATAATCATAAATTGTCCTAGCTCCGCGCGGATTTTTGAATTGGCACTGGAACCCCCTGGCGGCGCCTCCGGCGCCGCCCTTGGCGCGCTCCGCGCGCCAGGAAAGAGATTCCAGCGCCGATCCAAGAAGTCCGCGCGGACTTCCGATGAATTATGTGTATGCCACTTTTTGTGTTCCCCGATCATAGAGATGCCGGACAGGCGAGGGACTGAGGCGCTTTGATTGAGTGAGTCGGCTACACGTAAAGGTGACCTTTCGCCAGAATGACCTTCGGTGCGGGCCCAATGGGGTCCCGCGATTGCTGAATGCGATGCGATCGCAGCGGCTTGCGCGCCTAGTGGTGTCCCCAAAAGGCTCGTCATTGGGCCACGCACCAATTATCACTCTTGCCTAGGGTCACTCCTGCGTGTGGCCAAAGGAGTTTCACCACGGCAAAAAAAACAGCCTCTCCTGCCGCGGCGCCGCCGCTGCCGCCGCCAGGCCCGTTCCACGCCCCGAAGATGCAACATACTAATAGTACCCTGCGACGTACCCAACCCATCGGCACCGAGGGATGATATAAGGTGTGCCGACAACAGTGCGACTGCAACACTGCGATAGACGGCGCCCGGCGGACATCTATGTCGTGCGACGTGGGCGTGGCCGACTCGAAATTGGCTACACTTTCACATCCTGGTCCCCCCAGCAACCCTCCAAAGCGGCGACGACTTCACACTTTGCAGCCTTCCCCCCCTAGGGGTTGCGAGGTCCCGTTTGGATCTGCGCGTGGCCCCACTGCGCGGGCTCCCCCAGCAGCCCTCGAAAGTGGCGACGGTTTCACACTTCTAAGCCCCCCCAGGAATGGCGAGGTCTTTTTGGGATCTGCGTGTGGCCCCATTTTGCGGGCTCCCCCAGTACCCCTCGAAAGTGGCGACAGTTTCACACTTCGCAGCACCCCAGGGATGGCGAGGTCCCGTTTGGATCTGCGTGGCACCCCCCTGTGCTGGCCCCCCTAGCAGCCCTCCAAAGCGGCGACAGTTTCACACTTCGCAGCCCCCCAGGGATGGCGAGGTCCCGTTTGGATCTGTGCGTGGCCCCACTGCATGGGCTTCTCCAGCAGCTCTCGAAAGTGGTGACACTTTTATTGTCCGCAGGTTGATGTCCCGGTTGGATCTGCGTGTGGCCCCACTGCTGGCTCCCCCAGCAGCCCATGAACGTGGCGAAAGTTTCACACTTCGCAGCCCCCCAGGGATGGCGAGGTCCCCATTGGATCTGCGTGGCACCCCACGGTGCTGCTCCCCAGCAACCCTCCAAAGTGGCGACAGTTTCACCCAGGGATGGCGAGGTCCAGTTTGGGTCTGCGTGGGGACCCACCGCGCGGTCTCCCCCAGCAGCCCTCCAAAGCGGCGACGGTTTCACATTTCGCAGCCCCCCCCAGGGATGGCGAGGTCCCGTTTGGATCTTCGTTAGGCCCAATTGTGTTGCCACCCCAGCAGCCCTCGAACGTGGCCACAGTTTCACACTTCTCAGATCCCCAGGGATGGCGAGGTCCAGTTTGGGTCTGCGTGTAGCCCCACTGAACGGGCTCCCTCAGCAGCCCTCGAAAGTGGCGACAGTTTCACACTTCGCAGCCCCCTCAGGATGGCGAGGCTCCGTTTGGATCTGCGTGTGGCCCCACTGTGGTGGCTCCCCCAGCAGCCCTCGAAAGTGGCGACAGCTTCACACTTCGCAGCCCCCCAAGGATGGCGAGGTCCCGTTTAAATCTGCGTGGGACCCCACTGTGCGGGCTCTCGCAGCAGCCCTCGAAAGTGGCGACAGTTTCAATGTCCGCAGCCCCCCAGGGATGACGAGATCAAGATTGGGTCTGCATGGGGGACCCACTGTGCGGGCTCCCGCAGCAGCCCTCGAACGTGGCCACAGTTTCACACTTCGCAGCCCTCCCCCCCTCAGGATGGCGAGGTCCCGTTTGGATCTGCGTGTGGCCCAAGTGTGCGGGCTCCCCCAGCAGCCCTTGAACGTGGTGACAGTTTCACACTTCGCAGCCCTGCAGGGGTGGCGAGGTCCTCTTTGGATCTGCGTGTGGCCCCGTGCGCGGGCTCCCCCAGCAGCCCTCGAAAGGGGAGACAGTTTCACACTTCGCAGCCCCCCAGGGATGGCGAGGTCCCGTTTGGGTCTGCGTGGGACCCCGCTTTGAGCGTGGCGACAGCTTCACTTCGCAGCCCCCCAAGGATGGCGAGGTCCCGTTTGGATCCGCGTGGGACCCCGCTGTGCTGGCCCCCCTAGCAGCCCTCAGCAGTGGCGACAGTTTCACATTTCTCAGCCTCCCAGGGAAGGCGAGGTCCCGTTTGGGTCTGCGTGAGACTCCACTGTGCGGTCCCTCAGCAGGCAGGCGCAGGCAGGTGCAGGCAGGCGAGAGGGGGATAGCGGGCGGGAGGAGAAGGAGAAGGAGAAGGGAGTCGGCACCGCATTGTTCTATTCAAGACGGGAGCCCCAGCTGAGGGAGGGTTGGGAAAATGAGCAACCGCTCCTGCCCTAGCCGCCGCTGCCCCCGCCGGTGCCGTTCCACAGCGGGTCTGGTTCCTCGGCCGCCTCTCTGCTCCTCTGCTGCTGCTCCTGCTGCTGCTGCTGCTGCTGCCGCTGCTGCTGCTGCTGCTGCTGCTGCTGCTGCTGCTGCCGCTGCTGCTGCTGCTGCTGCTGCTGCTGCCGCTGCGGCTGCGGCTGCTGCTGCTGCTCCTTCCCGCGTGCCCTCGCCCCTCGCGGTGCCGCCTTCGGCCGCCTGCCGCTCCAGCGGCTGCTGGCAGTGCTGCTGCCGCCGTCGCCGCTCTTCCCCGCCTTTTCCTTCCCGCTGGACGTCTTGGGCTGCCTGGCCCAGAGCCTGCAGTCCGCTGAGCTCGACGGGCGTCCCCCGCGCGCGCGCGCCGCGCTCGCCTTCGCGGGCCGGAGCGGGGTGACGGAGGGACAGGTTCGCCGCCCCTCGGCGACAGAGCTGCGGCAGGGCCGGTCGTGCGGAGGGGGGCCACGGAGGGTGCGGCTGGGCCCGTGGCTCGAGGCCGACAGTCCTCTGGCAGACGGGCGCTCTCGCGAGACAGAGGGCGGCCCCCGTGCCCGAGAGGTTGAGCTTCGCGCAGCCTCTGCCCGGTTTCTGCCCAGTGTGCGCGGCTTGGCCGGCCTCCTTCAAGACCTGTTCTTGCCCTCCTGCTCATGCGGCTGCCTGGCCTCGTCGTGCTCCAGAGTTCGGCCCTCACAGGCGCCACAAACAGGGGAGAATCGCAGTTTTGATGGTGATTCCTCGGCCTCCCTGTGCTGACGCCAAGTTAGGCCTCGCCCGTTCAAGTTGAATCGCTTTTTAGATGCCGCCTTTGGCTACGATCTCAAGGCCTAAGTGACTTGGGGACAGCCTCTGCAGAACACTTCGATGCTTACTGTCGCATCCCTGTTTTTCAATCTTCCTCAGCTTGCTGAAATACTGATCCCGAGTCCCAAACCAAGGCTTGCTGGGTGTGGTTGCCGTCAGCCGCCCACGAATCGGCGCTATGTCGGTCTCGCGCCACAGGACCTCCTGCGTGGGCTTCCTGGCAATTGCGGGTGGCTTTGTCCGTGGGAGTACGTATTGTAAAAGCCGTTGCCGTCGTCGAGCGTGAGAACGCCGGTTTGTGTATCACTACCCTGACATCGTTTGTTCACGACATCCCGCACGCCCGCCGCAAGCACCGCTGCGCCTTCTGGAACCGTGAGAACGACATGCGGTGAGGATCCCGAGGCCTTCCGAGGGCGGCCTCTAGACTCTAGAATGCGCGGGCCCGTTCTGCCTGTGAGCACTGTTGCGCGGCATGCTGCGACGATCCTGTGGTCAACCGAGGCAGCCCTCGACAGTCTTCTGACCCTCTTTCCGCGTAACCCTGTCGATTCCGAGGCCCACGACGGAGATATGGACGCTGAGGCGAGTGTAAGACTGTCGAGCGGCTTCGGGCCCCCCCTCGCGCGGTGTCATACAAAATGCCACGCCTCTGAGCCGCAGCCTGCTCCGATGCCCCGCGGGAGCAGCCTTGCTTCGTGCTCCGGCTTCTCCGGAGGCGAGGGGGGGAAGGGTCGTCGTCCCGACGTTGTACGGGCAACGCGCCGCGTGTGCGCTTGGAGGGCCCCCAGGTGAACGAACGGAGACGGCAAGCCAGTCTGATGGTGGGTGCTGCATGTGATGGCTCCCAGTGCCTGCACATCTCGCCGCGCCGCCGAGGCGTCGTGTTCCAGCGTGGGCGGGCGACTGCACGACCACGAAGTGAAGCCGCTGGCCGTGGACTCTCCAGTCGCCCAGCGAGGACAGCGTCCTGCACTCCCTCACTCTCTCTCTCTCTCTCTCCTCCCCCTGCTCCCTCCTCCCTCACTCTCCGGCCGGCGAGGACTTCATGCGTCTGCAGTCGGCCAGCGGTAAGGCAGTCGGAGTGCTGGATGCTGGAGCGAGCGTCCGTGAGGCCCCTGCCGGGCTCGGAGCTCGGCCCGCGGGTGGCGGAGGGAGCCCCCCCCCGCTCCCCCGGGGCCGCCCAGGGCACCCGCCACGCCAAGAGCAGCGGTCGGCGGCTGGCCACGCGGAGGAGTGGCAAAGCATGCGCTCCTGGGTGCGTCTGCCGCGCGGCGACGTTGCGCTCCGACGCCTGCCTGTGTTTTGTCACACGGGCTCCATCTCCTCGTCCCCAGCAGGGCAGCAGGACTCGGCGGGCTGTGCACTCGGAGCGGTCTTCGTCAGCCCAGTCATGGGACATTTCCAGTCTGGTGGGTGAGGGCCTTGAAAGCTGGTGAGCTCTTGGCGGATCGAGGCTCTGTGCAAGAGGGGGGCACTCTCAGCCAGCCTTTCGAGCTTCGCCAGCGGAGGGTCCGAGCTGCCACTGAACGATCTCGTCCCCCCCGCTGAGCTGCATCTTGAAAAGCTGCGTGCCCAGCCTCCGACGTTTTTTTTGTTTGATTCAGCAGGCGTGGACCCCCAGAGGTCTGGGCCTTTACCTGCAGACTGGCCTCTCGTCCCGAGCCCTCCCCGGGCGGCCCCTGGGTCCCCCTTGAGGCCCCCTGGGTGCAAATCGCCGGACAAACCCTCCGCCCCTCTTCTCCCCTTCCTGGCTCCTTGTGCTACGGTTCTGCTTCGCGATCTCTTTTCATATGGTTCGTGATACGAACGGCACGCGCGCGAGCGCGCGAGCAATCAGACCAGGCGTCCTGACCCGCCTCCCAGCCGCGCCCCTGCTCGGCCCAATCCCAGCACCCTCCTCTGCCTCCCTGCCGCCCTCTCAGAGGCGGCCAGGAGGGGGGTGATGACTAGGGGGGGTGGGATATCATGGCATGGCGGGGGCCATGACACCTCTAAGATCTCGTGGCCCCCTTCTTCTTCTTCGTCTTCTTATTCTTTTTCTTATTCTTCTTCTTATTATTCTTCTTCTTCTTCTTCTTCTTCCTCTTCTTCTTCTTCTTCCTCCTCCTCCTCCTCCTCCTCCTCCGTCGGCACGTCTCCTGGCCCCCCTTTGGGGCCGCGCACGTGCCTCGGGCCGGGATCTGCGAACCCCCCTCCTGGACCTCCACGCCTCCGCCTGGCCCCGCCCCGGGCCCCTCGGCCCCCCTCCGGGCGCGGGCCCGAAGGGAACCGCCCTCCTCGCAGCGCTCGACTGCCCGCGCGGCCCTCCCGCGCCGCCCTCCCTCCGCGGGCCCCCCGCGGGGGGGAGCGGGGGCTGCGGGGGGGCGCTGGGGGCCACACCGTCTGGTAAGCCACGGGGGGGGGGGCTCGAGGCCAGCGGGCCGTGTCGGGGCCTGCTGGGGCCGGTATCTCCGGGGAGGCCTCGGGCGCCCGAGGCCCCCGAGGCCCCCACACCGCGCGGCGGCTTCTCCTGGGGCACGGATGCCACCGCGCGGCCTGTCACCGCGCCGTGAGGAGGAGGAGGAGGAGGAGGAGGAGGAGGAGGAGGAGGAGGAGGAGGAGGAGGAGGAGGAGGAGGAGGAGGAGGAGGAGGAGGAGGAGGAGGAGGAGGAGGAGGAGGAGGAGGAGGGTGGGGAGGAGGGAGGCCCCTGTGCAGGAGTACCTCTCTGCCGTGCACAACTTCCTCAGCGCGCTCCTGAAGCAGCCCGACATGGCGGAGGCCTGCGCGCAGCAGGCGGGGCCCCGGCGGCGGCGCGCCAGCACGACGCACCTCCTCGGGCGAAACGCCCAGACCGACACGTCTGTGGTGCAACACCCGAACCGTCCTCGATTCGTCCCCTCGCCGGGAGGTTTTTGGAGGTTTTCGTCGGCTCTGGGCGGTTTTCCAGCCTCGGGATGCTTTCCAGCAGCTGCGCCTCTCCGAGAGCGTTCCGCGGGTGCCCGGATCGTCGCCAGGGAGCCGAGTTCTGACAGGAAAGCCAGACATGCCAGATTTGCTCGCGTAGCGAAAGAAATCCCGACGATATCAGAGTGAGGGGGCGGAACGGTCTTCCACTGTCCCTGGGCGCGCGGCTGAAGTGAGGTTCTGCGGTGAGGATTGTTGTTGTTGCTACTGCTGTTGCTGCTGCTGCTGTTGCTGCTGCTGCTCTGTTGCTGTTGCTGTTGCTGTAGTTTGTGCTGTTTCTGCTGCTGCTGCTGTTGTGGCTGCTGTTGTTGATGCTGCCGTTGCTATTGTTGTCGTCGTTGTCGTTGTTGTTGATGATGATGTTGCTGCTGTTGTTGGTGGTGTTGTTGTTGCTGTTGTTACTGTTGTTGCTATTGCTGTTGTTGAGATGTTGTTGTTGGTATACGCGTCAGTATAGTTGTTGTAGTTGTAGGTGTAGTTGTAGGTATAGTTGTTGTTGTTGTTGGTGGTGGTGGTGGTGGTGGTGGTGGTGGTGGTGATGGTGTTGTTGTTGCTGTTGTTGTTGTTGTTGTTGTTGATATTGATGGTGTTGTTGTTGTTGAACATTATTAATTCTAAAGAATAATTATTGTTGGGACCCCTGGTGCACGGCCCCCCTGCGCCGCCTAGGCCGCAGCTACATTTTCATCATTTTCGTGAGGAAGCCTCAGGTAATTCGATGTGATCAAGATCCGGTTGTTTTGTTCCCCCCCGCTTTCCCTTGCAAAAAACACTATAAAATGACATTTCTTGTTCTAATATAATCAAATTTCAAGAATCCCTTGCAAAAAATAAGGTAAAGTGGACATTCGCGCGCGCAAGACGAAATCCTTCCAAAAGCTTAGTGTTCGGAGCGATTTTAACATAAAAACATCAAAAAACCAATGGTTTTTCAACAAAAAAATTGTCAAAATCTCATCCCGCGCGCTCTTGCGGATTCGTAGGAAACCCAACACTTTTTAAACATTTCTGTCAAACGGGCTTTTGCGAGCAACTTTTTCGAACTTCTGCGACAACGGTTGCGCACCTGCCAGGGCCATCATCCCTGTCAAATAATACCATGCGGGACACATTCGTTTTTTCTTCGCGCGCGCACGCCGTCGTCGTCGGCCGCGGGGCCCTGAATAGTAGCCACGGTCGTCCGCATGCCACGAAGTGAAGTGTCCGAACGTCATAGGGCGGGAAGCTGGGTGTGGGTGGTGGCGAAGAGTCGTTTGGAAATTTGGTAGAGCTTGAACCGGCCCCCCCACAAAGTGGGGGTATTGCCCGCCTCCTATGAAAACCCTGGCACTGGTGAGAACGGAGTGTCCCCACGTGCTAGTAATTGTTGTTGTTGTTGTTGTTGTTGTTGTTGTTGTTGTTGTTGTTGTTGTTGTTGTTGTTGTTGTTGTTGAATTCTCATTTCTGAAGAATAATTATTGATGATCCCCCCCACCGGTGCATACTGTTTTCCCTCAATCAAAGTGTGGCCCTCGACGCTCGCACCTTGTTTTTTGACAGGGGAAGTCTTCCTGCTCAAACTGGGCCCCTGGCCCCTGGGTTACAACAACAACGGCTCCCGCCTGAGACTTCCTTACAATGTAGCCAGGACCCCCGCTCCCGCCCGAGACTTCCTCGCATTTTATTCGGGAATCGCGCTCTCGCTTGGGACTTCCTTACAATTTATTCAGGAATCGCTCTCCTGGCGCTCTGGAGTCGCGCTCTCGCTGGAGACTTGCTTGCAACTTACTGAAGAATAGCCTTGCGTTGGAATTTCCTGCAATTTGCCCAAGCGCCGCGCTCCCGACACCCAGGCACCCAGGAGTCGCGCCCGTTGTGGCTCCATGTGCATGCCCTTCGTGGCCCCGCTGTCGCCATTTGTGTCCCCCTCACTGTCCTACGTGGCCCAGTTGCTACCCTCAGTGGCCCCATAGTTGCCTTCTTTGGCCCCGCATTATATGCCCTTCGTGGCCCCCGCTCGTTCGCGCTCTTCGTGGCCCCATACGCATTCCCTTCGTGTCCCCGCTGTCGCCCTTCGTGGCCTACTTCGTGCCCTTCGCGGATCTGCTGTCGTTCTCTCTAGCTCTCGCTTTCGCTCGTCGTCGCCGTCGTCGTCGTCGTCGTCGTCGCCGTCGTCTTCGACGTCGTCGTCGTCGTCGTCATCGTCGTCGTCGTCGTCGTGGTCGGTCCCCTGTCCGTCCCTCTTGGGGTCGGGTCGACGGTCCGCGGCCGCCCCGCAAATCAGCGCTGCCGCTGGCCAGGCCGACGGTCCGCGGCCGGCCCGCCGCTCGCCGGGGCCCGGCCTGCAGGGAAGAAAAGTATACCCCCCAAAAGGGGTTCGATCGAAGATGAAGAGGGCGGGAATCGAGGGTTTGGGAAATACGCGTTATTGGACACTCGAGCATGTAAGGGCGAACGGTCTTAAAACTATTGTTGTTGTTGTTGCTGTTGTTTGTTCCCGTTGTCCTCCCCGCGACCCAGCCCGCGATCCACCCGCGACCCACCCGCGACCCACCCGCGACTCACCACGCGACCCGCCCCGCGACCAACCCGCGACCCACCCGCGACCCACCCCGCGACCCGCCAGCGACCCACCCGCGACCCACTCTGCGTCTCACCCACAAAATCGGCGCCCGCGGCGGGCTCATTGCATGATTTGTAAAAGTTGGGCGCCTGCGGCGGGCTTCTTCAGAGCCTCGCAGTGCCGACGTCCTCGCCGTCCCCTCACGCTGATCCGCAACTGTGCACCGTGTTTTTGTTATTTTTGGGGCCGCTGCGGGCCCCAGCCGGGCCCCAGGACCGTCAGAGAGCGACTCGGGATGAAAAGCTGGTCTTGGGGAAAGGCCCCGGATTTTTGGGGACCCCGTATCGAGAAAAAAAAACATTTCTTCGCATGTCTGGGTATCCAGACCCCTGTTGTGTGTTTTCATAACGCCCCCAGAGGTCTCGACCCATTCCCAGCGATTGGTTTCTCATCCTGTGCAACGTTTTGATGGCTCCAAGGCCCAGTCAGGGCCCCCAGAGGCTGAAAATGTAGAAAAACCGTCCGTCGTGATTTTGTCATGACCCGAGGGGGCTTGTGTTTTGACATCAAAGGAATGGCGGAGCAGTAATCTGAGTTACTTCACAGATCCCAGATCAAACAGGAGAGGGGTGGGAAGGCCCCAGTCGGCGCCGGCGGCTGCGCGCCAGGCACTTGCGCGCACCTTCCTGGCGCGGTGCGTGCAGCGCCTGGAGGACGACCAGAACGCCGCGGGCACACAGCAGGCCGCTGCGCCGCGAGTCGGGCCATCTGCCGATCTTCTGACGTCCAGACACCCTCGCGGCGTGCCAAAATCAAGACGTAGGGTTTGGGCAACTCTCGGCCTTTCGCGGCCCGTCCCGAGCCTGTACACCGTCACCGAAAGACTCATGGTGAGAAATCGGTCCCGTGGAAGGGGTCCAGGCCTCTGGGGGCCCACGTTGTGCAAAAATCTCAACCTCGGCGGTTTGGAGGTTGCTCGTCGCAGAGCGCCATGGTGGTCACACAGGCGTTTGGTGCACAAATGTTTGGATCGGTGTCGCGGACTGCCGTTAGCGTTCGCGCCCGACGGCTGGTCTCCGTCTGACCGCCGTTTGTTTCCTCGCTTGACGGGCACCGCCAATGGATTCGATGCCTGCTTGTTTGCGTCAGCTTCTGGAATGTAGCTGGAGTCGCTTGTGTCTTGCACGCGCTCGGCGCCCAGCGAGATGCTTTGCCACAGGTGCTGACCGACACATCGGTCGACCTCCGCCACCACATGCGCGGGGCGTGCCTTGCTCTGCGCCTTCAGGGGAGCGCGCCAGTTTCAGTCAGATCATGGGGCCCTGAAGGACCCCCAAACCCTCGCGTTCCCTGCTTGTTCCGCCTTCTTGGTCGCCGCCAGTGTCGAGCACCGACGCCCGCGCGCTTGTGTTTCTCGTGCAGCGGAGGCGGGCGGTTGCTGCGCGCGTGGGAGGAGGAGGAGGAGGAGGAGGAGGAGGAGGAGGAGGAGGAGAGGAGGAGAGAAGGGAGGAGGAGGAGAGGAGGAGAGGAGGAGGAGGAGGAGGAGCAGGAAGAGGGAGGAAGGATGAGGGAGGACGAGGACGAGGACGAGGACGAGGACGAGGACGAGGACGAGAGGAGGAGGAGAAGGAGGAGGAGAGGAGGAGAAGGAGGAGGAGGAGAGGAGGAGGAGGAGGAGGAGGAGGAGAAGGAGACGAACGACGACGACGACGACGACGACGACGACGACGACGGACGACGACGACGACGTCCGACGCCCCCCCCGCCCGATCCCCTTCTCCGCACCATCTTCGACCTCAGCCCGAGCACTCGCGCAGGGCTGGAGGCCTGGACCTTGGCACCATCACCATCACAGAGGGGCGTCTTCACCAGGGGAAGACGATCCTAGATCTGGGTGCTGGTGCTAATCTTTCGGCCACCGAACAGGCCCGAGTCCCAGACCCCCGTCGTCGTGATTTGTTCTCAACGTCGACCCCCAGAGATCTCGACCCCTTCCCTGGGACCAGCTTCTCCTCCCGAGTCGTTTTTCGACGCTCCCAGGGCCCCGTCAGGGCCCCTGCAGCGGCCGAAAATGTAAGGAAACACCTCCCGTCGTGACTTCTTCACATCGCGAGGGGGTCTGGGGTGCTACCACAATCACCGAGATCGGGATCATCTGCCCCCGGTGGAGGCCACCGCCGCTACTGGCGCCGGTGCCAGCCTCTGAGCCTTTCCACGGGGGTGTGTCAGGAGGGAGAGCCAACAAAAAATATACAGACACAATTCATCGTCGACTCCCAGGAGAATATGGGAAGATACGGGAAGTAGGGGGGGGACAAGAACTTGGAACATACATAAAATGTGGGAAACCTTGAGATTTGTATGTATTCATTTGGGACATGTGAGAAATCCTGGGGAAAATATGTGAAAATGAGGGGAGCACTGGTGTGTCTTTCTTTGTTTGTCCCTGGACTCCTTCATCTCCGTCTGGGCGACCGCCCGGGCCCCGCGGGGCGCGGTCCCACAAAATGCGTCTGCACCAAGGCCTGGGTATCTGGTTCTGCGCGTCTTGTGGGATGCATGGGGATAAGCAGTTGCTCGGTCTCGGGCTCCTCCTCCTCCTCCTCCTCCTCCTCCTCCTCCTCCTCC
>CAUYUJ010020971.1:389831-430534 GCA_963575745.1 Prorocentrum cordatum | reverse complement strand
ACCAGACCCCCTCAGGTCATGAACAAATCACGACGGGAGGTTTTTCGTCATTTTTTCGGCCTCTTGTTGCCCTTGCCAGCCCTCGGGAGCGTCAGAAACCGATTCAGGATGAGAAACCAGTGCTGGGGAATGGGGTCGAGACCTCCAAGGAGTCGACTTCGTGAAAAAGTCATGACGTCGGGAATCTGGGGTCACAACTTTCTCGAGCCAGGCGTGTTCGCCTTTTTTCGGGCCCCGGGACCTTTCGCAGATTGAACCAGCTCGAGAAATGAAGCAGAGAGATGGTGTCTGGCGTCTAGATTTTCTCGAGCCGATCGTTTTTGCTTTTTTTCCGCCCCCCGGACATTTCGCAGATCGATCCGGCTCGAACAATGAAGCAGAGGGATGGTGTCCAGGGCTCCCAGAGTGATTGTTGTTAGATGCTGTCGTTTTTTTTTCGTTACGTCGGATCCATAGGTTCGGGACAGGGGCGCGACCAGGGGAAACGTCAGCGGGGATGGAGGGGTTCACGGGGGAAGGGCGCATCGACCCCCAACCGCCCCTGCATCGCCGAGAGGGGCCCGATAGCCCTACCCCCCGGGAGCGTGTGGACGCGGTCTTGGGGGCCTATCGCCCATCTATGGGCGATGCATCGCCGGTTCCGGGTCGATGCGTTCCTCCCTGAGAAGTTCCCGCTCTATAGTGTTCCTCCTCGCCCGCGGGGACAGGACCTTGGCTACGAAGCTACGTTCGCAACCGCCACCCGCGCACATCACGATGGACACACTTCGGGGGTGGGATCGCGAGCGCGGGACCCTGAGATCCGACGCTGCAAAACAAGTTACAACATCGCCAACACAAATCACGACCAGACCCCCCTGGACCCCATCATCCTGCTTCACTTTTCGAGCTGGATCGCTACGTGAGGGTCCCGGGGCCCAGAATCGGAGGAGGAGGAGGAGGAGGAGGCGGAGGCGGAGGAGGAGGAGGAGGAGGAGGAGGAGGAGGAGGAGGGAGGGAGGATGCGGAGGAGGAGGAGGAGGGAGGAGGCGAAATAGGAGGAGGAGGAGGAGGAGGAGCGAACAACGCGCTCGGCTTTCGGAGGCCTCGACAGACCGAGGCCAGGCTGGGCGGTGGCGAAAGTGGCAACCCGACCAAAGGGGGCCAGCGCCCCCCGCCCCAGTCTCCGGCGCGCAGGCAGACCTATGCTTGCGCCAGGCGGTGCCCAGGAGGAGCGAAAACGCCCATTGTGAACAAAATCGCAACGCCAGGATCTCAGGGGACGCTCGCCAGGTAATTCTGTGCACTGCGCTGTTCCGGGCGAAGGCATGCGTGCCACCGTCGTGTGCATCTCGACACGTGCGGCTCACACCCGCCCTAGTGTGAAGTCGGGCGTGTCCCCCTACAGGAGGAATCTTCAAAAATAGTCAACGCATTGTCTCGGGACGATTGCTCTACCATGTCAGACCATGTTGGAGCTTTGTCTTACTGTTTGTACTTTCTCCTTCCAGAATCAGCCTGTATGGGGGACATGCCCGACCTGACACCAGCGTTAAGTCGGGCCTGTCCCTCTACAGGAGGGATATTCGAAAATAGTCAAAAAATGTCTGGGGACTATTGTTTTAGTATGTTTGGGCATCTTTTGAATTTGTTTTGCGTATCTTTGATTTTTCGTCAAACCCCCCCCTGTAGGGGGACAGGCCCGACCTGACACCAGCGCCTGCTCCCCTCCCAGCCTCTCAAACCGGGTCCGACCAGGGCTGGGGCCGGGGTTCGCGCCGCAGCGCCCCTGCAGCCCGGCGATGCGGCTCGAGGAGGCTCCAGAGTTTCCCTGCGCCGACGGTGCCGATGCCCGCCGGCGTCACGGTTGGCATCCCCCAGTCCTCGGCGATGCTTCGGCGATGCATCGGCGCTGCGGCGCGTTCCTCCGACCCCATCTGCTCGGAGCCTCGGTGTAAGGCCTGCATCCCTCCCCTGGCCCAATCCTCGCTCTCTCTCGCTCTCGCTCTGTTTCTCTCTCTTCTGCTCCTCGCTTCCAGCCTTCGCTTGCCCCTGCCGCTGGCCGCGGATTGCCCCACGCAGTTCGACGCGTCGGAGCCGTCGCCTTTGCAAGCGCACTTATTTGCGATGTCTATACATCTATCTATATCTATATATATATATATAACGAGAGAGAGAGAGAGAGAGAGCTCGTTGCGAGAGAGAGAGAGAGAACACGACAGAGAGAGATAGAGGAACCCACAAAGAAAGATAGAGAGAGAGAGGGACAGGTATATAGAGAGAGAGGGAGAGGCGAAACAACTAGACACATAAAAAAGAACAGGGAGAGCGAGCGATACAGAGACGCAGAGAGAGCGAGAAGGCGAGAGGGAGAGCGAGAGGGAGAGCAAGGGAGAGCGTGACCCAGAGATCCGCATGCGTCTTCTATGCGCCACCGCCGTGCCCGCCCAGGGCCAGCCTGGGCCCCCCCGGGGACGGTTCGCAGGCCCTGCTGGCCGAGGCCTGGAGGGCTCGTGCACCGCGCCAGGGCCCCGGGACGGCCAAGGCCAGGCTCGGCGGTGGTGCCACGAGGTGCCCTGAGCGGAAGAGGGGATCAAGGAATGCACCCCTCAGAGCTCGCAAGACAAAGCGTACATGTTCGTGGGTTCCAGACGTCGCTCCAGAAAGTCTCAGGGCTCCGCGCTGGGCCCTGGGCGTTTCCACGGAGCTGCTTCTCTTCGTGGAGTGTTCGTATGTCTGGACCTGGACTACTGCGTTAAATGTTGTCAATTCTGAGCTGGGGTGTACCGTACGCCGGCCATCCACCATGCTTCGTCCTCCTTCACCCTTCTCCTGCACGGCACGCAGCAGCGTTCGGGTGTGTCAAACTTGGATGTTCTGCCCCCTTTCCTCTCCGTCTGCCGCTTTGCCCCCCCTCCTTCTCCCTCTTCCCTCTCCGCCCGAGCCGTCCAGGGCTATTTCAGATCTTGCCATCGTCGCTGCGATGCCGGATGTCGACGCGCTGTCAATCCCCTCAGCTCTCCTCCTCCTCCGCCTCCTCCTCCTCAAGCTCATCCTCCTCGTCCTCCTCCTCCTTCTCCTCCTCCTTCTCCTCCACCTCCTCCTCCTTCCTCCCCCCCACAGAGCATGGAACGGCCTACAAATCGTCGCTGTGTTGCTGGAGCTCCTCCTCGCATCTTAGCGAGAAGACGAGCCGCCCCGAGGCCGCCGCACTGCTGGCCACGGACCTCTGGCTCTCCGCGTCGCCCGGCGGCGACGAGCTCTGGGCCCGGGAGGCGCTGGCAGACCTGCTGGGGGCGCCTCGCCCAGGGGGGGGCACTCGCGCGCCGGGCGCCGGGCGCCGGGCGCGGGCCGGCGTCGGGAGCCGAGCGGCGGCGGGTCGTCGTGTGCGTCTCCTCGCCGTGACTTGCCCTCCTCCCTCCTCCTTCTCCTCCTCCTCGTTCCTCCTCCTCCACCCTCCTCGTTCCTCCTCCTCC
Source organism: Prorocentrum cordatum (assembly GCA_963575745.1). Lineage (NCBI taxonomy): Eukaryota > Dinophyceae > Prorocentrales > Prorocentraceae > Prorocentrum > Prorocentrum cordatum. Next base: position 427,079 of record CAUYUJ010020971.1, on the reverse strand, counting down.
TCCCTCCTCGTTCCTCCTCCTCCCTCCCTCCTCGTTCCTCCTCCTCCCTCCTCCTTCCTCCTCCCTCCTTCTCCTCCTTTCTCCTCCTCCTCCTCCTCCTCCCTCCTCCTCCTCCTTCTCCTCCCTCCTCCTCCTCCCTCCTTCCTCCTCCTCCTTCCTCCTCCTCCCTCCACCTATTCCTCCCTCCTTCCTCCTTCCCCCCTCTGCCTTCCTCCTTCTTCCTCCTCCTCCTCCTCCTCCTCCTTCCTCGACCCCGTCCCCCCCTCTCCGACGAGCGTGGCGGGGGAGGAGGAGGTCTCATGACCCCTTCGAGGCATGAACAAATCATGACGGAAGGTTATTCACGATTTAGAGCCTCTGTGGGCCTGTGTCGGGCCTCGGGGCCGTCAACCATTGGCCCGGGGCGAGAAACCCGTCCCGAATGGGTCAAAATCATGACGTCGGGTGTCATCTCCCGCCTACCTCATCCATGCCGTTGCACCCTGTGGTGCATCATCGAGGTGCCCATCTTCTTGCGCATGGGAGGGTCTCTTTAGCGAGCTCATGTCTTACAAGTTGAATTCGCCACAGTCTCGGAGGTAAAGCCATTGTTGCAGATATTTGATTGTTGTCGTACATGCACGTTCTGTGATCCGGCTGACAAGCATAAGCTATTTGATCTTGAGTTTGAGACAAGTGGGTTTGGAAACATGTGCGTTTTCAGCGCTTCGGTCCAGAAGATGTTTCTGAAACGCAGCTGCACGCGATCAAATTCAAGCCAGTCCAGCCTTGAATAGAAGATCTACTCGCAGGGAGGCACATCAAAACGGTGTCAGAGGTTTGGTCTTGCTGGTGGTCGGCTATTATTACGCATGAGAGGTAAGGGAAATACAGAGTGCCATGCATTAGGGCCTCCCCCCTCATCTCCAGGAGCGCCGGCCAATCGTCGTCGTCGCCAGTGGAGGTCGTCGTCGAGCAGTGGCATGGGCAACAAGCCGTTCTCAATACAGGGGCCTCTTCTGGAAACCCGAAAAACGCAAAGAGGGTTTTCGCAGCAGGGATCGGCATGCCTCCAGGTCCGCGCCCTCGATGAGTCCAGCCCTCGCCCGCGCTGGGCTGGTCGGGAGAAGGCCAGAGAAGAAGAGAAAGAGAGGGAGAGAGAGATCAAGCAGTGGCGAGGCGTCCTGGTTTGCCCATAGGCCATAGTCCCACCAAATAATGTTCTAGTAAGAACCTTTTTGTGATTTGCGCGAAAGGTTCTTAGGACGTTTCTGGCTGAGGCCGTCTCGTTTCAAGACATCGGCGTCACGTTCTGGGAACATTGTTTTTGTTTAGTCGACCGGTTCTTGGTTCCGAGAACACCTCGTTGTAGGGCCTATAGGAATGTCGGACGGTCGGTCCCTGCTCAAAGAAGAGGGGAGTGGCGGACTGCTCCGGTCGGCCTCCCCGATCTCCGCCCAGCCCCCGGGGGCGCTTGCCGAGGCGCTGCGGGCGGCTGCCCAGAGGCAGCAAGGCCCGCGCCGCCGCCGACGACGACGAGGACGACGACGAAGACGACCACCACCACCACCACGACGACGACCACGACGACGACCACGGCGGCGGCGACGGCGGCGGTGGCGACGACGACGACGACGACGACGACGACGACGACGACGACGACGACGACGTGGGGATGGGCTCGTGCTCGGCCCCCGGCCTCTCCGCGCTGCCTCTGTGGGGCTGGAGTCGATTCCCCCCTGGGCGGCGTGGAAATCCGGCAGGCTGTGGCCTGCGGGCTATTCGCGGCCCGCGCTGGGCTGCAGGAAGCACAGGCCGCCCACATCGCAGGCGCTCTCTGGCCGAGCACTCGGGCTGGTCCGCTCAAGCCTGGCGCTCTTCTCTGAGCGGGCGGGCGCTGGCAAACACGTCGGCCGATCCTTCCGCAGCCATCTTGGCTCAAGTTCGCAAATCGTGCGGCGGTGTTGCATCGATCCCATATCGTATTTCTTCCTCCGGTATTTTCCAGAGAATTCGCATTAATGTACGCATGCAGAAACACTACCCCGCAAGTGTGTGTATGGTTCCTGTGCAGAGTGCCGGGGGCGCGAAGTCTAAGACTTGCAACTAGTCTGAGGAGCGGCGGCGAGAAGTTGTATGACATCTATTGCCGTGCCTTTGACGAACACGGACTTCCGACCGACTGCCCCATCAGTAAGGTAGAATCATCTCCAAATATCACCCGCAAGCCCGAGTTGACAGCAACTTTACCGTAGGAAATGCTATCTCAGAAATGCTTGGATGAAGTAGCTATTGGCAGTTGGGGAAGGTCCGGCCGCTATTTCGACACTGATTCGCTGGGCGCGCGCAAGCGCTATGCTGGTGCAACGTTTTATTTGGGGCCCCCACGTGCGCTGGATGGGATGGAGGCACACATGTCACATGATAAGAACACAAGCATAGAAGACATTCACAACTTACAAGACATGCTTCTGACACCGCACTCCAGACAATGGGTTTACGCTCCAGTTCTGAAGGGAGAATTTGACACTGATTCCGACTTCGTATGGCGTCCCGATGGTACGACGAGTGGTTGTCCCAAGTACGAATGGTTTCAGCGAGACGCTGCGGCGTCTTGTCTCACTAACACTTGGGTGGCTTTCTGGGGTGACTTTACTACGCGCATGCTCTTTTCGGCATTGGTGGACTTCCTCGGCGACGGCATTGAAGAGCCTAACTTTCCAACACACGATTTCACGTACAAGCGGCATGCGCGTTATGTAGATAAGTGCAACAGAGGCGAGTGCCATTTCCTTGTGCATTTCCCGGAGCGGAACAGGGTGCTGACATTCCAGTTTGTGACACAGAGTTTGCGAAGCAATAGCGGCTACCCAAACATATGGCAGAAATTTAGGGAGCAGAGGGACAATTTTACAGGGATCCCATTTCCAAAGGCCGAGCCCGACGTTATCATTATGAACAATGGCCCATGGGAGTATTACAGCTACCTTCACACTACCTGGATGGGAGACAGGCGTTACAAGCAAGCAATCACGGAATGGTTGGTAAAGACGTTCGGCAGAGCCGACGGGGAGCGCACCGAGCAGTTTCCGAAGTTGTTAGTCATGAAGAACACGGCCTGCACGCAGGCAGCCGGACTGTGTGAGGCATCGTCCGTGCCGTGCGTCGATGCTATGGACAACGTGGACCGTCTGCAGCGGGAGGTAATCGGTATTTTGACGGGCAGTCTCAAGACATCGGTACGATATTTGGACGGGGTGTATTCGAGGGTTCTCCCTGAAGGGTACCACTGCAACGGGGAGACCAGCTACCACCTCCCAGCCGTTGTTACCGACCAGCGCCTGAATCACGCGCTGCACGCTATCTGCTTTTCTAATGGCATTGCCTCGTAGATGTTTTGATGGAATGGTGTCTTAGAATCCTCGATGATTGATCGCCCAGGTTTGATCTCACTCGTGAATAAGAACTCCCAATCGTGAAGAGAGTGAAGTTAGTGTGGTGTCATAGTGTAGTGTGGAGAACCCTTGCGTGTGACACTACAGTATGACACTACACTGAGGTTAGTGTGGTGTCATAGTGTAGTGCCGAGAACCCTTGCGTGTGACACTTCCTTCTGACACTACACTGAGGTTAGTATGGTAACATAGTGTAGTGTCGAGAGCCCTTGCGTGCGACACTACAGTATGACACTACACTGAGGTTAGTGTGGTGTCATAGTGTAGTGTCGAGAACCCTTGCGTCTGACACTAAAGTATAACTTGGCACTAAGGTCTGTGTGGTGGCATAGCGTAGTGTCGAGAACCCTTGCGTGTATCACTACAGTATGGCACTACACTAAGGTTATTGTGGTGTAACAGTATAGTGTTGGGGACACCGGGGTGCGACACTACATTATGATACTACCATGCGGCTGAGGAGGGCGGCTGAGTTTTCCCGCTCCGCGAGAGAGTGCTCTACGCTGCGTTTACCGTGGTGTCATCGCATAGTGTTAGGGACACCGGGGCGCGACACTACATTATGATACTACACTGCGGCTGAGGAGAGGGGCTGAGTTTTTGTGTCCTGCTGTTCCGTAAGGATGTTGAATGGCTCCGCTCCGCGAGAGAGGTCTCTACGCTACGGTTATTGTGGTGTCATAATATAGTATTGGGGACACCTGGGTGCGACACTACACCTATGACACTGCTCTACGGCTGAGTAGAGGGGCTGAGTTTTTTTTGCTTGCTGTTCCGTAGGGTTTTTATTGGCTCCGCTCCGCGAGCCAGGACTCTACGCTACGGTTATTGTGGTGTCATACTATAGTGTTGGGGACACCGGGGTGTGACACTACACTGTGACACTACACTACGGCCGAGGAGGGGGGCTGAGTTTTTGATGGGCTCCGCTCCGCGAGAGAGGATTCGACGCAACGGTTAACTATTGTGGTGTCATAGGGACACCGAGGTGCGACACTACATTATGACCATCATGGCACTACACTGCCGCTGAGGAGGGGGGGGCGGAAGAGTTTGTTTGACGCTTATTGTTCCTTGGGGTTTAGCTTGGCGCGGCTCCACGAGAGAATGCTTTACGCTATGGTCCGTGTGGTACCATAGTGTAGTGTTGGGGGCACCTGGGTGCGACACTACACTATGACACTACACTACGGCTGACACTGCACTACGGCTGAGGCTGAGGCGGCTGAGGCGGAGGAGGAGGAGGAGGAGGAGGAGAAGAAGAAGGATCACGATAATGAAAAGGATCATATACATATAACGGTGGGCCGGGTCCAGGGGCCGGGGGCCGGGACCACGACCACGCATGTGGGGCCAGGGCGTCGTTTTCCATGTGTTTTTTTCACGGGGTTTCGGTGATCCGGGGCCAATAGGGCCCCAAGAGGCTGCAGGGATGCCCCAGGAGGCCGCAGCGATGGCCCCAGACGCTTTTCAAGACGACTCCCATGACGCCAAGAAGGCCCCCGAAGACGCCGCAAGAGGCACCCCGAGAAAGGCCCAATCAGCAAACATCGTCGACTTCCTATGGGAAAACTTTTTTTTTGGCGTGTTCGCCTTTTGGGCGTCCACTGCGTCCAAGACGGCCCGAGAGGCCCCCAAGATTGCCCCACAGGCTCCCAAGAGGGCTCCAAGACGACCCCTAAGAGGGCCCCAAGACGGCCCGAGAAGCCCCCAAGACAACCCAAGAGAGCACCAGGACGAGCCCCAGAGGGGTCCCAGAGGTGTATAACCATATTCAAATTCCGAGCTTTCGGCCCCAGAGGTTTCCAGGAGGCCCCAAGAGGTCCCCAGGAGGCCCCAAGAGGCTCCCCAGATGCCCCAAGAGGCCCCCAAGAGACCGCCAGGAGGCCCCCAAGAGGCACCCCAATAGAGCCCCAAATGAGCAAAACACATTGATTTCCGATGGGGAAACTGATATGTTTGGCGTGTTCGCCTTTTTGGCTTTCCGCTGCGTCTAAGACGGCCCAAGAGGCACCCAAGACGGTCGAGGATGCACCCAAGACCCAAGAGGGCTTTAAGACAGCCCACGAGGGGGGCAAGACGGCCCACGAGGCGTCCAAACCGCCCAAGAACGCTTCAAATCGGCGCCCAAGACAAGGACGAGGACTGAAAATGGAAGCCATTAGGCCCAAGTGGCGCCCAGGAGACCCCAAGAGGCTCCAAGAAGCGCCCAAGAAGCCCCCCGAGGTCCCCTTAAGAGACCCACAAAAACACACAAAGAGTCCCCAAACACGCCCCAAGGGGCACCCCAATAGAGCCCCAATAAGCAAGAACCGTCTGGGAAAACTGATATGTTTGGCGTGTTCGCCTGTTTGGGCTTCCACTGCGTCCAAGACGGCCCAAGAGGCCCCCAAGATCGCCCCGCAGGCTCCCAAAGGGGCTCCGAGACGCCACGGACAATGGAACGAGGAACCGGAAATTCGCGCCTTTCGGCCCAAGAGACCTCCAGGAGACCCCAAGAGGCTCCAAGAAGCGCCCCAGAAGCCCCAAGGCCCCCATGAGACCAGAAAAAACACCAAAAGAGGCCCCGAACACACCCCAAGGGGCACCTCAGTAGGGCCCCCCAAATCAGCAAACATCGTCGATTTCCGATGGGGAAACTGATATTTTCGGCGTGCTCGCCTGTTGGGCTTCCACTGCGTCCAAGACGGCCCAAGAGGCACCCAAGACGGTCGAGGATGCCCCCAAGAGGGCTCCAAGACGGCCCACGAGGGGGCCAAGACGGCCCACGAGGCGTCCAAACCGCCCAAGAACGCTTCAAATCGGCGCTCAACACGGGGACGAGGAACCGAAAATGCAAGCCATTAGGCCCAAGAGGCCCCCAGGAGACCCCAAGAGGCTCCAAGAGGCGCACAAGAAGCCCCAAGAGGCCCCCAAGAGACCCGCAAAAAACACAAGAGACGGATACGCATACGGATTGCTGCACCAGGCCTCTAAGCAGCCTGACTCGTTTGTTTTTTTTGTGGCTGGGCAGCCCCCAGTCTTTTCTATTTCACGCATTTGTGAATACCGCAATTGTGAACACCATCTTCGCCCACGCTCCCTATGTGGCCACGGCTTCCCGCCGGAGCCCGACATGCTCAGGGACACGTTCGCGGCCGTCTTCGCGGGCGCCGACGACGACGAGGACCGTGCCCCCCTGACCGAGGAGGCTCTGGGAGCCATGCGGGAAGCTGCCACTGGCGCCTTCGGTGGAGCTCCTATGGGGCCACGATCCTCGTGAGGGGCGTGCCGAAATGGCCCGAGGCCGCTATGCGAACCCTGCCGCTGGCGCCTTCGGTGGAGCTCCCTATGGGGCCACGATCCTCGTGCGAAGCCTGCCACTGGCGCCTTCGGTGGAACTCGTATGGGGCCACGATCTTCGTCAGGGGCGTGCCGCAATGGCCCGATGCCGCCATGCAAACCTTGCCACTGGCGCCCTCGGTGGAGCTCCCTATGGGGCCACGATCCTCGTGAGGGGTGTGCCGAAATGGCCCGAGGCCGCCATGCGAACCCTGCCACTGGGGCCTTCGGTGGAGCTCCCTACAGGCCCACGATCCTCGTGAGGGGTTTGCCGAAATGGCCCGAGGCCGCCATGCGAGTTCCGCCATTGGGACCTTTTGGTGGAGCTCCCCATGGGGCCACGAAGCGAGTGGTGTGTGTGTGTGTGTGTGTGTGTGTGTGTGTGTGTGTGCCGAACTGGCCCGATGCCACCGTGCGAGTTCGCCACCGGGGTCGGTGGAGCTCCCTATGTGGCCACGAAGCGTGTCAGTGTGTGTGTGTGTGTGTGTGTGTGTGTGTGTGTGTGTGTGTGTGTGTGTGTGTGTGTGTGCGTGTGTGTGTGTGTGTGCTGAAATGGCCCGAGGCCGTTATGCGAGTTCCGCCACTGGGACTTTAGGTGGAGCTCCTTATTATGGAGCCACGAAGCGTGTGAGGGGTGCGCCAATATGGGGCGGGGCCGCCGTGCGAGTTCCGCCACTGGGGCCTTCGGTGGAGCTCCCTATGTGGCCACGAAGCGTGTGAGCGGTGTGCCAAAATGGGGCGGGGCCACCATGCGAGTTCGGCCATTGGGACCTTTGGTGGAGCTCCCTCTGGGGCCACGATCCTCGTGAGGGGTGTGCCGTAATGGCCTGGGGCCGCCATGCGAGTTTTGCCACTGGGGCCTTCGGTGGAGCTCCCTATGGGGCCACGAAGCGTTTGAGGGGTGTGCCGTAATGGCCTGGGGCCGTCATGAGAGTTCCGCCACTGGGACCTTAGGTGGAGCTCCCTATAGGGGCCACGCAACGTGTGAAAGGGGCGTGCCGAAATGGGGCGGGGCCGCCATGCGAGTTGCGCCTGTGGGACCTTTGGTGGCACTCCTTATGGGGCCACGAAACGTTTGAGGGGTGTGCCGAAATGGCCCGATGCCACCCTGCGAGTTCCGCCGCTAGGGTCTTCGGTGGAGCTCCCTATGTGGTCACTGCAGGGGCTGAGAAAACGGGAGCACGGGACCATTGACCAGGAACGGAGAAAACGAGACCCCAGGGGCAGAGAAAACGGGACAAAATCGGACATCTCACCCAATGGAGCCCCGCTTTCTCTCCTCCGGCGCCGACGCCGCAAGCGCCTCTGCCCTCGCGCGCCGTACCCTTCGGGCCTGGCGGCCAGGCCAGGCGCTGCCCCTCTCTGCCTGGGTCGCCCGCGGCCGTCGTCGTCGTCGGCGTCGTCGTCGAATTCGTCAACGTCGTCAACGTCGTCGTCGTCGTCCACGTCGTGGTCGAAGTCGTCAATGTCGTCGTCGAAGGTTTAGCGTATTTGGGTCAGCGGGCCGTCTTCGAGCCGTGTTTCGGTCTCCTGGCGAACCCGGCCGCCACTCTGGCCGCGGGCGGCGGCCAGCTGTCGGCCCGAGCCTGCCACCGAGGGAGGAAGCGCGATGACCACTTCCGAGATACCGCGAGTTTCGTCGGCGCCGATGACGTGGTTCATGCGCCCGTTGGCCCAGGCTCGCGAGGATGATCCGCGAGTTGACGATGACCAAAACGGGCGGTGACCAAGATCGACACCGACGTCTCCGCGTTCAGTCCTGAGCGTGGTCGTCGTTTTGCCCGCCTCGCGCCCTCAGTTCGGCGCCGCCGCCTGCCTCCCCTGCACCTGGAGGGGCGGCTTGCGGGCAGGGGCGGGGAGAGTGGGGGGGTAGTCCTCTGCGCGCCTTGGCGGCGCCACGCAAGGAGTGGGGCGAGATGGGCAGCCATCCAAGAATGCATGGGGGGCCTCGGAGCAGGCTTCCAAAAAAGGCTTCTCAGAGAGGGCCGGAGGTCCTTCAGAAAGGTCTCCAAAGCAGCCCCCCTTCCGTCTCGCCCCCGTCGCCCTCCCATCTTGCGCGCTGTCTGGGGCTCCCACCCCAGGGCAACTTCGGGCCAGCCACAACTGGGGGAGCTGTGGTCCTTACCCCCCTGGGGGAACCCATCGCGTCGACGATCTCTCGAGAGGGGTGTCGAAATCGATGGGTTCCCCCAGGGGGGTAAGGACCACAGCTCCCCCAGTTGTGGCTGGTCGGTGGTTCTCTCTTTCCCAGCCTTTGGGACCCCCTTGCCCGCGGCAGCCAGCCGGCGCCGGCGCCCTCGCCTTCGCCGCCGCGTCCCAAGCCGCCCTCGTGGGGGGCGCCTTCTTGGCTCCCCCTTGCGCTGCCGTTCCCCACCCTCCTCCTCCTTCTCCTCCTCCTCCTCCCCCTCCTCCTCCTCACCCTCCTCCTCCCCTCCTCCTCCTCCTCCTCCTCCTCCTCCTCCTCCTCCTCCTCCTCCTCCTCCTCTCCCTCCTCACCCTCCTCCTCACCCTCTCCGCGAGGCCTGACGGCGCAGCTCGTCGCCTTCTCGTGCCTGTCGCGCCTCCTGAGCGAGCTCTGCGAGCGCCGCGACCCCGAGGACAGCTGGCGCGAGGGCTGGCCGCTGGCGTCGTCGCCCCTCCGAGGTCTCGTCCCCTGCGCGCCCACCGTGCAACGTTCTGCCTTGTCGCCCGTACTGTTTTGAGTTTGCTAGCTGGTTCTGTGCAAGCCAGGCGGCGCAGGCCCCATCCCGCGAAGGCGGCAGAGATGGGAAGAAATCGAAGAGGGAAATCACGGCATGAACATAAACTTTCGACAGTCCTCGCGGACCGTCGAAAGTTTATGCTCAAGCAGTTGCTTTCTCCTTCTGAGAAGAGGGCCCAATCACCCCCCGATCCCGACGACCTCTTGCCCAGTGAGCCTCCCGTTTTCCCGATGGGGCCCGCCGCCCTCCTGACCTGCTTCGGATGGTCGTGCCCTCGGGCGCAAAAGGGCCAGCATGATCCGCGCCTGGAGTCAGGAGACACCTCGAAGAAGAATGCGTCGCAGCTCCGGAAGACGCTAGGAACGGAACGGTGGGTTGCAGAATGTGTCTTCCGCGAGGATCCCTGAAATCCCAGTGCCGTCGCATGCTTATGGCCGGTACCTTGCTTTTTTGGCTGGTGCAGGCGGGATGGCAGGCCGCCCGGGGAAAGCTCTTTGCTCAGGGGAGCGTCCACCCCCGCGAGGCCGCAGCAGAGCCCCCAGGTGAAGCAAGGAGGGCGGGACCGCCTCACCCAACGTTCCCTGAGGGAAAAAAGAAATAGAAGAGAAAGAGAGAGAGAGAGAGAGACAGAGGCAGAGGCAGAGGCATAGGCAGAGGCATAATATATATATATATATATATGTATATAGACGGAGAGGCAGAGAGAGGGAAGCAGAGATAGTGAAGGGAATAGAGAGGGAGGCAGGTATGATGAGGAAGAGAGAGAGAGAGGGAGGGATGAAGGGAGGAAGGGGGAGGAAGGGAGGAAGGGAGTATAGAGTCTAGAGAAAGGGAGTGAACGGGGAGAGAGGGAGGGAATGAGACAGAGAGAGAGAGAGAGACCAAAAAACAGCGTAAGAGACACAGACCCGACGCTCCAGTCGCATCGCGCCCCTCACCGCTGGCCGCGTCGCCACTGCAGGGCAGGCACGATGCGGCCCCCCGGCCCCTCGGGTTGCCGCGCCGCGCAGCCCCTGCGTGCCGGCAGCTCGGGCGGGCGCCCCTGGAAGGTGCCGCGGCCGGCGGGTCCGAGGGGCCCCGGCGGGCGTTGCGCCGCAGGTGTGCGGTGCGCGTACAGTCAAAACTCTTTGCCCCAATCGGTGCTTGCACTGAAGGGGTCCTATATAGCGGAGAGTCCCCACTCGGTGCTTGCGCTGAAGGGGTCCTGAAGCGGAAGTGGAGAGGCTTGGCGAAAGTGTGCCGCCGATTTTGGTGGCCGGCTGGGTTTCCGGGTTCCCGGGTTCCTGGTTTCCTGGTCATTGATTCCGTTTCGATTTCGGTGGGTCCCTGGTTCCCGGGTTCTGGTCGATCTCCTTATCTCTTCATCGATCCCATTTCACACCATCCATTGACTGAGTTTTTTCTCTGGTGTAATTGGATAGCGTGTCGCTCCGCCTGTTCTGGCCCACCACGTTTCGGCGCGGCACGCTATCCGCTTTCCCACTCTCAAGCATCAACATCCTCGGAAACTGGAACATATACATTACCAGGGGCGGGTTGTTTTTTCAATCCCAAGACTTTTTGAGGGTCGGGGACGACGTCGGGGTGGTGTGGTGTTTTCGTTTCCCCCGTTTTCCGAGGGAAACAACGAAACATGTATACACCAGGATCCCGTATACACCAGGATCCGCGTTCATGGGCGAATTTCGGCGCAGGGTCGGAAAAAGCGTCGGTGTATAGAGTTCGTTTCCCTGCATCCCGAGCTTTTCCGAGCCTCCCGCCTCGCGGAGCGGAGCGACACACTGTCCCCGCTATGCAAAAGTTCTTGACCTTACGCCTCGGCGGAGCGGTGAGCGTACAGGCAAGGCGCCAAAATCAAGAACACGTCGGATTCGGATGGGGCTCAAGGAGGAGGCGACGTTCGATGTGCTGGGTTCGGGAAGGTTTTCTGCCGTTTTCGGCCTCCTATAGGGGCCGCTTGCGGGCCCAGGGGCCGTGAAACCCGGGGAGAAAAACTGGACCAGATTGACCCCGGAATGGATCTCACCACCCACCAAACCACCCCAACCCAACCCGAAGGCTCAGATTTACCCTCGATTTCCAGTTGGGGGGGGTCGGGAAACATCGAAAAAACACATGTGGAACCCTTAACCCCCCCAACCCGAAATTCGGGTCTTCGGGTTGGGTTGGGGTGGTCTGGTAGGTAGTCAGGATCTGGGGACCGAGTTGGTTCCGTCCATCTTTCGGGACCGATCTTCCGTGTTCCCAATGAATTCAGGCCCTCCGGCCGCCTTCCAGGTGAGCGTATACAGCCAAGACGTCAAACTCAGGGTCGGCTCGGGCTCGGAACGGACTCGCTGTTCCTCGGGTCCCTCCATGGTTGTTCTGCTAGCGCCTTTCGTGCGGTCGTTTTTGGGTCGAGGAGGGGCGGTTGTTTTTAGGGCCGAGGAGGGGCGTCGTGGCGTCGTTCCTTGTCCAGCGTTTCTTGCAGGGCCAATTTCGATCCGATCGATCCGGTTCGATGTCGATCCCAGCCGGCCCGACCTGACTCGATTCCGAGATTATGGCGATCCGAGGCGGCCCGAAGTTTGCATGGCGCTGGTGTGCATCCTGGCGCCCGCCGACTCGATCCGATTCCGACCCCGAGCCGATGCGGCCCCACTCGACACGTGCCCCGATCCGATCTGACCTCCCGATGCTCGGAGCTGGCCTCTCTATGGCGCTGCGATGACTGCACCCCTCCTCAGAACACGCCGGCGGCCTACCGCACCTTCGTCTACGCGCTGGTGGAGTCGGAGTCCGCGGCCGCGCGGGAGTTCGCGCTGCGCAACCTGCAGGCCCTGCTCCGGCGCCACGAGGGCGTGCCGGCCGCGGGCCCGGCCGCGCCGGAGGGCCGGCCCGCCTCGCCGCAGCCGCCGCGGCCCTTCCTGCGCCTCCTGCAGGGGTCGGGGGCAAGGTGGTGATGGGCCGGTTGTCCACCACCGCTACCATAAGTTGGAAGGGGGAAGGATGAGGAGGACGAGGAGGAGGAGGAGGAACCCCTTCCCCTCTCACTTCTGGTGGTGGCGGTGGTGGAAACCAGGCCCATCAAGGTGAGGGGGGGGATGGGCTCAGAGGGGGGGGGGCGCATCGGCCCCCGATCGCCCAGCCCTCGCCGAGAGGGGCCCGATGGGCCCCCCCCGCCCGGGAGCGCGCGGATGCGGTCGCCGATGCGTCGGCGACGTGTAGCCGATTCCAGCTCGACGTTGCTGGCCCTGCTCGATATCTCCCACCCTGAGCTGGTCCCCCCTGCTGCAACGTCCCCTCGGACGGGGCTGGGACGAGGATGAATCCGTTCCAGAGCGTTCCGGAACGCTCTCAGAGCATTCCAGAACGCTCTGAGAAGGCCGCGGCGCCCGATACATCCCCCAGAGCCGCCGTATCAGAGATTCTGAATTAACAACCCGATTTTACCCTCGTCCTGGCTTCGTCTTCAACGTTCCCCCTGCACGAGCGGTTGGTCGCTGGTGCGAGGTCGGATCGATCTGCGCCATGACTCGTGCAGCCCATCGCGCCGTGCCTCGCAGAGATGCTCGCGCAGCGAGCAGAAGCCCGGCCCTGGGGAAGGGTTCCTCCTCCTCCTCCTCCTCCTCCTCCCCCTCCTCCTTATCCTCCTCCTCCTCCTCCTCCTCCTCCTCCTTCTCCTCCTCCTGCTCCTCCTTATCCTCCTCCTCCTCCTTCCCGTCCTCCCCTTCCCCCTCCTCCTTCTCCTCCTCCTCTTCCTCCTCCTCCTCCTCCATTATTTGTTTGTAGGAATTTGTTTTGTTCTAAAGCGTTGCGTGGTAGGCCGATAGGAATGCCGGGACGGTGGGTCCCTGCTCAAACGTGTTGAGAATACTATCTAGACATCGGATGTCTGGTCTGAGGGGTGTGGCGCACGCAGCCTGGGACAGCGGCAGGCCGCAGGGCAGAGAGGCCTCTTTCGACTCGCCAGCGAGCTGCAGCGGGCAACGCATGCTCTGGAGCATCGCTTGTGGCAGCCGGCCACGTCCCATCGGCGGTATACTGGCGAGGCGTGTGCGCATTGCTTGAAGCATTGGCCGTGGCGTGGGAGCCACACTTCAGCGATAGATCCCGTTCGACCCAACTTGCCCAACCAGGTGCCGCAGGGCTTCATGGGAGAAGCGCGGCCTTGCCCGCCACGCTGTTTGCCAACAGTCTCCCGGGCAGACCGCGCGAATACCAAGGTTGGAATCATCGTGGAGCTCATGGTGAAGAAGTTCCAGGCCCCCTTTGCTCACCACCTCTGCCTCTCCCCAGGTTTTCTGCGATCCCACCTCCTAGCACTCCTCCTTGCCTCGGTCCTCGTTCTTCATGCGCCTAAGGGAGAGTGCCTCGATCATCTTCCAGGTCCCATTTTGTGCACTCTCCTCCCCCCTCTCCCTCCCCAGCTCATCCTCGAAGCTTACGATTCCCGTGCACTGTCAATGGCGAGAGCCTGATGGTTGCCAAGCTGATGTTCGTGCGTGTGTGTGTGTGTGTGTGTGCGTGTGTGTATGTGCGTGTGTGCGTGTGTGCGTGTGTGTGTTGTGTGTGTGTGTGTCCCCGCGCTGCGGTCGCGCTTCGCATCCGCTACGCTGCGTCACTTGCTTAGCGTGCTACCGAACGCCCAGTTCACCGCAGCAGCTTTTGCGCAGCCTCCAACAGCCGCTGCACCGCCTCCCGCCCTGGCATTCGGGGCCTCTCTCGGCCCTGCAGCTCCGGCACCTCCCAACTTGCTGGGCCACGCCCTGCACTGCTGCCGCTGGTATTTCCCCTTGGTGAGCCCGCGATGCCGCCCCGCGCCCGCTGCCAGGGGCTGCCCACAGGCCCGGCCGCCCCGCGCGTCTGCTGCGGCCTCGCCGCGTGAGTGCGCCTACAGTGCTCTTCTTGGCACTTCTCCGCGGCTGTCCCTCGTCTTCCCCTCCCCTCTTGCATGCGGGCCAACTCGCCATACCCATACGACCACCCTTCGGGTGATAAGGAGGTTCGGGGGGGGGAACCAACGTCTCACTCGATCGTTCTCACTATCGATCTCACAATCGATATCACTATCGGTCTCGCTCGATCGATCTCACTCGATCGATCTCAGAATCGATATCACTCGATCTATTTCATTCGATCGATCTCACAACCGGTCGGCCTATCGATCTCACAATCGATCTCACGATCGATTTCACTATCGATCTCATCGTCGATCTCACATTATTTCCCACCGTCGATCTCACCATGGATATCACAATCGATCTCGCAATCAATGTCATCATCATCAACATCATCGTCACCAATGTCATCGACATAATCGTTCTCATCATGATCATCATCATCGGGACACCATTATCATCATCACCGCATCACCATCATCATCAATAGCATCATCAGCATCATCACCATCATCATCATCGGGACACCATCATCGCCACCATCATCATCACCAACAGCATCATCATTTTCATCGGGACACGACAACCACCATCATCATCATCATCACTCCACCATCATCACGCACCACCTCATCAACACCATTATTACCGGGACACCATCATCACCATCATCCGGAACAACATCATCATCAACAATATCGTCATCACCGGGAAATCATCCGCATCGTCACCATCATCATCACCATCATCATTGGGACACCAGCATCATCAACATCATCACCATCACCATCACCATCACCATCGGGCCACCATCATCAATACCATCATCATCACTTCATCATGATCCTCACCATCAAGATCATCATCATCATCGGGACACCATCATCGTCATCATCATCAACAACATCGCAATCATCGGGACATCACCGTCATCATCACCAGCATCATCATCAATAGTATCATCATCAACCGCATCATCATCGGGACACCATCATCATCACCTTCATCATCCTCATCGTCACCCCATCATCCCATCATTGTCAACATTATCATGATCATTCACATCATCATCGCCATCGGGACACCATCATCATGACCAGCAACACCAGCATCATCAACATCAGCAGCAGCATCATCATCGGGACACCACCATCATCACCACCATGGCCATCATCATCATCATCAACAACATCGTCAACATGATCATCATCATCATCGGGACACCATCATCATCACCACCATCACCATCATCATCATCATCATCAACAACAACACCATCATCGTCATCATCACCATCATCATCATCATCTTCATCATCATCATCATCATCATCATCGGGGCACCGACGGGACACCGGCGGGACACCGCGGGCCACCGGACGCCTGTCCAGAATCATTTGGTCCGGCCGCAGGCGGGACACCGCGGGCCACCGGACGCCGGTCTGGAATCATTTGTTCCAGCCGCGCCTCAGCCGGAGGCGGGACACCGGCTGGACACCGCGGGCCACCGGACGCCAGTCCAGAATCATTTGGTCGTGCCGCGCCTCAGCTACAGGAGACTTTCTTCTCGCCCGCCCACGCAGCTTCGCCTCGCCCGCACGCACGGCACGCACGAACACGAAACCGAAATCGATTTCCCGTCAGGGGGGCTCTCCGTTCCACTTCGACCGTAGCCCGGGTTGCCTGGACGCGCGTGCGGACTGCCTCTGCCGCGCTGCGACGCCAAAAGTGTGTGTGTGGTGCATTCGCGTGCATGCGCGTGTGAGTGTGTGTGTGTGTGACCTGAGCAGGACCAGAAAGCTTGCCGCGGCAGGCTCGCTGGGCGCCTCGCTGGGTGGCCAGGGGCCCGCGTGCGAAAGGCCCGTGGCGACTGGCCCCGGGCTGGGCCTCCCGATGCCTCGCGGGCGCAGCGGGGGGCCAGCCGTGGTAGCCACCGGCTCTGCCGGGATGTGCTCCTCGAGGCCTCCGAGGCCGCTCGGCCGGGCCGGCGGGGCGACGACTCCGCGATCGCAGTCTCGTGGGCCCTTGCCTGCTCCTCGGGATCGATCGGGCGGCCTGTCCTGTCTTTCTCCTCTCG
Organism: Prorocentrum cordatum; assembly: GCA_963575745.1. Lineage (NCBI taxonomy): Eukaryota > Dinophyceae > Prorocentrales > Prorocentraceae > Prorocentrum > Prorocentrum cordatum. The sequence goes on along the minus strand of CAUYUJ010020971.1, from coordinate 410,666 downwards.
CCCCCTCTGTCCTGCGCGTTGTCCTTCGCGTCCCTCCTTCCATCCGCCCCGCCCTTCCACCCCTGATTCCCCATCTTTGTCCCCCCCGCCCTGTCAACGTCGTCCCGTCCTCTGCGCCCTTCGCCCCTCCCTTGTAGAAGCTCTCCCCGCTCCCCTCCCGTCGCTACGTATCTTTACTTTCTCGCGCCCACGTCGCACCTGCTGCCACGCTCCATGTCGCCCCCTCCCACGTACTCCCCCCTGCTCCTCTACGTCCTTCCCCCTGCTTCCTATGCTCTCCCGCCGCAGCATGCAGGTGAACCCACCAGAGCCGCTGGCGATCATCGACATTGAGCTCTTCACTGTCATTGCCAAGCACCCGCGCTGCGCTTCCAGGCCCATCGCCCGCACTCACCGTCGCCTCTATGCGCTGCTGTTCTCTTTTGATCAGTCGCTGCGCGGTCTCCATCAGCCCGGCCCTACATGCATTGAACCAGGGAGGTCATCTTTCAACGAGGGGGTCGCGACCGAGACTCGGAGGAAAGCCCACGGTGCCACAACCAAGAGGAGCGGAAGCGGCCCAACACGCATGTCATATTGTGTTTTGTTTTTGTCTGGCCCGTTATGTTGTGGTATGTATTGATGTGGACGAGGTTGATAAGGTATGCTCCGATCTGACACTTTCGCTTCGGGCTTGCTTTCTTCTTGCCCAGCTGAGTTCGACAGTAGCCGTTTCTTATTGAGTATGCGATGTATTGGCGTGCTCTCGTTTGCTACTGCTCGTCCTGGTCCAATCAGTGCTGCTACAGCGGCGCTCTGCACTAGTCTGCTCTGCGCTGATATGACATGTACTGCACCTGTCTGCTATGGTGTTTCAGGTCTGCTCTGGTTTGCTCTGGGCTCCTTCTCAGGGTGCGCGCCGTCTTCTGCACCTGATCCTCATACTCCTATCACGGATGTGCTGCTGTCCTTCCTGATGAGAAGTCCGGGCAGCAAGCCTCGGTGAGAGTAAAGGATTTATCGCATGACGTACAGCATCATATCTTTCATAACAGTGCAACTCAGGTGTAGATCACTCGGCAGAGTCACACAGCCAACGACATATAATTCTTGCCGGTTGCATTGCGATCCGCAAGCGTTGGGCGATTTAGAATGATGGATTCGGGTGGTCCCGAACGAGTCTTAGAGGTTTCCAACACATGTCTCCAGAAGATTTTGGAGGGGTTTGGTTTTTTTTCTCCTGTGGCCCCGAAAGGTCCTTCGGGACCCTAGGCGGGATCTGGAGTTGTGCCCCGATAGTCCACGAGTCCGCGCAAACGTATCTCCCCGACCCTGGAGGCGTCTGGAGTCGACCTTGGAGCCCAGAGGCCGATGCTAACGCCGTTGCCGACGCTGACATCGACGCTTATGCGACTGCTGACGCCGACGCTAACGCTTGAGCTGGCACTGACGACGACATCGGCGATGAGAAATACGACCACGACCACGACGACCACGACCACGACGACCACGACGACCATGAATACTACGACGACCACGACTACGACCACGACCGCGACGACGTCCGCTCCACTCGGTGCAGACTCGCTGCTTGGCCGCCTTGGTCGCGGCCGCGGGCCAAGGCACGCCGAGATGCTCGCGCAGGTGCTGGCGCGCTGCAGCGTGGAGAGCGCCGACACGGGCCGCGCCGCGGCCGTGCCGCTGCTGGCCGTCCTGCACCGCTTCGGCGAGGACAGCGTCCAGCCTGAGCTTTCGAGCCTCGGACGGCGTGCAAGAGCGGGTGGGGACCAAGGGGGGGGGGGGCGTGGATACCACGGCTAGGAGCCACGACATCTTCAAGATGCCAAGGCAGACAGGCCCCCTCCTCTTCTCTCAGTGCGCTCCCTGGAGCTCCTCTCGTCCGCGCACACGGGCCATGATGCGCTGGCCCTCCTCTTCCCAGCCCCCCTCACGTCGTCATCGTCGTCGTTGTTGTTGTGATTGATGTTTGTTGTTGTTGTTGTTGTTGTTGGTGGTGGTGGTGGTGGTGGTGGTGGTGGTGGTGGTGGTGGTGGTGTTGATGTTGTTGTTGTTGTTGTTGTTGTTGTTGTTGTTGTTGTTGTTGTTGTTATGGTGGTTGTGGTGGTTGTGGTTGTGGTTGTTGTTGTTGTTGTTGGTGGTGGTGGTGGTGAAGACTCATTTCTAGAGAATGATTATTGCGGATCTCTAGAAACGGTTCCGCGCGCTCTCGCCTCGACGTTGGCTGGAATTCCTTTGAAAACGATGCTCTCGCTCTAGCACGGGCTTGATTGTAAATGCATGTCCTTGGAGGCCCGGCTGCAACGACAACGGCTCCCGTTCGATATTTCCTCACATTTTACCCCGAGACACCCTGACCAGAGAGGCACCCGAACTCAGGAACGGCATTCTCGCTCGAAAACTCCTCGCAATTCAGTCAAATTGGTGGAGGCCCAGCCTCGACGACAAGGACTCCTGCTCGATACATCCGGCCAGGAAAACCCCCGAACTCAGGAACGGCGATCTCGCTCGAGGCTTTTTCGTGATTCAGTCAACTTGGTAGTGGCCCAACTACGACGACAAGGGCTCTCGTTCGATACTGCCTCAAGATGTATTCGCAGAGGCCCTTGCCAGAGAGGCACTCGAACTCGAGAGTGTCGCTCTCGCTCGAGACTTTCTCGTAATTCAGGCAAGTCGGCGGAGGCTCAGACACGGCGACAAGGGTTCCCGTTCGATATTTCTCAATCTGTATACCGTGAGCCCCTGGCCAGAGAGGCCCCCGAACTCAGGAACGGCGCTCCCGCTCGAGAGTTCGTCGCATCTCAGTCAGTGGCCGACGAGGAAGATCAGAGTGAGGGGGCCGAACGGTCATTCATTGTCCCTGGGTGCGTGGCTGAAGTGGGGATCCGTGGTGAGGATTCTGCTTGCTGCGTTAATGTTGTTGTTGTTTGCTTGTTTGTTTGTTTGTTTGTTTGTTTGTTTGTTTGTTTGTTTGTTGTCGTCTTCCCACCCGCGACCCACCCCGCGACCAACCCTTCGACCCATCCCACGACCCACCTCGCGACCCACCCGCGACCCACCCGCGACCCACCCACGACCCGACCGCGACCCACCCCGTGACCCACCCGCGACCTACCCCGCGACCCATCCGCGACCCATCCGCGACCCACCCCGTGACCCACCCGCGATCCACCCGCGACCCACTCGCGACCCACCCGTGACCCACCCCGCGACCCAGCCGCGACCCATTTGCGACCCACCCGCGACCCAACAGCGACCTACCACGCGACCCAGCCGCGACCCATTTGCGACCTACCCGCGACCCACCCGCGACCTACCCACATTGGTTTGACGAAAAGTTCGGCGCCTGCGGCGGGCTCGTTGCACAATTCGTGAAACTTTGACGCCCGCGGCGGGCTCCTCCAGAGTCTCGCAGACTGCCGACGCCCCCACCGCCCCCATCGCTCTTATCCGCATCTGCGGGGTGCTACGTATTCCCCCCGAAAGGGGGTGCGATCGAAGACGAAGTGGGCGGGTGTCAAAAGTTTGGGGTCTACAGAATGCGAGACACGCGTGCCAGTAAGAGCGAACAATCTCAACATGGTTGTTGTTGTGGTGGTGGTGGTTGTTGTTGTTGGTGTTGTTGGTGTTGTTGTTGTCGTCGTCGTCGTCGTCGTCGTCGTCGTCGTCGTCGTCGACTTTCTGGGCGTGTTCGGTGGGGCGTTCTGCGGAGGCTCTCGTCGGGCGCCACGGCTGGGCGCCGCTCCGGGCACCTGGTCGGGGTGTGCACCCCAGGGCCGATTGCAGACCAGATTGTGGAGGATTGCCATGAATCGGCGGCGAGCGAGGGGAGAAGTGAGAAGGAGGAGGCCTCCTCGGAAGGCGAGGAGGCTTCTCAGAAGCCTCTCGGGCCCTCCGAGAGGTTTCCTGTGTCTCTGGGGGAGGCGCAGAGAACTTCTCAGAAGGCCAGAGGGCTTCCGAGCCTTCGAGAAGGCCCGCCTCCTCTCGCTTCCCCGCGGGGCTGGCCGCCGAATGAACAGAATACGTCTCGCGGTAGAGGTGTCGTGAAGGATTTTCCTTGATCTCAGCCCAGGCGCGAGGACCGTCACAAGGCGAGCCGGGATGCAAAGCTGGTCCTGAGAAACGCCCCAGGGTCAGGGGTGAGATCTAACCAGGATTCCGAAGCGAATTCATAGGCGACGAGGGCTCCCCAGGAGGCCCCCAAAAAAGGCGAGGACGAGAAAAAGGGATCGGTGTCGGCTTGAGTTTCTCTCCCCTGAAAAATATTCCTTGCCCAACTCGGAAGCGCGACGGCCGCTGCGGAACCCACGGCCCACGGCCAATCACAAGCAGCGTCAGCCGTCCCCAGGACGAGACGATCGTGGCCTTCTTCGAGAGGTTCACCCAGGCATTGGAGCGCGGGTTGGAGGGAAAGACGAGGGAAATGAGGCAGGCCGAAGGACCCGTTTCGAACTGTCTCGCGGCACCGGCTGCGCTGGAGGTGCAGAAAGAGGAAGGTTTGGTGGATCTGTCCCCACGTCGTGTCCTTCTCCAGTTCCTGGGCCGTCTTAGAGCCTGGGGCCCTTGCTGCTCCCCTCGGGAGCGGCCAAGAGGGGGGTGATGACTAGGGGTGTGTGGATATCATGGCGGGGGCCATGCTATCTCCCCAGAGTTTATGGCGCCTCTTCTTAGTTCGTTACGTCCCCGCCCCCACCCCTGGGCCGCGCACATGCCGCCCGTCATGATTTGCGCCCCACCCTCTTGGACGCCCCCCTCTTGAACGCCTCCGAGCCCCGCCTGGGTCACCTGGGCCACGACCGCCTCTACAGTCGGCACGGCCTGCCAGAAGGTGTCCAGCCGACAGTATCTTACGAGCCCTGTGGCCCCAGGAGAGGCTCCAGCGAGCCCTGGACCGCCCCTCGGTCAGCCCAAGGCTCCTGCGAGCGGGCCGCCCCTGGATCTCTTGCAGCAGTGCCTCTTGCCCTCGGGGCGATCGACGTGGGTACGGACGGCTCGGTACGACGACCGACAGCATTTCCCTGATCATCTTGAAGAGGACTCGCTGTCGGTGTCGCCGCGGACGTGGTCCATTTTGGACATAAGGCCGCCTACCCAACAGCGGCCGTCGTCTGTTGCAGACACCATTTGCAGCAGCAGTGCCGCTTACCCGTGTGTGGCTCTTGCTTCCGCGCACGGGTGCGGGCAGTGCCGCGCCGAGCCCGTCGCACGCCCGCGCGGCGGAGGTCGCGCTCGCGCGGCTGCTCCAGCGGCACACGCCGCAGCGGCACACCACGCAGATTCTCGAGGCGCCCGGCTGCTCCAGGCAGTGATTGACAGGACCCCCACCTCCCCTCCAGACTCCTACGTCACCCCCCCGCTCGTTCCCCTCCACGCGACGACGCCGTCGACGACGACGACGCAGACGCCGAAGCCGACGCCGACGCCGACGCCGACGCTGACGCCGACGCCGAAGACGACGACAACGACACCGACTCCTACGCCGACGCCGACGACGACGACGACGCAGACGACGACGACGACGCCGACGCCAACAAAGACTACGACGACGGCGACGACGACGCTGACGCCGACGACGACGTCGAAGCCGACGACGACGCCGACGCCGACGACGACGACGACGCCGCCTCTTACATTTCCCCCCGCGCCCCTTTACACAACAAAGCCGTCGACGACACCGACGCGGTCGCCGACGCCGACGCCGACGCCAACGACGGCTCCGACGACGACGACGACGACGACGACGGACGACGACGAAGAAGACGACGACGACGACGACGACGACGACGACGACGACGACGACGACGACGACTACGCCGATGCCGACGACGCCGACGACGACGACGCCGACGCCGACGCCGACGCCGACGACGAGGCCGACGACAGCGCCGACGCCGACGCCGGCGCCGAAGACGACGACGCCCCAGACGCAGACGCCGACGCCGACGCCGATGCCGACGCCGACGACGACGCCGACGCCGACGCCGCAGACGAAGACGAAGACGACGACGACGACGCCGACGCCGACGCCGACGCCGACGCCGACGCCGACGCCGACGCCGACGACTGGTGACGCCGCCTGCGCCGCCGACGACGCAGACACTGACGCCGACGCCGACGCCGACGCCGACGACGACGACGCCGACGCCGACGCCGACGCCGACGCCGACGCCGACGACGCCCCAGACGAAGACGACGACGCCGACGTCGACGCCGACGCCGACGCCGACGCCGACGCCGCCGCAGACGAAGACGAAGACGACGACGACGTCGCCGACGCCGACGCCGACGCCGACGCCGACGCCGCCGCAGACGAAGACGAAGACGCCGACGCCGACGCCGACGCCGACGCCGTCGCTGATGTCACCGCCTACGCCACCTACGCCGCCGACGACGCAGACGCTGACGCCGACGCCGACGACGACGCCGACGCCGACCCTGTTGCCGGCTCCGACGCCGACGCCGACGCGGATGCCGACGACGACGACAGCGACGAAGACGAAGACGACGACGACGACGACGACATCGCCGACGCCAACGCCAACCACGACGACGATGCCGACGCCGACGACGATCACGACGACTTTACGTTTCCCCCCGCGCTATTTTACCTCACATCGCCGTCCACGACGACGACGCCGACACCGACGCCCCAGACGACAGCGCCGGGAACGCCGCCGACGACGACGACGACAACGACGGCGACGACGCTCCAGTCTAGACGACGACGCCGTCGACGACGACGGCGCAGACGCCGACGCCGACGACGCCGACGACGACGACGACGACGACGACTCTTACATTTCCCCCGCGCCCCTGTATATTACGACGACGACGCCGACGCCGTCGCCGACTTCGATGACGCCGACGACGACGGCGACGGCGACGACGCCGACGACGCCGACGACGACGGCGACTGCGACGACGCCGACGACGCCGACGCCGACGACTTCGACAACGGCGACGCTGACGACGACGCCGACGCCGACGCCGACGACGACGACGCCGACGCGGATGACGACCACGACGAAGACGACGCCGACGCCGACGCCGACGCCGAAGACTACGACGACCATGCCGTCGACGACGCCGACGCCGACGCCGACAACGACGCCGCCGATGACGGCGACGTCGCCGTCGCCGACGCCGACGCCGACGACGACGACACTGCCGTCGACGACAACGCCGACGCCGAAGACGACGACGACGACAACGACGCCGACGCCCACGACAATCGCAAGGACGGCGACCCCGACGCTGACGACGACGACGCCGACTCCTACGTTTCCATCCGTGCACCTTTACGCGTCGATACCGTCGACGACGCCGACGACGACGACGACGACGCTGTCACTGACGTCGACGCCGACGACGTCCACGACGCCGACGCCGATGCCGACGCCGACGCCGACGCCGATGCCGACGGCATGGTAATGGTGTAATGGTGAAATGGTGTATTGGTGTAGCGCTTACACCCCCCATCAAAATGGTGTAATGATGTAATGGTGTAACGGCGCGCCCTTTCGACAGAATGGTGTAATGGTATAAGGGTGCATGCTTAACACCATTCCAGAGAATAGTGTAATGGTGCAAGTTTCAGTTATCAGATCCAGTGCGCGTCCACGCTGAGCGCCGCCTTCGTCTCGGAACTGAGCGTCCCAGGTGTCGCGCTCAACGGCAGGGAGTGGGCCGAGGCGGTGCGCTTTCGCCTGGGCCGGCCAGTTGGTATCAGCCCAGGGGCGGCATGCCTCAACGAGAAGACTTCCACTGGCGCTGCGTGCGGCGAGCAGCTCGACCAGCACGGCGACCACGCGGCGCAGTGCCAGTGCGGCCTTTTTCCGCACCATGCGCCACGAGAGCATCGCCGATGTCTAAGGGGACGTCATGGCCGAGACCGGCGGGCATGTGCGGCGCGAGGTTTTCGCGCCAGAGTTCTCGCAAGGGGCCTCTGAGGCTTGGCTGGACGTGTGGTGCCACGGGGTCCCAGAGATTCCCGACGTCACCATCCGCCATCGCGTCGCGGACCGCTACCAGCCGGCCGCAGCCCGTGCTGCTGGCTGGCAGCACGGCGCTGGCCGCGGAGGGGGGAGAAGCAGGACCGCTATCCAGCCACGCGCGGCTGCTGCGTCTGGCCAGCGGCCCACGAGACGTTCGGCCGGCTGGGCGAGCGTACGGAGGCCCTCCTGGTCCACTGCGCGGCGGCTGTTGCCTGGCGCGCGTGCCGCCACGGCTGGCTGCATGGCAGCTGCCTGCGCCGCTGGCGCGCGCAGTTGGGCGCGGCGCTTCCTCGCGGAGTCGCCGCGCAGCTGCTGGCTGCCTGGTGCGGCGTGCGGGGCCGTGCGCGACGGAGGGCACCGCAGGCGGACAGGCGCCTGGTGGAGGCGCGGGGCCGCTGACTGAGGCCACACTGCTGCGACATTGTCAGATGGTTTCAGCTTGGGCGCAGCACGGACGACCGCCAGTGGAGTGAGGAGGAACAGCACGACGTGACAGGGGAGTTAGGGGAGACAGAAAGGGGGGAGGAGGAGGAGGAGGCGGAGGAGGAGGAGGAGGAGGAGGAGGAGGAGGAACAGGAACAGGAACAGGAGGAGGAGGAGGAGGAGGAGGAAGAAGAAGAGGAGGAGAAAGAGAGAGGGAACACGACAAGGACAAGGCGTTGGGGGGAGGGTTGAAGTCAGATAGGAGGAGGCGGAGGAGGAGTTGGAGGAGGAGGAGGAGGAGGAGAAACGCATCGTTCAGATGATGATTACTCTGACGTGTCTGCGGCTCGAGAAAATCATTCCCGGCCTGCCAGGGTCGAAGGGCGACCATCCCTCCCCTCCCTGGGCCCTGGGCAGGCTCGCGGCTAGCTCCAATGTCCTCCTGATATCCCTTCACCCCTCCGCTCTCTCCTCTACACATTTCGTGCCCTCCTCGTCCCTCTCCCCGCTCCTCTCCTCCTTCTCCTTCTCCTTCTCTAGATCGTCCAGATTCTCAGGCTGATGATCTGACATGAAAGAAAACATCATCCAGTCATCCAGATCCTATGTTCGTTCTCCTCCTCCCCCCCAATCCCCGTCCTCCTCCCCTCCTGCCGCTTCCCCGTCTCCAATCCTCTCCCCTTGTGGACTGCGACCCTCAGGACGCAGCCAGCTCCTGCATGTCTTCTATCTTGAATCCTTCTCCCCCCTAAACGTAGGCCCCCCAGAGATCTGGACCCTTCCCCTGGGATCGGCATGTCATCCCGAGTCATTTTCGAATGTCCCGCGGCCTGGCGAGAGCCCCGGGGGCCCCGAAATGGCCGAAATCCTTCTGCCGTGATTGCCTGACGACGCGAGGGGGTCCCTTCTCGCCTCCCCTGCCTCCTGGGCGGAAGCGATATCCGTATCCGCGGCGCGGCCCCGCGGATACGGGGCGCCGTTTCGCGGATGCCCCGCGCGGAACGTAGCCGGGCGACCGCACAAATACCCGCGGGATCGCGCCCTGGGATCCAGCCCGCGAGGGACCGCCGCTCGTGTTTGCCCCCCCGCCCTCCCCGCGCGAGAGGTGTTCGCGAAGGTGGCCTGCCTCGCCGGGGCGCGGCGGCTCCAGGACGCCCTGCGCACGCTGCTCTGGGAGGCCCACGCCCGACGAATCCGGCGCGCGCTCCCGCGCGGAGGGGTGGGGACGGGCGGGCGGACGGCTGCAGCGAGAGGGCGGGGGGGCGGACGGCTGGATCTGGGCCTCCCAGATGTGGGGTCGGAGGATCGAGGGGAGCAGAAAGTGACATAAACATAAAAACTCGGAGGTCCGCGCGGATTTCTCGGATCGGCGCCGGGGCCCCCCGGCGGCGCCTCCGGCGCCGCCCCTGGCGCGCTGCGCGCGCCAGGGAGGGGGGTCCAGCGCGGATCCGAGAAATCCGCGCGGACCTCAGAGTTTTTATGTTTATGTCACTTTCTGTTCCCCTAGGGTCGCGCCGCATCGCTGGTGCATCGCCGATGCGGCTCCACGTGCAGCCAGCATTCTTCCACGCCGATGGCGCCGATGCATCGGCGAGGCGGCGCGATCCTCCGACCCCATCGGCTCCGACCCCATCTTAGAGGCCTCTACTGGAGCGAGCCGATGGGGGAACGGACGGGCACCCGACCAGCGCGTGCGCGCTTGTGGGGGGGGGAGGGGCGGCCGCCCCTACCCCTCGCAGGGTGGCCATGGCAGGCACGGACTGCTCATCTTCCTTGCCGTGCAAAGTAAATTACCCAATGGGGAATCCGCAAGGGCCTCGCCCCCTGCCGCCAGTCCCCTCTCTCGGAGAATGGGGCATGCAAGGGCTATGTTGTGAGGCCTGGGCGCCGTCTTGAAGCAGCGTCGGCTCTTTGAGCGCTCTTAGGCGCCTTGGAGCACTGTTGGGCCGTCTCGAGGGCCTCTCGTATTGTCTTGGGGGCCTTTGATGCAGGATTGTGGCCTCGAAGCGAGGACACTGCATACTTTATGAGGGTTTATGATTTCGGGGACGCGAAGAACATATACTTTCAAATGGATCGTGGCTTCGGGGCCGCACGTACCGCATATGTTACGAGAGAGCGTTACCTCGGAAACGCGACCACCGCGTAAGTTACGAAGAATCATAGTTCCGGAAGCTCGAACAAAGTGTAATTCGCGGGGCGTCGTGGCCTCGGGGACGCGAAGATTGTTTAAAGGGGATTATGGCTTCGGGGGCACGAACGTTGGGTACTTTACAAGGGATTGTGGACTCGGGGGCGCGAATCTCACGACATTTTACATGTCCCAGGACCCAAATTCTGAGAACCCCCCAGGTAAAGGGAACAGGCGAGGTTTTTGGTCCCCACCCCCTCGCGCGGACTCGAAGAATTCACATTACACTTGAGAAAACCCCGATCAGTGGATGATTTGAAAATTGATACTATGGATCTTGAGATCGATTGTGAGATCGATAATGAGATCGATCGTGGAGTCGATAGTGAGGACGATTGTAAAGTCGATCGTGAGACCGAGAGTGACATCGATTCGATGAGATCGATAGTGAGATCGATCGCGAGATCGCTCATGCGATCTCTAGTGAGATCGCTTGTGAGAGTGGTAGTGAGATCGATTGTGAGATCGATGGTGAGATCGACCGAGAAGTCGGTAATGAGATCGATGGTGAAACCGATCGATAAGAAGATCGACCAGGAACCCGGGAACCCGGGAACCTCGCCGCCCTCCGAAATCGGCCTGGAACCGGGAACCCGGGAACCCGGAACCCAGAACCTGGGAACCCGGGAACCCAGCCTGCCACCAAAATCGGCGGGGAATGTTTGCCAAATCCTTCAACATCCGCTAGGACCCCTTCAGTGCAAGCATTGATTGGGGAACTAGGAAGCAGAACACCGAATTGTAAGATCGGAGCCTGGACACTGGAACTGGAGCAGGGAGCAGTACGCCTAAGCCGCGGAGCCTGATGGCCCCGCAAGGGGGCCAGCGGAGATGTCGGGATCAGTCTCGTGGGCGTGGTATTGTGTGTGTCGGTGTTGTCGTGCTCAGTACGTCGTTCCCCTTCATTGGAGCCACATTGATGTGGTGTGAAGATTGTCAGCAAGAAGAAGGTTTTGGGGATGCCGTTGGTTGTGGTGTCTGTCGTGACGGTACTGGTTGTTGTTTTGTTGGTTGTGTGTGGGCGCTGGTAGCCAGTGTGTGCTACAAGGGGGTCTGGATGCGGAGGTCTTGAATAGCCACTGCAGAATAGAAGTCGCCATCCCTCTCCCCATCCGCACCCTCGCTGCTCTGTCTGCCGGTCGGCATCGATCCCTCACCTGCCTCCTCTTCCTCCTCGTACGCCGCGGCCGGTCGCTGGATCGCCTGCGGCCCGACAGTGCTGGGCTGCCGCGGGCATGACGCGACGACCATCGACGGGGGCTGCTGCCCTGGCTTTCAGCTGTACGCAGGGCCGGGCGTCTGCTACGACTTCACCTGCCAGAGCAAGCTGCAGTACGGCTGCGGCGGTTACGCATCCGTTGCGCCAGTGTGCACAGAGGACCCATCCTCAGCCGCAGCCGATCTCGGAGCGGACCATAATGGCACGGTGATCAGGTGCACCAAGGAAGGCGCGGTGTGCTACGACCTCGACGTCCAGCCTGTCTCTGGAAAGTGGGCATTCGATCCAGTTGCCTGCGGCAAGCCCGCTGCTGTGCCGCGGAGCAGCGGAGCAGGGTTGGTGCCCTGTCTTGTCTGGCGCGGATCTCAAGCACTTTCTCGATGTCCTCTGTCTTTGAATCGCTCCTCTCATCATCCTTCATGAACCTCGAAGGCGTCATGGTCGCTCTGGGGTTTGTCAGTGGCCAGTCGGGTGCCCCGGGGTCGTCTTGGGCGCGATGGTCCTACCCTTGAGTCGGGCCTGTCCTTCTACAGGGGGGATCTTCAAAGATAGTCAAAAAATAGTATGGGGACTATTTCCCCACATCCAAAGTGGGGTTCTTGTTTTCTCTGCACACCCCGCGCAGGAACACTCACCCCACCCCCTCTCCTCTTCTGCCTTCGCACACTCACTCACTCACTCATCATCATCACCACTCACTCACACTCACACTCACCCACACTCTCTCATCATCAACATCAGCATCATCACTCGCGCTCTCTCACACGCTCAGTCACTCACATACTCATCATCATCATCATCATCATCATCATCATCATCATCATCATTATCATCATTCCCCACATCCTAAGTGGGGTTCTTGTTCCCCACATCCTAAGTGGGGTTCTTGTTTTCTCTGCACACCCTCCGCGCAGGATCTCTCCTCCTCCTCCCTCTCCTCTGCTCCTCTTTGCTTCCTCCTCCGCATCATCATCACCATCACCATCGCTCCCCACTCATCATCATCATCATCACCATCAGCATCACCATCACCATCGCACGATCACTCACCGTCATCGGCATCGAACGATCCTCATCATCATCATCATCATCATCATCATCATCATCATCACTACTCGCTGATTTGAGGCCTGAATAAGGAGGAAATATCAGGCGGGAGCTTCGTCTGTGAGTGAATTGTGAGGAAGTCTCAGGCGGGAGCCCCCTCCCTATGGGGCCCGCACTTCATGTTCGAATCCGAGCGGGTCATCCGCAACGTGCAACTGTCGTCACTTTTGGGCTCTTGAGACCTGAATATGGAGGAAGTCTCGAGCGGGAGCCTCGTCTGTGAGTGAATTGCGAGGAAGTCTCAGGCGGGAGCCCCCTCCCTATGGGGCCAGCGCTTCATTTTCGAATCCGAGCGGGTTATCCACAACGTGTAACTGTCGTCACTTTTGGGCTCTTGAGGCCTGAATGTGGAGGAAGTATCAGGCGGGAGCCTCGTCTGTGAGTGAATTGCGGGGAAGTCTCAGGCGGGAACCCCATCCCTATGGGGCCCGCACTTCATGTTCGAATCCGAGCGGGTCATCCGCAACGTGCAACTGTCGTCACTTTTGGGCTCTTGAGACCTGAATATGGAGGAAGTCTCGAGCGGGAGCTTCGTCTGTGAGTGAATTGTGAGGAAGTCTCAGGCGGGAGCCCCCTCCCTATGGGGCCCGCACTTCATGTTCGAATCCGAGCGGGTCATCCGCAACGTGCAATCGTCGTCACTTTTGGGCTCTTGAGACCTGAATATGGAGGAGTCTCGAGCGGGAGCCTCGTATGTGAGTGAATTGCGAGGAAGTCTCAGGCGGGAGCCCCCTCCCTATGGGGCCCGCACTTCATGTTCGAATCCGAGCGGGTCATCCGCAACGTGCAATCGTCGTCACTTTTGGGCTCTTGAGACCTGAATATGGAGGAAGTCTCGAGCGGGAGCCTCGTCTGTGAGTGAATTGCGAGGAAGTCTCAGGCGGGAGCCCCCTCCCTATGGGGCCCGCACTTCATGTTCGAATCCGAGCGGGTCATCCGCAACGTGTAACTGTCGTCACTTTTGGGCTCTTGAGGCCTGAATATGGAGGAAGTATCAGGCGGGAGCCTCGTCTGTGAGTGAATTGTGAGGAAGTCTCAGGCGGGAGCCCCCTCCCTATGGGGCCCGCACTTCATGTTCGAATCCGAGCGGGTCATCCGCAACGTGCAACTGTCGTCACTTTTGGGCTCTTGAGACGTGAATATGGAGGAAGTCTCGAGCGGGAGCCTCGTCTGTGAGTGAATTGCGGGGAAGTCTCAGGCGGGAGCCCCCTCCCTATGGGGCCCGCACTTCATGTTCGAATCCGAGCGGGTCATCCGCAACGTGTAACTGTCGTCACTTTTGGGCTCTTAAGACCTGGATATGGAGGAAGTCTCGAGCGGGAGCCTCGTCTGTGAGTGCATTGCGAAGACGTCTCAGGCGGGAGCCCCCTCCTTATGGGGCCAGCACTTTATTTTCGAATCCGAACGGGTTATCCACAACGTGCAACTGTCGTCACTTTTGGGCTTTTGAGACTTGAATATGGAGGAAGTCTCGAGCGGGAGCCTCGTCTGTGAGTGAATTGTGAGGAAGTCTCAGGCGGGAGCCCCCTCCCTATGGGGCCCGCACTTCATGTTTGAATCCGAGCGGGTCATCCGCAACGTGTAACTGTCGTCATTTTTGGGCTGTTAAGACGTGAATACGGCCCAGCCCGAAGGTTTGCCCCGACGACTTCGCGATCTAGCCGTCGGCAGACGCGCGCGCGCGCTGGCCGAGGCGGCGACGGCGCTGAGGAAAATGGATTTGCTTGCCCCGACGAGGGGGAAGGGGAGGTGCACATGGAGAAAAGGCGGGGGGATGAGGAGGGAAGGGGCATGGGGGAGGCCGACGACGAGGAGGAGGTGGCGCGAGAGGAGGAGGAGGAGGAGGAGGAGGAGGAGGAGGAGGAGGAAGAGGAGGAGGAGGAGGAGGAGGAGGAGGAGGAGAAAGAGGAGGAGGAAGAGAAATAGAAGGGGGAAGAGAGGGCAGCGCAGGGGGCGAGAGGAGAGGGTGTCCGCCAGGGGGAGGAGGAAAAGGCAAAGGGTAAGCTAAACAGATTCTCGTGTGGGGTCCTACCGTCGGAGGATTTGTTTTTGCAATTTTGGAATATTTTTGGAGTATGTTTTATTTGTCGTCGAAGATCCCCCTGTTGGAGGGACACGCCCGACTTAATCCTACCTGGTTGTTTTCCGAAGCGGCGCCGTGGAGCCAACCGGGGCGCTCCAAAACGAGCCTCGCCTTCGAGGGGTCGAGAAGCTGGCAGCTCTTCCTCGGCGGAAGGCGGCCAGGTGCTGACGGAAGGCGGCGAACGAAAAACTGAGGTGCCTCCGCTGGCGGAAGGCCGGCGGAAATTCGCCGGCCCAACCGGCCAAGGGCGTGCTAAGATCTCCTACTTATCTTCCTCCTCCTCTCCTTCTCATCCTCTCCTCTTCCTCCCCTCCCCTTCCCCATCCTCATCTTCCTCCTCCTCGGCGGCGCCACAACGGCCCCGGGCCCACGGCGAAGCAGTAGCGATCATGCAACATGAGCTTGCGGAGTGAGCGAAGCGATTGAATGAACATCTGCCCTCCAAGACACATTTTCCTGGGGGGGTCGGGGTTTCTGGAACGAGACATCTCGAGGCGGTCTTCGAGCCTGCTCAGGGAGGTCCGGGGCCGTCTCTGAGGGGTCTATGGGCGCTTTCTGTTGGCCGTGCCGGTGTAGCCTGTTGGCGCCATCGGATGCTGTCTCGGGGGGTATCGGGGGCCTTCTGGACTCTGGCGGCCACCTCGGGCAGAAACGCCCAATCGTCGAGAGCAGTTCAACACTGTCGTGTTGGCTTTCTGTGTGTTGGACCCCGGGAGCCTTGCCGAAGGCCCCCCTGAGGCGCCTGTCGGGGGCTCCCGGTCCTTCTTTCTTGGGGGTTTTGTGGGCCCTCTTCACGGAAGCCTTCCAGGAAGTATCATGGACCATCCAGGGGCTCGTGTGGCCAACTTGGATTCGTCTTGTCCGAGGGCCCGTCTTGGGCTCCCGAGAGGCTGCTCTGGACCGAGGTAGCAGAGCGATCTCTGAGGGACGCTCGCGGCAGAGACTTCTCCGGACAGCTGACGGGTACCCTGACACGCCTGGGAGTTCTGAGGGCACACGCCGGCGGATTCCGATTTCAGATACGGGGGCAGGATGTACCTCGCGAGCGGCTGCGCATACGCTGTCCACGCAAGCGGGGCCGTGGGCGGGCGCGGCCTGGCGGCGCCGCTGCCAGGGCTGCTACTGCTCGCGGCAGGGCTGCCCGCAGCTGCGTAGAAGTTCATGCGGACTTGGCTTGCTCGTCCACGGCGACGTGTGTCTCGCTTGTCTGGGTGACTTGCTAGCCCCTCGGCGTCACAGCCATCCTGAGTGACGGGACTTCGGCAAGGAGCGAGATGTGCGGCTGGGTTGCGTGAGGGCATGCGTCGTCTCGTGGCGCCTGTACAGCAACGCGAGCGAGCGCACCGCGATTACATGGTGCAGCAGCCGTCTCAGAGTATCTCTCACCAGGCAGTCGGGCGGACATGGGGCAACGATTTGCACCCAGGCTTGCGTCACATAAGCTGTCGCGACACAGCGGCTTTCGGCCGAAGAAGCTGCCGTCCCCTGCTAGACTCATCTCAGCGTCCAGTCCAGGCAGGATGGGGAGGGAGTAACCCTCCCCCTTCGACCGTGTGCAGACGCAACTGGAAAAGAGGGAAGTATCCTGCGGCGGCAGGCGCTCCCAACGAAACAAGAGAGGGCGAGACCCCCCGACAACGCTCGGGGGCCTGCACCGGAGGTGCGGATGTTGGCCATGAGCATGTTGCTTCTTCCAGGGTCGTCGTTGCGAGCTCGTGGATTGGCAAGCCCCTCAGTGCGTCCCTGCTCCTCTCGCCCCCCAGGCCGGAAGGCGGACGAGGCGAGGTGCAGAGCTCCGCTGCAAACATGCTCCCATCAGACGCTTGCGTGGTGGCAGTGGCGATGCCAGCTCGCAGGCAAGACATCTCTTCTGTGCGCCCGTGGCCCACCAGGCCCTGGAGTAGCTCCTGGCGGCGCGCCCCAAGCTACCCCAGCGCACCGCGCCAGCGTTTTTCCCAGCAATTTCAGAGAGGTCAGGACGGGGCCAGCGTTTCGACTTCACGGGCTCCTCCTCCTCCTCCTCATCCTCGACGGCTCTCTCGCGCCCGCCACCGACTGATGCTGATGCTGGTGCTAATGCTGCTGGTGGTGCTGATGCTGCTCATGCTTATCCTGGTGCTGCTGATGATGCTGCTGCTGATCATGGTGGTAGTGAGTGATGGTGATGGTGTTGGTGTTGGTGCTGGTGGTGGTGATCTTGGCGTTGACGACGACGACGATGATGTTGATACTGATACTGATGGTGATGGTGATGATGATGATGATGATGATGTTGATGATGATGATGATGATGATGATGATGATGATGATGATGATGCTGATGATGATGATGATGATGATGATGATGAGGAGGAGGAGGAGGAGGAGGAGGAGGAGGATGAGGATTATGAGGATGAGGATGAGGATGAGGATGATGAGGAGGATGAGCATGATGAGGATGATGGGGATGATGAGGATGATGAGAATGATGAAAGGTGGAGACAGAAGAGGGGCAGGTAGATGAGGGAGCGACATCCAGATGCCGGCCCACCTCTCCTGCCCGCTCACCGCCTTCCCCCCCCCCTTCCGCTGGAGGTCTGCAAGGCCTACCTCTCGAGCTACCAGCCCCCGCCTCGACCGCGCCCGCCTGGCCCCCGGGCGAGCGGGCTCGACAGAGCGTTGCTCCCTCTCTCACCACCTACCAGACCACCCCAACCCAACCCGAAGGCTTCAATTTGCCCTCCATTTCCAGTGTGGGGGGGTCGGGGAACGTTGAAAAAACACATGGAACCCGTACCCCCCCCCCAACCCGAAGTTCGGGTCAAATTCGGGTCTTCGGGTTGGGTTGGGGTGGTCTGGTAGGCAGTCACTCTCGGCCCCCCGCCGCTCTGTGTTGGCGCGCCGGGCTCGCGGCGACCTCTCGCCGCGGGCGGGCCTGCTCGGCCTCTCGCGCGGGCCGCGCGGGCGGGCGACCTCTCGCCGCGGGTCTCGCGCGGCCGGCCCGGCGGGCCTGCGGCTGCGGGGTCGGCCTCGAGCTCGGGCCGTGCGCCCTGGCCCTCGGCTTAAGTCGGGCCTGTCCCTCTACAGGGGGGATATTCAAAAGTAGTCAGAAAAATAGTAGGGGACGAGTTTTTGACAATTTTTGGGCATGTTTAGGGTATATTTTGGGTATGTTTGATTCTTCGTCCAAAATCCACCTGTAGGGGGGCAGGCCTGACTGAACCCTCGGCTTCTCTCTACCGCCGCCCGCCAGAGGAGGAAAAAGTGCAGGTATACGGTATACCGTTGCTCTTCGCCCGGTTTCCCTTCTTGGGAGGGGCCCTCGTCGCCGGCGCCGGACTCGCCGCGAAGTCCTGGTCAGCTTGCACCCCGGGAGAGTAGCGGTATCGGTACCTTTTGGTTTCCGCAGTTTCTCTGCCGCGCCCACCCCCCCGTCCGTGGGTGCTCGGTTTGGGGGACCTTCCTGCGGCCCATCCAGAGGATCCGTTCGATTCTAGTTCGACCCAGGTTCGATTCAAGGCCGGCTCAAATCGATGGGCGGTCGACACAGCATCGACGCATGAGTGGAGCAAGTTGCTCCAGGAAGGTCTCCAAAACGAGCATCTAACCGTCCGTTCGCCTGCCCCCGTCCCGTTCCCTTCTTCCGATCCCCCCCATCCCCCCTCCGTCTCCCCCTCTTATGGGCCGTCTCCAGAAATTGGCTGGTCCCCGCGGATGGAGCGGAGGGTTCGGCCAGAGCACGCCAAAAACCTCCGATCTTCCCCCCTGCCCCATCACTTCCCCCGCCTTCCTCCAGTCTCCCCCCGCCTTCCTCCCTGATCCCCCCTGTCCCCTCTCTCCTCTGCCCTCCCCATCCTGTCCTTGGCCCCCTCCCCTGGCCCTCGCCCGCCGTGTACCTCCCCTCTCCTATCCATCTGCCTTCGCCCCCCTCCCTTTTCCCCCCTCCCAGTCTCCCTCCCATGCCTCGCCTTCCCTCCCTCCCTCCCCCTTCTCTCCTTCCCGCTGCCGGTGCCAGTGCGAGACCTTTGGCCCTCCATGGCCGATCCCTCGGAGCCTCCGGATCGCCTGCTGGCCCTCGCGCGGGCGTGGTCCTCCACAGCGCGGCACCTCGGTGTGAACAGCGCCGCCGGGTGGGTCGGTCCTGCGCAGGGCAGCCAGGGGCGTTCGTTTTGGCCGCGGCAGCCCGCGGAGAGCCAGCGGGAGTTTTCGGGCGCCTCCGCTGTCGGCAGAGCTGCGTCGGAGAGAGCGTGAAGGTTGGCCGAGGTCTGCCCTCCGCATCGTCTAACCGATTCCCATCCCCACTGGGCCTCAACCCCACCAGCCCACCCTCCCAGGTGGGGACAGGCCTCGCGAAACCCGATGGAACAGTCATACATGATCCAGGGTTCCGCCCTCCCCCACACCACCCCGACGCTATGGGATAGCCCCTCCCCGCTGGATGGGTACGCCCGTGAGCCTCGCGAAGGCCTCTCAAATGGGATTGCCCCCTCTCCTGCCGTCGTGGCCCTGTGGGCGTGGCGTGGTTGTGGGTGCCAATGCCCCCCCCTGTGGATGTGGAGTGTTTCGTCGTCGTCGTCGTCGTCGTCGTCGTCCGTCGTCGTCGTCTGCTTTCGTCGTCGTCGTCCTCGTCGTCGCCGCCGTCGTCGTCGATGTCGGCGTCGGCGTCGGCGTGGGCGTGCGCGTGGGCGTGGGCGTGGGCGTCGTCGTCGTCGTCGGCTTGGGCGTCGTCGTCGGCGTGGGCGTCGTCGTCGTCGTCGGCGTGGGCGTCGTCGTCGTCTTCCGTCGTCGTCGTCGTCGTCTTCTTCCGTAGTTGTCGTCGTGGTGGTCGTCGTCGTCGCAGGCGTCGGCGTCGTCATTGTCGTTGATGTCGTCGTCGTCGTCGATGTCGGCGTCGTCGTCGTTGTCGTCGTCGTCGTCTCAAT
This sequence comes from Prorocentrum cordatum, assembly GCA_963575745.1. Taxonomy (NCBI): domain Eukaryota; class Dinophyceae; order Prorocentrales; family Prorocentraceae; genus Prorocentrum; species Prorocentrum cordatum. Next base: position 390,751 of record CAUYUJ010020971.1, on the reverse strand, counting down.
CTCCCGTCGTCGTCGTCGTCGTCGTCGTCGTCGTCGTGGTCATCGCCGTCGTCGTCGTCGTCGGCGTCTGCGTCGGCGTCGTGGTCGTCGTCGTCGTCGTCGGCGTCGCCGTCGTCGTCGTCGTCGTCGGCGTAGGCGTCGGCGTCGGCGTCGTCGTCGGCGTCGTCGTCGCCTGGTGACTGTCGTTGGTCGTCGTCGTCGTCGTCGTCGGTCGCCTTTGTCGTCGACGTCGTTGGCGTCGTCGTCGTCGGCGTCGGCGTCGTCGTCGGCGTCGTCGTCGTCTTCCGGCGTCGTTGTCTTCTTCCGTCGTCGTCGTCGTCGTCATCGTCGTCTCCCCCATCCTACCAGGGGGGGGGGCCCTATGGAACTCTGGGACCAATATCATTCCGGGGGGGAAGGTGCTGGATCAAATATCCCCATCTAGGAGGTAAGTCGGACAGTTGGCTCAAAGCTCCGCCAGTATGGAGGGATAGGCTTGTAGATGCTCATGCCAGGGGGTGCGGTAGGCTCTCGCTGCGTCGGCGCGGGGGCGGCCCCAGCATGGACGCTGAAGACTGAGCGCCGCCAGTGGCGCGGAAACGGCCAATACTGAACGCTGCGCTATTACAGCGCCCTGGCCGGTCAAGTTTGGGCGATCCACGCGGTGTCAGGAAAGAATCCAACGCCGAGTTCGTCGCGACGTGAACCCGCGGCATGTTGAGTGCTGCCAAGATGCCCCCAGAGGCCGACCGATTCACACATGACGAGCAACTTCCCGCGGGTGTGCGCCGCATGCCCTCGTCTCGAGCAGGCCACTGCCATCGAATTACTACCACTGTCAGCACCTGGATCGAAATATGTACGATCACCTGTAAATCATGCCAGTAAGAGCAGTGGAGAGGAGGAGGAGGAGGAGGAGGAAAAGGAGGAGGAGGAGGAGG
>CAUYUJ010020971.1:300000-389731 GCA_963575745.1 Prorocentrum cordatum | reverse complement strand
GGGTCAGGGCATGATGGGGTCAACGCATGAAAGGCCGAAGCCCTGGCATGAGGGGTCAACGCATGAAGGGCCAATGCCCCAGCATGAGGGGGTCAACGCTTGAGGGCATGAAGGGTCAACGCATGAAAGGCCGAAGCTTTGGCATGAGGGGTCAACGCATGAAGGGTCAATGCCCCAGCATGAGGGGGTCAACGCATGAGGGGCCAGCCAAGGCCCCCAGCATGGGGGGTCAGGGCATGAGGAGTCAACGCATGAAAGGCCGAAGCCCTGGCATGAGGGGTCAACGCATGAAAGGCCAATGCCCCAGCATGAGGGGGTCAACGCATGAGGGGCCAGCCAAGGCCCTAGCATGGGGGGTCAGGGCATGATGGGGTCAACGCATGACCGGATTGCCTGTGTCGCCTCTGTGGCGTAATTCCAGACGGCTCGGGTGAGATGCTCTTCGGAGATCGACGGTTTCCTTACAGGCGGCCCGTGCGTCCTCACCCGACTACCCAACAGGAGCCCTGCGCACCATGTGCACGGGGAGGAGGAGGAGGAGGAGGAGGAGGAGGAGGAGGAGGAGGAGGAGGAGGAGGAGGAGGAGGAGGACGAGGACGAGGACGAGGAGCAGGAGGAGGAGCTCTGCCAGAATTGCCCAGGGCCCACCAGCGCCTCCAGGGCGCCTCCTCTGGGCGACCCCGAGAGGCCTGCCGTCGAGGGAAGAAGCACGGGGACCAGGACCCAGCTGTCGCGGGATCCTGTCGATGCCTATCTTGGTCCTGGCACATGTCGGCCGTCGCCCTTTCGCGAGGAGCATTCACGAATTGATGCTGACTGAGCTCGACGGTGAGCGATAGCGACACGATGTTTCTTCGTTCAGTCTTGGTCATGGTCCCCGTGCTTCTTCCCAGCCACCCCAGATGCATACAGGGGGCCTCCCAGGAGCAGGTGACCCTGGAGCCTGCACAGGGGGCTTCTGTATTGAGCTCTTGGGGGCTGCCCCCCGAATCTCCACAGGGGCTCCCCGGGGCTCCCCAGAAGGTCCGCCGCCGCGGAGGCCTCCAGCGAGGTACACCGTAGAGGCTACCGGGGGGCCTCCAGGGAAGCAGGCGCAGAGGCCTCACAGATCGCGCGGGCGCTGCGGGGGCGCCGTTGCACCGCCCACCGGGTCTGCACACGCCCTGGCGGCCCGAGGGGATGCGGAGCAAGAGGCGCACGGGGATACGGAAAACACAGGCGGGGGGCTGCGGAGCAAGACACACACACCACACACACACACACAGACACAGACACAGACACAGACACAGACACAGACACAGACACAGACACAGACAGACACAGACAGACACACGCACGCACCATCCCCCCTCGTGCGGTTTCTCTGCATCCCCTCGCGCGTCTCTCCACATCCCCGCGCGTTGGTTCGCATCCCCCTTGGGCCCCACCCCCCCCCCCCCCATCACCTCAGCCGCAGACTCCCCCCCTCTTCCTCCCGGCATCAGGGGTTAAGGACTCAGCGATCCCATTTGAGGCGAGCACTATTTCCAGGCCGCAGCATGGGCACCTCCTCCTCTCCGTAGCCATTGGGTTCAAGTAATTCCATTATGTCGAGTCAAAGCTGGACAGGTCAGCCATCGGTGGTTCTGTCAGCGCGGCCCGCGACACAAGTGCTGCTGGACAGACCCCCCATTCGTGAAAATTTCTGTTCTGGAGCACCCATGATTCCGCAGTCAGTTTCGGAGCGCCGCTTTACGCTTCCATATCGTACGTCCTTCGCTGTCTACCACGACTGGTTCTTCTTTCGCATGGAGGCGACGATTCTGGCGCTGGTGATTGCGGCCTGAGGACGTGAACGAACAGCCGCAGTGGAGGAGAGCGGACATCCCGCCGCCGTGCGCGTCGCGCTGGCACCAGCGGAGGCGCGGACATTGCCCCAGAGGACCGCAGTGCTCGTCGTCGGCCTCCACGCGAAGAGCCCCCTCGAGAGCATCGCCGCGAACGCCCCAGGCTCGACCCCTGCACCCTGGCGGCGCCTCCGCAGTGGGCCGCCCAGCTGGACTCTGGTGCCCAGGCTGATGCCCTTCAAGTCCGCGGTCCCTGGGCTGCATCTGGCCAGCCCCTCCTCACCAGCCAGGACGTCGCCGCCGTGGAAGCCATGCCCACCTTCGCCAGCCAGGCCAGCGCTGCAGGCGCCGCTGGCACCCCCGTCGGTGGCACCGCCACCCCTGGCGGGCCTGCTGCCGCTCCCTCCGCCGCGGGCGACGGCCTGGCCCTGCCCGCCAACGGCCTGGGCGTTGATTCCGCGGGGAGCGACTTCCAGCAGCACCTTCTTCGTCTTGTTCAGCAGCGTATGGATTCCACTGCTTCCGACATGGACAAGCTCTGCATGTCCTCGATGGCTGCCACCCAGACGGCCCTCGTGCAGGAGATGGCCCGCTACGTCGACCCGATCACAAAGAGCCTGGCTGCGCAGTCTAACGACGCCCACCAGATCAAGTGTCGGCAGCAGGAGAAGGAGCGCGACAATGCCAGGCTGCGGGAGCAGGTCAACGAGATCCGCTCGAGCCTCGCCCTCGCCGAGCGCCAGCTCGGCGCCGCCGACCTCGCCAAGCTCGCCGAGTACGAACGAGAGGCAGACCCGCTCCTCTTCACGGCCAACTGCCAGATAATGGTATCGGGCCACGCTGTCCGCGCTGCTCTCGAGGACTGGATTGTCGCCGCGAAGGCCCGCTCGGAGTTCATCGGAGTGGTTGGTGGTGCTGTCCCCGCCAAGCGCTTCTTCGTCCACGTCAAGGGCGACAGTGCAGGTGCTCCTCGCGCCATGGCTCTGGCCCGTGCCTTGCGGCTTCCTGGTGGTGGATGGCGTGCCTTCGCTGTGGAGACCCCAGATGGTCGGCGCGCCACCCTCCACGTGGGCGCCGACAAAGCCCCGCGTCAGATCCGCCGCGAGATGCACACCGAGCGCCTCCTCAACACCCTCACCCAGGACTGGGGCCACCCTGCCGACAAGCCGGTGGACTGGACCGCCATCAGACCCAAGGGCAGCATCAGTGCCAACGCCGTGCCGATCATTGAGGTCGTCCCACAGGGCTTCCACGAGTCGTCCAAGATCTACTGGCATCCTGGCTCTGCACAATTCATCAGCGACAGCGACCGCCGCACCATTGTCGAGCACTTCAACCAGGCCACAGCTGCTGCCGCCGAGGTGGACACGTCCAGCTGGTCGTGCTCCTAGCCCTCGCTGGCTGCCTTGGGCACCTGCCCCCGCCCGAGGCTCACACTCGCTCGCCAGCAGGGGGCTCCGCATTGCTTCCTGGAACGCCAACGGCCTCCTTTGCCATCGCGCGCGCAAGCGCAAGGCCAAGTTGGCGCGCCTTGCCCAGCTGATGAAGCTCCGCAATCTCATCGTCGCCCAGGAAACTCATGGCTCGGAGGTCAAGCTCAGGGCCCTGATCGACCAGCTGCCGCACCACTACCGCACCGTCTTCTCTGCGGGCGCGAACCCTGGCACGGGTGGCCTGGCCTCCTCGGTTCCGTGGTTCTCTGAGGCCGAGCTGCGCTCCCTGGACCAGTGCCTGCCCCCCTCGGCCACGATGAAGACGCTGGTGCCTGGGCGGGTTGCGGAGCTCACCCTCTCCAACGCGCGCACCAACGAGCACGTCCGCATGGTTGGACGGGGCCCGATGGGCGCAAGATGACGAACGCCACCGTATCTTCATAGCCATCGGCGACTTCAACATCGCTGACCTGGAGCCGCTGTCCCTGGAGAGGCCCTCCGTCGCCGACTGCAGGACTACCAACCGCGATGCCGCTACCCTGGCTCCAAGTGCCACTACGCGGCGTGGTGGCAGCTGCAGTTCCTCCTCCTCGTCCTCATCGGACTCTGGGTGGAGTCGTGCTCGACGGGCGGGCAACAGCCGCTCCGTCTGGCATCGTGGCAACCAGGGCCAAGGCTTCTGGAGAGCGCTCTTCCAGCAAGCGCTTGCAGAGGTCACATGCGAGCTGCCCACGCACTTCTCCAAGCAGTACCAGACCTGCTCCTCCATTGACCGCGCCTTCGTCTCCTTGAAGTCGCACTCCATTCTGAACGCGGCGATCTCGTTCGAGATCTGGAAGGAGGCTGCGACGCTGGCGGGCTGGGGCCTCAGTGACCACGCCATCATCCAGCGGAAGGTTTGGGCTCGATCGCCATCCGAGCCCACCGAGCAGCACATCCCGCCAAACATCTTCAGCTCCCCTCGATACGTGAAGCACGTGAAGTCCCTGCTGGACGTCGCCGACCTGGACTCCCTGGAGGTGGCCTCCCGCTGCGCCCTTGTCAAGGAGATCATGACCGAGGCGGCGCGCCTGACCAGGAACGAGATCCAGGCCCTCCCGATCGGCGACTACAGCGAGGATGCCGAGGACGGCAGACGGCTCTCCATGCGCGCCATTGCGCGAGCCGTCTGGCGCCAAGATGCGCACCTCGCGCGTCGCCTGATGCGATCGACGGCGCTGGGCGAGAAGCACCTGGCCGTCAACCCTGCTGCAAGGGTCTCCCTCATCGCACCTGAGGACTTCGAGAGGGGCTGCCGCTTGCTGCGCGCGGCCTGGCATGAGCGCCAGCGCGCTGCGGCCGCCGCGCGGTTCCGCGAGGAGCATTCACGAATTGATGCTGACTGAGCTCGACGGTGAGCGATAGCGACACGATGTTTCTTCGTTCAGTCTTGGTCATGGCCCCCGTGCTTCTTCCCAGCCACCCCAGATGCATGCAGGGGGCCTCCCAGGAGCAGGTGACCCTGGAGCCTGCGCAGGGGGCTTCTGTATTGAGCTCCTGGGGGCTGCCCCCCGAATCTCCACAGGGGTTCCCCGAAGCTCCCCAGAAGGTCCGCCGCCGCGGAGGCCTCCAGCGAGGTGCACCGTAGAGGCTACCAGGGGGCCTCCAGGGAAGCAGGCGCCGAGGCCTCACAGATCGCGCGGGCGCTGCGGGGGCGCCGTTGCACCGCCCACCGGGTCTGCACGCGCCCTGGCGGCCCGAGGGGATGCGGGGCAAGAGGCGCACGGGGGTGCGGAAAACACAGGCGGGGGGCTGCGGAGCAAGACACACACACACACGCACCACACACACATACACACAGACACAGACACAGACACAGACACAGACACAGACACAGACACGGACACAGATACAGACAGACACAGACAGACACACGCACGTACCATCCCCCCTCGTGCGGTTTCTCTGCATCCCCTCGCGCGTCTCTCCACATCCCCGCGCTTTGGTTCGCATCCCCCTTGGGCCAGCCCCCTCAGCCGCAGACTCCCCCCCCTCTTCCTCCCTGCATCCTCCCTCTTCCTCCTTCCTCCTTCCTCCTCCCCCCTCCCTCCTCCCTTCTCCCTCCTCCCTCCCTCCTCCTCCTCCTCCGTAGCCATTTTGGTTCAAGTAATCCATATGTCGAGTCAGCTGGACAGGTCAGCCACTCGGGGGTTCTGTCAGCGCGGCCCGCGACACAAGTGCTGGACAGACCCCCATTCCGTGAGCTCCTGTCTGGAGCACCCATATTCCGCAGTTGCTGGAGCGCCGCTCCGCTTCCATATCAGTACTTCCTCTCGCTCTCTACCACGACTGGTTTCTTCTTTCGCATGGACTCTGACGATTCTGGCTCTGGTGATTGCGGCCCTGGCAGACGTGAACCGAACAGCCGCAGTGGAGGAGAGCGGACATCCCGCCGCCGTGCGCGTCGCGCTGGCACCAGCGGAGGCGCGGACATTGCCCCAGAGGACCGCAGTGCTCGTCGTCGGCCTCCACGCGAAGAGCCCCCTCGAGAGCATCGCCGCGAACGCCCCAGGCTCGACCCCTGCACCCTGGCGGCGCCTCCGCAGCGGGCCGCCCAGCTGGGCTCTGGTGCCCAGGCTGATGCCCTTCAAGTCCGCGGTCCCTGGGCTGCATCTGGCCGGCCCCTCCTCGCCAGCCGGGACGTCGCCGCCGTGGAAGCCGTGCCCACCTTCGCCAGCCAGGCCAGCGCTGCAGGCGCCGCTGGCACCCCCGTCGGTGGCACCGCCACCCCTGGCGGGCCTGCTGCCGCTCCCTCCGCCGCGGGCGACGGCCTGGCCCTGCCCGCCAACGGCCTGGGCGTTGATTCCGCGGGGAGCGACTTCCAGCAGCACCTTCTTCGTCTTGTTCAGCAGCGTATGGATTCCACTGCTTCCGACATGGACAAGCTCTGCATGTCCTCGATGGCTGCCACCCAGACGGCCCTCGTGCAGGAGATGGCCCGCTACGTCGACCCGATCACAAAGAGCCTGGCTGCGCAGTCTAACGACGCCCACCAGATCAAGTGTCGGCAGCAGGAGAAGGAGCGCGACAATGCCAGGCTGCGGGGGCGGGTCAACGAGATCCGCTCGGGCCTCGCCCTCGCCGAGCGCCAGCTCGGCGCCGCCGACCTCGCCAAGCTCGCCGAGTACGAACGAGAGGCAGACCCGCTCCTCTTCACGGCCAACTGCCAGATAATGGTATCGGGCCACGCTGTCCGCGCTGCTCTCGAGGACTGGATTGTCGCCGCGAAGGTCCGCTCGGAGTTCATCGGGGTGGTTGGTGGTGCTGTCCCCGCCAAGCGCTTCTTCGTCCACGTCAAGGGCGACAGTGCAGGTGCTCCTCGCGCCATGGCTCTGGCCCGTGCCTTGCGGCTTCCTGGTGGTGGATGGCGTGCCTTCGCTGTGGAGACCCCATATGGTCGGCGCGCCACCCTCCACGTGGGCGCTGACAAAGCCCCACGTCAGATCCGCCGCGAGACCCCCTCTCAGAAATGGCGCGCCCGCACGATCGAGACAGCTCTCTCCCGCTCTCCTGATGAAGCCAGCTGCAGGCTCTATAATTTCTGCACCCTCCCTGTCCTTAGCTACGTCTGTCAGCTCTTCCCACTCCCCCCGTCCCTCCTTCGGTCTGAGCGTCACGTCCTTCACCGTCTCCTCCGTCTCCCCCCCGACTCGTTCGGCCTCGGGGAGCTCCTAAGTACTGGCTCCTGGCCCCCATCTGCAGTCCCACGATCCGCCCGCGCGCTCGCTGCCGCGTCTGCCTGGCGAACGGCCTCTTTCACTCTTCCTCGTGACGGGCCTCGGGGGCGGGCGGGGCCTCTGGAGACCTTTCGCGGGCATGGGCAGATGCACGGAGCACTCAGTGCTCTGGCGACAAAGTGCTGCTCTCCACAATGTTGGGCACGACGAAGCTCGATCGCTGAATTCCTCGAGACTTCCACCTCGGCGACGGCCCCCCCGCCCGGCGTGGAAGCTGCGGCCTTGCGCGCTGCAGCGACAGCAGCCGACGCCGAGATCATGGCGGCGGCGCAGGGCGCCCGCCGCCCTCGCCCTCAGCGCATCCGTTCCCGTCTCCTCTCCTCGTTTCTTTTCCCCGACGCCCTCCCCTCCCTGCTCCATCGGCGTCTTTCCTCTGGCTCCCACGGGGTGACCTCCCAGCGGCCCCCGAGCTGCTCAAGCGCTGGGAGGCCCTCCGAGCTGTCCTCTCCCACACCCCATCATTCCTGGGCATGGGCCCACCTCGAGACCCTGGCGGGAGCATGGGCGACCTCCGCCCGTCTTCCCAGTGCACCTGCATGCTCCTGTTCCTTCGGCTGCTCCGACCCAGATGAGCTCCCCCACTACCTCGTGTGTCCTCGTCTTCTGCACCCCCTCGCTCTCCCTCGCGGGTCTCTCCCCGTCTCGCCTCTTCACTCGTCTGGGTCTCGGAACTGAGCCCGATTCGGAGACATAGTACCCCCGTCAGCGATGCCACCAGGTTGTAGTCCTCAGCTGTCACATCTATCACAAACTGAAATCTGACCTTTTCTCTGCGCCGTCGGCCCCCGACGCCGCCATACCATTGCGAGATCCGAGCCGCCGCACTCGCTGCTATGCGCATCTAGTGCACAGGTCACGACGAACCGCCTCAGGTTACGTGCGCTCCTCCTCCTCCTCCCTCCTCCCTCCCCTCCTCCTCCTCCTCCTCCTCCTCCTCCTCCTCCTCCCCCTCCTCCTCCCCCCTCCTCCTCCTCCTCCTCCTCCTCCTCCTCTCCTCCTTCCCTCCTCCCTCCTCCTCCCCCTCCTCGCCCTCCTCCTCTTAAGAAGGGAGAAGCCCCACCCCCCCAGGCCCCCAGGCGGGGAAGAGCGGGGCGTCGCCGTGGTGCCTGCGCGGCGCGCGGCAAAGTCCCCCCCCTTCCCCCCCTCTCCCCCCCCCCCCGCGCAGCAGAGGGCGGCGGGGCCCTCTCCGCAGCAGAGGCACGCCCGCCCACCCAGGTTGCGGCGCGAGCCTGGGGGGGGGGGGGGGGGGAAATATCGACCCAAGAGGAGGAGGAGGAGGCGGAGGAGGAGGAGGAGGAGGAGGAGGAGGAGGAGGACCAGCGCCATCTGACTGAATGAGGTATGTCTGCTCTCTCTGCTGTGCTACCCAGGCGTTGCTGCAATTCCTGGTTATTGGACAAGGGTTACTGGGGGGGGGGGGGGGGGGGGGGGGGGGGGGGGGCAAAAACACGGCGGCCTGCTTTTCATGCCTCCCTCGGGGTGGCGGCAGGTCTTACAGCAGCTTAGTGCGGATATCTTGTTGCTGCTGGTGGGGGCTCCATTGCACTCCTTCTTGAATCCCTTTGGGATAGAATTCGCTGTAAGCGCCACAGGGCCAACAGGCAAGAACACAGCTCTCGGTATCTAAGCGGTCGAAAACGTAAATGTTGTGCCCTTTGCTGTTTTCGGAAAAGGGCAGCCAAACTCGCGCAGTGGCTTGGGCAGGCCTGGCGCGACTTCCTATCTTTAGCAGCTCCCGAAAGAGCTCGAACTCGGCAGAGTTCGCGCATCCAGAAGCTTTCACCTACTTGGGCCCACTGGTGGGCGCCGCCTTGGTTCTGGTCGCCCCGAGCGGGGTCGCCATCGATGGCCGCAGGGACCCCAGGGGAGTCGGAGGTCGGAGGCAGGAGAGGGGCGAGGACGGCGGCGCCCACTAATGGCCTACCTCGGGCTTGAAATTCGGCCCCTCGCAGGCCTTGCTGCCAGGCCAGGTCGGGAGGCCTTTGGCGAGGAACCTCAAAAACCGCAACAGGAAACTAGGAAGGGTCCCTTTGCTACCTATACGACCACCCTGCGGGTGATAAGGAGGTGAGGGGGGAGGGGGAACCAACGTCTCACTCAATCGATCTCGCTATCGATCTCACAATCGATCTCACATTCGATCTCACTATCGATCTCACTATCGATCTCGCTATCGATCTCACAATCGATCTCACATTCGATCTCACTATCGATCTCACATTCGGTCTCACATTCGGTCTCACTGTCGATCTCACAATCGATCTCACAATCGATCTCACAATCGACGTCATCATCATCATCATCATCATCATCAGCATCATCATCATCATCAACATCATCATCAACATCATCATCGCCATCATCAACATATCGATCTCACAATCGATCTCACATTCGATCTCACAATCGATATCACTATCGCTCTCGCTATCGATCTCACTATCGATCTCACAATCGATCTCACAATCGATCTCACATTCGGTCTCACATTCGGTCTCACTGTCGATCTCACTGTCGATCTCACAATCGATCTCACAATCGATGTCATCAGCATCATCAACATCATCATCATCATCATCATCATCATCATCATCATCATCATCAACATCATCAACATCATCATCATCATCACCGTCATCATCATCACCATCATCATAATCATCGGGGACCATCACTATCGGGACACCGACGGGACACCGACGGGACACCGGCGGGACACCGCGCGCCACCGGCCGCCCGGAAGAGACACATTTGGTCCGGCCGCGCCTCAGCCACAGGGACACCGACGGGACACCGGCGGGACACCGGCGGGACACCGCGCGCCACCGGCCGCCCGGTGGAGAATCATTTGGTCCGGCCGCGCCTCAGCCACAGGAGACTTTCCTCTCGCCCGCCCGCGCAGCTTCGCCTCGCCCGCACGCACGGCACGCACGAACACAAAACCGAAGTCGATTTCCCGTTAGGGGGGCTCGCAGCTCCAACCCCGCATAAATATTCTTGCTTTTCCTATCCGCCCGGCCATACTTGGTGATGGCTCCGAGATGGTCCGAATGAATGCGCGTGATATGCGGGCAGGTGTGAGCCACGGCAATTGCCAGGTGCTCGGCAGCTGGCGAGGTCGGTGGGAGCAACTCTCCCGTCTGCCCCGAGAGGTGCGCGGTGCATTCGCCTTCCACATCAATAACGGCAACGGCCCATCCAGTCTGGTGCCAGACCGTGGGTCCCTGTTTGAAACAGCTTCCGCTGACAAAACACTCCCCAGCCATCGCCACGTCCATAGGATCGCCGTTCGAGACCAAAACACGCAGGGGAAACCGAAACCTTCAGGGCGGGCGATGCAGGCTGGGGGTAAAAATTGGAACCCGTGTCCACTGCCAGGGGCCTCCCCGGGGGACTTTTGGAGGCAGCCGGGATGCACTTCTCGGGGGCGGCAAAGAGGGGGGTGGTGACTAGGGGGGGCGGGGGGCGGATATCATGGCGGGGGCCATGATATCTCTCCGGATCTCATGGCGCCTCCTCTTATTTCGTTACGTCCCTCGCCCCCCCGCTGGGCCGCGCACGTGCCGCCGGGCATGATTTGCCCCCCCCCCCCCCCCCTTTTGAACCCCCCCTCTTGGCCGCTCCCGAACTTCGGGTTCGGATGCAGCTTGATGTCGGCGGCGAGCGAGGGGGGGGGGAGTGAGAAGGGGAAGGCCTTCTCAGAAGGCGGCAGGGTTTCTCTGAGAAGCCTCACCCACTCCTTCCGAGAGGTGTTCTGTGTCCTCGGGGAAGACTCAGAGAGTTTCTCCATAAGGCCCAGGGACTTCCGAGCCTCCTGTCAGCACCCGGCTCGAGCCCTGGTCAGCACCCGTCTCGCTCGAAAGAGCCTCGGTTGCTGAGGCCTCTTGCTTCTGCTGCCACACCCGACGAGCGGGCGGAGGCGTCTGCACCCCGGGGCGCTCGCCGCCACACGGCCGGATGCGACTCGAAGTTCGGTCGGGAGGACGTCCAATGACGGTCAGGAGGTGAGGTCTGAGTGGTTCTGGTGGGGATTACCGGGCGAAGAACGGTATACAATTAACTTGTTCGCCGTCGGGGACGCCCGTCCAAGGGCGGCTGGGAAGCTTATACCCCTACGGTGGCACGTCAGGGTCTGATCTTCCCAGCCGCCCTGGGACAGGCGCCCCCGGAAACGGAACGGGTACAGTGGGGGCGCGCATCAAGAAACCATGTGTTTTTCGTCAGGGTATCCTGGGTTTCTTCGCTCCTCGCGCTGCGCGGTGACTTCCCGCAGGCGTTGAAGGAGCTGTTGCGTTCAAGGTGCTCCGGGTTCCCCCTCAGGTGCACCTCGCGCACGGGTTCTCAGGGTTGGGTTCCTTGCGAGGGTTTCTTGCGGTCGCGCCCGCACTGTACGGTCAAGCGGCTCGGACAAGGGCCGCGTTGGGCTCCCGAGGGGCTCTGGTTTTCGGGCCGCCGCTCCGAGCCGGGCCGGGGCAGCCCCTTCGTGCGCCGCGGGCGCGCCGTGGGCGGGCGGCGCCCCTGCGCTCCCCGGCCAGCGGCCCCTGTGGCAGCACGGCGGCTGCATGCCGTTCCTGAGGCGCTCGTCCAGGAGCTGGGCTCGTGAGGTTCCAACCTACTCTAGCCTTGATCACCAGAAAGAATTGCGAGCACCAGGAGTAGGCCGAAACTCGACGGTGTGATCACGTGTCGGGACCTGGGGTTCTCGCTCGACACCGTTTCGACACTTTTTTTCTGGGCGCTCGAAATTTTGGCTGGGATGTGGTCCTGCAGGACGGTGGGAGCAGCAGAAAGCTGGGTCCGCAGAGCGGTCTGGCCCAGGCGTCGGGCGGCCGCTCGCGCGGCCGGCCTGACCATGCCCCCTGCCCCTCCCCTCCGCCCCCTTCCCTGCAACGGCGCGCTCCCCGCCTGCGGCCCCCAGCTGCGGCAGCAGCGCGGCCATGGCTCGCCCGCCCGCGAGCACGCGCGCCGGCCTGGCGCGGCGCCTCGCGGAGCTCAACGAGCTGGCGAGCGCAGGCAGCGTCGGGCCTGCGCGGGCGGTCTTCGAGGACATCAAGGACGCCGCCGCGGTGGGCCGTGGTGCTCGCGCCGACGCCCTGCGCACCACGATCTGGAACACCGTGCTAAAGGCTCACGCGAAGGCGGGCGACGTCGCTGGCGCCGCCGCCTGGTACGAGGGCATGGTCCGCCAGAGCGTCACGATCAATACCCGGTCTCTGGGCAAGCTTATCCATTCTGCTGCAAAGGCGGGACGCTCTGAGGACGCGGAACGCTGGTTCAACGTCCTCGCCAGCACCCCAGGCGTCGAGGGGTACAGCGTGGCTTGCGGATCCGTCGTCGACGCGTGCGCAAAGGGGGACGAGCTCGCCAGAGCAGCCGAGTGGGTAGTCAGAGGCACGAGGATGGGCGTGGCACTGGACGCCTATATTGTTGGCGCTGTGATCCAAGGATTCGCGCGTCGCGGCGACGCAGGCAGCGCGGAGCTGTGGCTCGGCAAGATGGCGGAGGCGCAGCTGGAGCCGAACCTTGCCTGCCACAACCTCGTCATCACCAGCTGCGCAAGGCACGGTGACGCTGCGGAGGCCTCCACGTGGTTGCACCACCTGTCCGGCGTCGGCCTCGAGCCCAACTGCATCTCCTTCAGCGAGATGATGGCAGCTTGCGCCCGCAGCTCCGACTGGGCCGGGGCCCTCGCGTGGCTGGCGGAGTCCAGGCAGAGGGGCGTCGCGCCCAGCGCCGCGATGTACGGCAGAGCCCTCGAGGCGTGCGCCAAGGGCGCGGCCGTCGAGCGGGGAGAGCTGATGTTCGAGGAGATGCAGGAGTCCGCCCTCCAGCCAGACGCCGCTTGCTACGCCGCCCTCATCGACGGCCGCGCCCGCCGCGGGGACGCGGAGGGCGCTGGCCGCTGGCTGCGGGGGATGTCCTTGGCAGGGCAGACCCCGGACGTGGCGTGCCACAACTCTGTGATGAACGCCCACGCCCGGAGTGGCGACCTGGAGGGCATCGCCCGGGCCTTCCAGGAGCTGGCCGCGTCTGGGCTCGCTCCAGACGTCTTCTCCTACAACACCGCCATCGGCAGCTGCGCGCGCGCCAGCGACATGGCCCAGGCGGACCGCTGGCTCCGGAGCATGCGCGCCGCGGCCCTGCAGCCGGACGCCATCTCGTTCACGGCCGCCATTGGGGGCGCGGCGAGGTCCGGCGACACCGCCCGGGTCGGTGCCCTCCTCGCCGAGATGCAGGAGACCGGCGTGGAGGCCGACGCCATCTGCTTCAACGCCGCCGTGGACGGCTTCTGCAAGAGCGGCCGGCCTGCCGAGGCTGCGGGCCTGCTGGAGGCGGCGAGGAGCGCCAGGGTCTCGCCAGACGAGCGCGCGTACAACAGCATCATCGACTGCTATGCCAAGGGCGGGGCGATCCCAGAGGCCTCCAGGTGGCTGGACGCGCTGCGGGGGGCATCCCTGAGGCCGTCCGCGTCCACCTACAACTCCGTGGTCAACGGGTGCGGGCAGGCCGGGCTGCCCGAGGAGGCGAAGAGGTGGTTCGGCGCGATGCGCGCCGAGGGGGTGCAGCCGGACACCATCTCGTTCAACGCGCTCATGAAGGCGCTCTGCCGAGGAGGCGACCTCGAGGCGGCCGCCTCGCAGCTGGGCGAGATGCGCCGGGCGGCGTGCAGGCCTGACGAGGTGTCCTACACGACCCTCGTCCAGGGCTGCGCGAGGAGGGGCGACGCTGCCGGCGCCGAGCGCCTCTTCGGCCTCATGACCGCCGACCGCCTCACCGCGGACGCCGTCGCCTACACCTCCCTGGTGGACGCCTACGCCCGCGCCGCGGACGCAGACAGCGCCTGCGAGGTGCTGCAGAGGATGGCGGCGTCGCGCGTGCGCCCCACCGTCGTGACCTGGACCGCCGCCATCTCTGCGTGCGCCCGGGCGCGGCCCCGGCGGCACCGCGAGGCCGAGGACCTGCTGCACCGGATGCTGCGCTCGCGCGCCGTGCCGAACAGCGTGACGTGCGCCGTGCTGGACAGGGCGCTGGGCCGCGCCCGGCGGGAGGAGCTCTGCAGAGCTCCAAGCGCGCGGCCAGGGGGAACATGAGAGAGAGAGAGAGAGAGCCTTGGCATCGCTCGGACGTGTGCGTTGCTTCCTCGGCGAGGGCCACCATCGAGGAGCATCCTGGATCACCTGGCACAAAGAGTGCACGGGGAGTGCACGTCCGAGCGATGGCATGGCAAGGAGAGGGCCTCTGGGCGCCTGGCGGCCGCCAGCCGGGGTCATGCCCTCACTGCTGCGGTCGCCCCGGAGGTTCAAAGGTTAGTTCCGAGGCTGCCGAACGTCTGCTTGCCCTTCTGGGTCCTCGGGGGAGCGACGCAACACAACGGGGTTGTCTGCGCAGACACTGGCGCATGAGCTGCCCACGCAAGGTCGTGCGCAAGCGCCCTCGTCTCCAATGTAGCTGGCCGCGCCGGCGGCCCGCGTACGCCGCCGCGTAAGGTCGCTATGCTATGTTGCGTAAGTTCCCTCTTTTTTCTGTCGCTCAGGAGGCTTCTTCTCGCCCCGGCTAGAGCTCCTGTTTGAAATCTTGGTCGAGACGAACCCCGAACGATTTCTGGGAACCGATTTTTCAATGTCGGCATTGCCCACAAGGGTCACGAGCAAAAGTTGTCCAGTGGTAATTCGCCGTTTCTGGCCTAGCAGGACCAGGATTGGGAACAAGAGCAAGGCGGAACTCCGATCGTCAGGATTCCCTCCAGACCCCGACCCCTGAGCCCCTGAGCCAATCTGCTGGCACTCCCATGGCTTCCCTCCGGGTCACTGGGCTCGCAGCGGCGAGGGCTTGTCCACTGCCCTTGATTCCTTGTCTTTCGCCCGTCCATCACGTAACCTGCCAGCGCGATTTTGCATCTGGCGCGTCTCCCGCCGCGCAGCTTCTCGTTCGCTCGGCCTGTACCTGCTCGCCCCGCACCGCCAACTACGACCCGAGCAAACGGGCCCGTAATCAGGGCGGAAAGAGAGGCGCCCAGGCTCAAGACCAGGAGAAACCTGATGACGTTCTGCACCGGCTGGCCGATCAGGCTGGCGGGTCCTGGCCCCTTCCCCACAGATGAGATGGAACAGCCAAACAAGGCTCGCGCGCTGGTTCATGTGTGCCTGGTCGCTTTTCGTCCGGAAGGACCACCGCCTCCGCGCGGAGCGCGGCAGAGTCTGGATGTGGTGTCGGGGGTCCCGAAGGGCGCACCGTGCGGCCAGCCCTGCAAACGACCGTGCATGTTGGGAGGCGTCTCCTGCTGCCACACGTGTGATCTGGCGGGCCGGTTGATCAGGTCGCCTCTCCATCCCTGCCCTCCTCGCCCTCCTCGCGCCGACACGGGGTGGGGCGCCCTGCCTACCGGGGCCGCGCGGGTGGCTCCCGACAGGCCACCTGCGCCTGCGAGTTGGTCCGAGCTGATTCTGTCAGCGCGCAGAGCTTGACGACTTTTCGAGGTCGATTCCTGGAAGTCCGATGCGACTGTCGTCTTGTCGTACCTTGTCTTGTCTGGTCCTGTCCTCTCTTGTCTCGTCTCATCTCGTCTTGTCTTGCCTTGTCTTGTCTTGTCCCGTCTTGTCTTGTCTCGGCTTGTCTCGTCTTGTCCTGTCTTGTCTTGTCTCGCGTCCTGTCTTGTTGTGTCTTGTCCTGCTGTCGCTTGCGCCGAGGTCCCTCCACCCCAACCTGGACGCGCTCCTTGCGCTGTGGCCCGCCGACAAGGAGTCCCCGCCGCCGCGCTCGCCCGGCGCGTGCAGGGACTCACCGCAGCTTCTGCAGGTGCGAGGGGGAGGCGGAGCTGGGCGCCCTACGGTCGGGAAAGCATGCCCAAAGGGCCTTGCCCTCGAAGATCGAAGGAGTTCTCATCTCTTCCGCCGCGGAAGGCGGCGGAAGGTCGGCGGAAGTAAAGCGAGGCCGCCTCCGCCGGCGGAAGCTGTCGGAAGTAAAAAACGCGCCCCAAAGAGATGAACACGGTTTTGGGTTCAGGGTTTCTGAAATCGCCCAGAGGAAGAGCCCCAGTGATGCTCACCGCCTCTCCGCTATGATTTTCGCGGGGGTGGGGGCGTCTGAGAGGTGGCGGCGCTGGCGCCACGCTGCATGACCCGACACGCTTGTAAGAGGGACGGTCTTCCCGAACGTCCTCCAGGGAGCGGCAGGGGAGGTACTGCTGGACAGGACCGGGCGTTGGTCAGGCAGCCCTCGCCCCGCATGCTATGCTTAAGTCGGGCCTGTCCCTCTACAGGGGGGACATTCGAAAATACGAAAAAACTAGTCCAGGGATTATTTTTTTTGTATTGTTTGACCACTTTGGAGAATATGTTTTGAGTATTGTTTTCCCGTCGAAAATCCCCCTGCAGGGGGACACGCCCGACTTATCGCTATGCACCAACTTGCAGAGAGACTGCTCTGCTGCAGGCTGCTCGAGCGGCAGGCTCCCGAAGTGCCTCCAGAGGGACCAGGGAAGCGTCGGGTGCCGCGAGGCCCTCCCTGTGGAAGCGGGGGCCCTGGCCCAAGGCCAGCGGGCCACCATCTGAGGCGTCGAGCCTGCGGGAGAGGTGGCCCAGGCCGTCCTGTCGGGGGGCGCGGAGGGTGCACCGCGCTGCGCGCGTCGCGGCCGGGGCCGGGGCCTCCTCCTCCTCCTCCTCCTCCTCCTCCTCCTCCTCCTCCTCCTCCTCCTCCTCCTCCTCCTCCTCCGCCTCCTCGCGCATACGGGCGGGCGGCTCGAGGGCGCGGGGGGGCGAAGCGGACCGCGCGGCGCGGGGGCGTTCGGCGCGATGGGCGCAGCGTGGCGACCGGGTTGGCGCTGCTCGCTCCGCCCGGCCGAGCGGGCGCCCTGCCGCAGGGAGGCGGCGAGGCCGAGCGGGCGCCGCGAGGTGCCCTTTCCCGTCGGCGAGGGAGCCCGATGCCCGTGCTTCCAGATTGAGGGCAGCGGGTTGGAGGAGGAAGCGGCATTGCGTAGCTAGGGGGCCACAGGCGAACCCTACCCCTACCGCCCACGATTTCTGGTGGGGAGGGTGGGGTTCACTTCGTTCGGGAGCTCCCGAACGAAGTGATCCCCACCCTCCCCCTCAGAAATCGTGGGCGCGCACCTGAATTTTCGTTAAGGCAATGTGGGCGGGTCGCAGGGTGGGCCGCGGGTGGTTCGCGGGCCGGGTTGCGGGTGGGTCGCGGGTGGGTCGCGGATGGGTGGCGGGTCGGGTCGGGTCGGGTCGCGGGGGGGTCGCGGGGGCGGGTCGCGGGGTCGCGGGGGCGGGTCGCGGGTTGGGTC
This sequence comes from Prorocentrum cordatum, assembly GCA_963575745.1. NCBI lineage: Eukaryota > Dinophyceae > Prorocentrales > Prorocentraceae > Prorocentrum > Prorocentrum cordatum. The sequence continues at coordinate 372,411 of CAUYUJ010020971.1, read as the reverse complement.
GCGGGTGGGGAGGGGGTGGGGTCGCGGGGTGGGTCGCGGGGTCGGTCGCGGGTTGGGTCGCGGGGTGGGTCGCGGGGTGGGTCGCGGGGTGGGTCGCGGGGTGGGTCGCGGGTGGGTCGCGGGGTGGGTCGCGGGTGGGTCGCGGGTGGGTCGTGGGTGGGTCGCGGGTGGGTCGCGGGTGGGTCGTGGGGTGGGTCGTGGGGTGGGTCGCGGGTGGGTCGCGGGGCGGGGCGCGGTTGGGTCGCGTGCCGTTCCGCCGGGGGGGCGACGCCAAACAACAACAAATAAACAAATGTTAAACAAGTAAGCAAGCAAGCAAGCAAACCAACGTTCAAACAAACAGACAGACAGACAGACAGACATATAAGCAACAACAACAACAACAACAGCAACAATCATTATAAGACTGTTCGCCCTTACTAGGAGGCGAGACTGTCCTGGGAGTTCCCGACACCGTTGACACAGACCCCGCCACAGGCTTCACATCAAGCTCAGGAATCATTATGGGCGCGAATGCGGAGACCTACGCCGGCGGTGAAGATCTTGCCCGACGCATTCGGACAGGCGGAGGATCACCGGCAGCGATCTCAGCGGCCAAGCTTTTCAAATGTGAGCTATGTGATTCTCAGCAGCGACCACCAGCACATTCTATTGCAAGCCTACCGAAGTAGATGCGATTCAATCAGTGTCTGGGCATGGACATTACATATGTACCAGGTTTGGGTGGGATTATTCATGCTTTCTTGGTTAGGCTTGACTTTGCTACCGACTTCAGAGCACTTCAGTGGATGGTCAGCGGTGGAGATCGGAATTTCCCAAACCCTCGGTGCCTGCACTCTTCGTCTTCGATCGAACCCCTTTTGGGGGGTTATACCTTTCAACTTTCTTCCCTGCAGGCCGGGCCCCGGCAAGCGGCGGGGCGGCCGCGGACCGTCGGCCTGGCCAGCGGCAGCGCTGATCGGCGGGGCGCCCACGGACCGTCGACCCGACCCACGGACAGGGGATCGACCGCGACAACGACGACAACGACACCGACGTCGACGACGACGGCGACGACGAGCGAAAGCGAGCGCGAGAGAGAACGACGGCAGGGCCACGAAGGACACGAAGTAGGCCACGAAGGGCGACAGCGGGGACACGAAGGGAATGCGTATGGGGCCACGAAGAGTGCGAACGAGCGGGGTCCACGAAGGGCAGATAATACGGGGACGCAGAAGGCAACGATGGGGCCACTGAGGGTAGCAACTGGGCCACGTAGGACAGTGAAGGGGCCAAAAACGGCGACAGCGGGGCCACGAAGGGCATGCACATGGGGCCACAACGGGCGCGACTCCTGGGTGCCTGGGTGTCGTGAGCGCGGCGCTTGCGCAAATTCCAAGAAATTCCACCGGAGGCCGCTATTCCTCAGTAAATTGCAAGCAAGTCTCGAGCGAGAGCGCGACTCCAGAGCGCCGGGAGAGCGATTCCTGAATAAATTGTAAGGAAGTCCCATGCGAGAGCGCGATTCCTGAATAAAATGCGAGGAAATCTCGGGCGGGAGCGTGGGTCCTGGCTAAATTGTGAGGAAGTCTCAGGCGGGAGCCGTTGTTGTTGTAACCCGGGGGCCGGGGGGACAGTTTCAGCATCAAGGCTTCCCCTGTCAAAAAACAGGGTGCGAGCGTCGAGGGTCACACTTTGATTGAGAAAAAAAGTATGCACCAGTGAGGGGGGATCAACAATAAGTATTCTTCAGAAATGAGAGTTCAACAACGACGACAACAACGACGACGACAACAACAACAATAATCCGACTTAAGCCACCCGTTCGGCCCCCTTACTCGGACCCATACGGCTAGCCTTCCCTCTTTTTCCCCTTTCTGGGCTTCCTGCAAGGCCCTCGTCGCCACCGGTGGATTCGCCTCCAAATCCTGGTATAAGTATTTTTCGGTTTCTCCGACTGGTGGCTCGGAAGCACACCACCCAGTGCCTAATTACAGCCTCGGTTGGCATTCTATCGCGTCATTCACTCCGCCGGTCCATACTGTAACACCGTTGGCATTTTCTTGCGTGCCCACGGGGTTATCTTCGTGGGCCTCGTTGGGCCTCTGGGAGGCATGTCGGAAGCTATCTTGAACCATCTTCAGCTACCCTGAGCCGCCTTAGATGCCATTTGGGCGCATCGGTGGCCCTCTTGGAACCATCGCGAGCGAAAAAGTACTTCCTGACAGCGCCCTCAACCGAAACACTTCAGGGAAGGGAATCGGGCTTTGGAAGGGGAGAGAAAGAACTCGTTAGACCACCTACGCCCAAAGAGCTGGTGGGATTGGGTTCCCCCTCTTGGAGGCCTCCAGAGCTTTCTTGGCGGGCCTCTTGGGGCGTTTTGGGAACCTCTTGGGCCGTTTGGGGGCCCTTTGGGGAGCCTCTTGGGCTGTTTTGGGGCGATATTGGGTGCCTCTTTGGCCGTCTTGCAGCCTCGCAGAGGAGAAAAAGCGAGAACACTGAACTCAAAACCGAACGGGAAATCGGAAATCCATGAATTTGATTTCTCGGGGCCTTGGGAACCCACTGGGAGCGCTCTTGGGGCGTGTTGGAATCGTCTTGGACCATGAAGAATCCACCTGTGACGTATTGGAACGCTCTGGACCGTGTCGGACCCTTTTGGTCTCTCATGCAGGCCCCGTGGGGCGCTCCTGGAGCGCCTCTTGGGCGTCGTAAGGTCGCGCCCAGACCGAAAACCATTTCTGAGTCGAGTCCGGCACCCATCTGGAGACACCAGGAGCCGCCCCGTGCGCGAGATCTAGCAATCGAAGGTGAGCGAGTGAGACCGCCGTGAAACGCAAAGCCCCCCAGTTTCAGTTTCGTGTTCGTGTCGTGCGTGCGGGCGAGGAGAAGCTGCGTAGGCGGACGAGATCGATATCACCCGAAGGGTGGTCGCGTAGGTGCACAAACATTCGAAGCCTCATACCGGAGATCTTAGCGCGCCCTTTGCCCATTGGGCAGGCGAATTTTCAAGAGCTCCATGAGGCGTTTTTCCTCCGCCGTCCATGCTTCACGTTTGGTGCGGCTGCGAAGCGTTCTAAGAACCTGCACAGCAGAAAGCGGACGAAGGGCAAGCGGCATTGTAATTTCCGCAAACGTATGTTACAACACTCCAATTGATAACGGAAAGAGTTCGGGCAGGTGGGCCACGGGCCGATTTCGGACCTTCCGGTGTTTTCAAGGTCATCTGAGCCTACAGCACGGTGGTGGATTCGAATGCCATCAGAGAGAGCGACAGAGAGAGAGAGAGAGGGAGAACGTGATAGAGGGAGGGAGGGCGAAAGATGGATGGCGGGCTCTATCTTGCACTGCTCGCAGGAGGCGCTCAATGCTTGGGCGGAGGACCAGTTTCGGCAGCTCCCTTCCCGGGCCGGCTCCGACGCCGGCAGCAGCGCCGCGGACAGGCCGCCTCGGTTGGGCGAGGGCAGACAGAGGTGAGCTTAAGATTGCGGAGGTGATGGTGATGGTGATGATGGTGATGATGACGACTGTGATGATGATGGTGAAGATGAAGATGATGATGTCGACGACGACGATGATGCTGATGATGATGCTGATGATGATGATCCTGAACATGATCATGATCATGATGATACTGATGACTGATGATGATGATGATCGGTCTATGATGGTCGTGCTTCCGGTGCTGATCCGATGGTGCTGTTTGTCCATGTGGTGATGGGGTGACCGGGCTACGTCAGGACACGTCCCTTGAGGCTTCCTGACCCCATCATGCAATCCGAGCCCGCGGAGTCCGGCTTTCGCAGCGAGTGCCAACGCGCCTCGAGGGAGCGGTTCTGCGCACCTCTCTGAAGTCCCAGCTCACCGAATCCAGCAACATGCAGCCACGTCTCCGGAATGAAAGCGGAGCGAGGCCCTAAGCTAAATCAGACCTCCCTTCGTCTCCGAAAGGCTCCTCTGCGTTTGGATCTGTATCCTCGCCGACCCTATCTCGGTCATCCTTTCTTGCGCCTGGCTCTGGACGGTGTTTTCGTGTCCACATGGACCTTTGTCTGCGTCTCAGTCTAGTAATGTGTATGCCATGTTTTTTTAATGTATTGACGTGTGCCTCCTGCCCTGTCTGGACCCTTGTCTCTGCCTCTGCCTCTCTATTCCTGTCGTTTATGTCTGTTCCCTCTCTCTCTCTATCTTTCCCTCTCGCTTTGTACAGGTGTATGCACATGTGCGCATGCAAGTATACATACGTCACAACAATATACATATACACGCATATATGAGTGAGGGCGTCGAACGGTCATTCGCTGCCCCTGGGCGCGTGGCTGAAGTGAGGTTCTGCGGTGAGAATGATTGTTGTTATTGTTGTTGTTGCTGCTGCTTTTTGTTGCTGTTCCTGTTGTGATTGTTGTTGTTGTTGTTTCTGTTGATGTCGAGTTCTCATTTCTCAAGAATACATATGGTTGATCTCCCCATCCAGGGCACATTGTGCTTCTTCGTTTTAAGTGCCCTTTCCGGGGCTTGCACCCTTTTTTATCAGGGAAAGTTAGGGGTCACCAAATTGGGCCCCTAGCCTCCGAGTTACAGCAACAACGGTTCCCGCCAGATACTTCCTCATCATTTCTTGCAACATCGCGCTCTCGCGCGGGACTTCCTCACACTTTACGCAGGAATTGCGCTCCCGCGTGGGACTTCCTCGCACTTGATTCAAACGCCGCGCCCTCGACACTTAGGAATCACGCTCTCGCTGCTGTTTTGTTGTCACGTGTTACTTAGGAATCGCGCTATCGCTTGAGACTTCCTCGCTGCTCATGCAGTATCCACGCTTCAGCACCACGCCATCTCGACCTGGCCGCTTGGGCCTGACTTCCCGACCCGCCCGTTAGTGTCTGCCAGCCTTGTCAGCCCGTTTGGTTCTGCCACGTATTTTCTGCTCCTAGCCCCCATCCTGTTAATTCCGTCATCTATCCTTCTCCCTCCCCCGTCCATACGTCCGCTCTTCTACAGCTTCAGAGGCTGTGCCAGTAACACGCGGCAGGTAAAGAAAATAGATTCCCAGAGCGTGCTTCTTCAGAGCCTCGCAGACTGCCAATTCCTCGCCGCCCTCTCACTCCTATCCGCAACTGCGGTGTGCTACGTATGATTACAAGCATCCGTGGAGATATGTGAATCACCATCTGTCCATGTGCCTTCGATCGCTCTCAATATATAGCACGTGGTTCTCTACATATTCTCTCCCTCTCTGTCTGTCTATCTCTTCCTTTCCCTCTCTCCCTCTCTTCTTCTTATTGTTATCCTTATTCGTCAGAGTGGTGGGGGCCGCACGGTCATTCATTGTCCCTGGGTGCGTGGCTGAAGTGAGAATCCGTGGTGAGGATTATGCTTGTTGCGTTGTTGTTGTTGCTGTTGCTGCTGCTGTTGTTGTTGTTGCTGTTGTTGTTGTTGTTGTTGTTGTTGTTGTTGTTGTTGTTGTTGTTGTTGTTGTTGTTTGTTGACGTCGTCCCCCCCGCGACCCACCCCGTGACCCACCCCGCGACCCACCCCGCGACCCAACCCGCGACCCAACCCGCGACCCACCCGCGACCCAGCTTGCGACCCACCCGACACCCACCCGCGACCCACCCCGCGACCCACACGGGACCTACCCCGCGACTCATCCGCGACCCACCCGCGACCCACTTGCGACCCACCCGCGACCAACCCCGCGATTTATCCGCGACCCACCCGCGATCCACCCGCGACCGATCCACATTGGTTCGAAGAAACGATCGGCGCTTGCGGCGGGCTCGTTGTATAATATGAAACTTTGGCGCCTGCGGCCGGCTCCTCCAGAGTCTCGCAGACTGCCGACGTCCCCACCGCCCCCTCTTATCCGCATCTGCGGGGCGATACGTATCATTGTTTTTTTCCTCCCTCTCTCTCTCTCTCTCTCCGTCGCCTCTGTCTCCGAATGTCTCTACGTGCGCAAGCCTAGATTGTCCCGTGCATGCAGGCGCGACCCCCGTTCCATGCCAGGGCGGACATTGACATGTGAGCGGTGCTGCCCTGGCCGAGGAAAGCAAGCATTGGCGAAGGGACGGGAGATGACGGGGTGAGAGGGCGGACCGGGCGCCTCTTTTCCCTCTCGCCTGGACTTGCCTTGTGCCCCCATCTCCCGGCAGTCAGAAGCCGCATAGTAAGGATGAGCGACTTTCCAGGGTCACGGTAGGTTCGTGTCGTGTCGACCGGCGGCGACCCCGCCAGCGGCGTTCAATTTTAAACGCCGCAGGCGACCCAGAATCGTTCGATGTGGAACGATCTGGACGTCTCGGAAACGGCCGATCGTTCAAGGCTGAACGATCCCCGCGGTGTCAGGGACCAACGCCGGGGTCGACACCACGCGAACCTGCCGCACCCTTGCATCCTCCCCCTTTCGGCCCAGCTTTTGCCGCTTTTCGCCGGCCGCACCCCGCTCGACCAGCGTCGATGTGGCCCTCCAAGGCCCCCTGCATCCTCATCGTGCGTTCTTGTTATAGGGTCGCCCTCGTCGTCGTCGTCGTCGCTGCTGAGTCGAAAGCACGAATTTCTCCCGCCATATATCGCTCAAAAAATCAGCGATGATCCTCCTCCTCCTCCTCCTCCTCCTCCTCCTTCCCTGACTGTGGTGTCCCCCCCCCCGTCCTGCTTGTGCTGCTGCTGCCGTCGCCTTCGCCCTTTTCTTGCGACCTCCTGCGGAGGTCTCTTCAGGCGTTTTTCCGCCCTGCTGCTCGCTGCTGCGCGGTGCTTCACCCCAAGACGCCGCGTCCAGCCCTCCTCCGCCTCCTCCCCCTCCTCCTCCTCCTTCTCCTCCTCCACCCTCGCACACTCTTCCTGGCACCAGGCCCAACAGCAAGGAGGAGAGCCTGTACCTGCAGTCGCTCACCCCGTCCCTCACTGGCAGCCCGCCCCAGACAGCTGGCCGGGAACGCCCGTCGTCGTTTTCGTCGTCGTCGTCGTCGTCGTCGTCGTCGTCGTCCCCTCGTGCCGCTCCTGCTCGCTCGGACAGGGCGCGAAGATCACCGCAGGCCGCGCCCTCGCTCGGCGCGGGTGCGCGACTTCTGGGCGCACCGCGCGGCCTGTCTCCCGAGCTCTTTCCTCGGGGAGCCTCAGGGAGGGGGGGAGGGGGGGCATAGGGGAGCAAACAATGGCATAAGCACAACAACTCGGAGGTCCGCGCGGATTTCTCGGATCGGCGCTTGGGCCACCTGGCGGCGCCTCCGGCGCCGCCCCTTTGCGAGCTCCGCGCGCCAGGGAGCGGGTCCAGCGGCGATCCGAGAAATCCGCGCGTTCCCCTAGGGCAGGCTCCAGGGGTCACGGAGCGCGTTCCACTGCTCGCGGAGCGCCTGCTCATTTTCGCAAGCGTCCGAAAAATGCACACGTTTGCATCGATGTAGTGTATCGTGCATCCCTCGCCGCGCCGGGTGCAGGCCATTTGCGAGCTTGCTTTGCGAGTCGTGGAGCGCGCTTGTCTACAGGAGGCAATGCATCGGCCCTCCAAAATCGCCCACTGCTCGCCGCGGGGGGCTGCGCCCTCCGTCGTCCTCCGCGGCCACCTCTGGGGCGCGCCAAGGCTCGGGCCGGAGGCCGCCCATGGCCGCGCCGCGCCTGTGGAGCTGGGCAGCTGGTCAGTATCGTTGGACCGACCCCCCTCCTCATCCTCATCCCCATCCCAATCCAGACCCCCACCATCCCACCGCCCCGGTTGGGGATGTACTCCCTCGAAGCCCGAAGGGAACGGCCTACATCCCCACCTAGGGGGTACATCGGTGAGTGGGCCCAGGCCACGCTCGTGGGGATCGGGGTCGGTCCAACGGTGCCCATAGGTGAGCCAGGGGCGAGCTCAGCTCGTCCAGCCGCCTGAACGGCCGCACCGCTCTCGCTGGTGGCCTCCGTGCCAAGACCCCCTCGGGCCATGCAGAAATCACGACGGGTTGTTCGCTATCTTCGGCACCTTTGGGCCCTTACGGGGCCCTGGGAGCGTCCAAACATGTTTCGGAATGAGGAGCTGGTCCACGGGAAGAACTCCAGACCCCCAGGGGTCGACGTCCTGCAAAAATCATGAAGTCGGGGGTCTGGGGAGGAGGCAGAGGAGGGGCGGAGGGGGGGCGGACGGGGGGGGCGGGAGGAGGGAGAAGGGGAAGAGCAGGAGAGGGGCGAGGGGAAGGAGGCAGGGGAGGAGGGGTGGCGAGGGGGACAGGGGGGGACGAGGGGGGACGGGAATGGGTCGAGACCTCCAGGGGTCGACGTCATGAAAAAGTCATGGCGTCGGGGGTCTGGGTGGGAGACCGGCACTCCCTCGGAGCGCCCGGTGTTCCAATTCGGTTTTGCTCTGGAGTCGCACCTGAGTTGTTGTGAAGGTCTTACGGCCGGTGCCGCCGACTCAGAAGGACGACGACGACGACGACGACGACGACGACCACCACGACGACAACGACAGCGACGAGCTGATGACCCTGCCACAGGCTGGGGACATGGGGCGGGCGGTGGAGCTGAGTTAGCTGTGACTCGCAAGCTGCTGCCCCCTTCACCCGAAGTGGTTACTGCTTCTTCGAGCCTCATGTCGGCTTGGGCAGGCCTCCCTTGTGATGGAGTCGCCCCGTTGTCGGCCTCACATCGGCTTGTACTCCACTCCCTGTAGCTCTTTCAGGCGCGCCAGACACATCTAGCAGACGTGGCTCTTGGAACCCTATTGAATGTCCTTGCAGAGATGGGAGCGCTCCCCACATGCCCAGCCGCCTTTTACAAACGGGTTCCTCTCCTGCGTCCCGTGACCTCCATTTCCTTCCTCTGGCCCCTGAGAAGGAAGGAGCGCGCCCGCTTTCGGGTGGACAGGCAACATCTGAATCGTTGCCTCCCTGAGCCTCGTCAGCTCTTTCGGCCTCCCTCTCCTCATCCTCGGCTTCCTCCAGGACATGGGCGCGTGGAGTAAACCAGCGGCGCCCCTGGGAAGCACCCAGTGCTCGACCCCTGCTGGCCCAACGATTGCCCTCACCTTGAGCGTCAAAGCCACGATGGGCGCTTGCGACTTCCGTGCTGTCCAGGGTGATTGCGCCAGGAAGCCCAGACCCCGACGTCGTGATTTTTTCATGACGTCGATCCCCAGAGGTCTCGACCCATTCACGGGGACCCGTTTTTCATACCGAGTCGTTTTTGGACGGCCCCGGGGCCCCGCAGGGGCCCCGAAGAGGCCGAACATAGCAAGAAGCCTCCCGTCGTGAGTTTCCTATGGTTCGAGGGGGTTTGGGGGACTGGCCCACCAGCGGGGTGATAAGGCGCCCCAGCGACGTCACTTCAAGCCCTCCCTCCTCCTCCGTCCTCCTACCTCCTTTTCCCTCCATCTCCCTCCTCCTCCCTTCTCCTCCTCCTCCTCCTCCTCATCCTCCTCATCTTCCTCTTCCTCCTTCTCCTCCTCCTCCTCCTCCTTCTCCTCCTCCTCCTCCTCCTCCTCCTCATCCTCTTTCTCCCTCTTCCTCCTTCTTCTCTCTCCTCCTCCTCCCTCCTTCTCCCTCCTCCTCCTCTCCTCCTCCCCTCCTCCTCCTCCTCCTCCTCCTCCTCCTCCTCCTCCTCCTCCTCGACTCCGTTCCTTCTTTTCCAGTCCACGGGGGCGGTCCGCCCACGGCGCCGGTGGGCTAGCGCGCGGCGATCGCCGCCGCATGCGGGCAGGCAAGAACATCCAGGCATCGCCAGATTGCGAAGTCGCCAGCCTGCCTGCAGCACACAGTGCACGAGCTCTATGGGAGAGGCCACGCACCATCTCACCCAGGTCGGGACCCCCCTCCTCCTCCTCATCCTCCTCCTCCTCCTCGTCCTCCTCCTCCTTCACTCCTACCTCCCCTCCCTCCATCCTCCTCCTCCTCCTCCTCCTCCTCCTCCTCCTCCTCCTCCTCCTCCTCCTCTACCTCCTCCACCACTACCTCCTCCTTTGTCGGGGGCACCTCCTCCTCTCGACCTCCTCCTCCCCCTCAAGATGGCGGCCTCGCCCGCGCCGCCCCCCTCGCGGAGCTCCTCCGCAGGGCCCCCGCCCTCCACTGCAGGGCCCATTCCGATCCGATCCGATCCCGATGTTCTGGCGATCCGATGCGGCCCGATGTCTGCAAGGCGTCGAGGCGCACTTCGCAGACCCCCTCGAGAGGTGACAAAAAACACGGCAGGAGGTGTTTCACTGTTTGCGGCCCCCGGGCCCCTTACCAGGCCTCAGGAGCGGGAAACAACGAATCGGAATGAGAAACCTGTCCTGGAGAATGCATCCAGACCTCTGGGGATCGACGTTCTGAAAATATCATGACGTCGGGGGTCTGGGCGATGATGTGCACCTTTACGCCTCCGATCAGATTCGACTTCGGCTCTGTGCCAGTGCAGCCCGATCTGAGGCATGTTCCGATCCGATCCAATGTCTCGAGTCGATCTTGGCTGATCCCCCGCTGGCAGCGGCCACGCAGGACCGGTCGAGCCGCGCCTACGCGCGCCAGCGGAGCGTGCAGGAGGAGCCCGGTCCGGCAGAGGCGCGGGGCAGGGGATATCGTCTCCGTCGTGATCGTCGTGGCCATTGCCGTCGCCGTCGTGGTGGTGGTGGTGGTGATGGTCGTCGTCGTCGTCGTCGTCATAGTAGTAGTAGTAGCCGCGGCCGCCACTGTCGCCGCCCCGCTTCAGCTGCGCCGCTAGACACTCAGGAAATCCTGGAGCGCATCCTGAGCCACTCTCTGAACATGACATCATTCTTGCCCTGATACCGTCCGTTCGGGAGGCTGATCTTCCTGGGCCTCGGCAAGCGCGGATCGCGGGATACGGGTATATTCAGGCCCTCTGGGGTCATCTCGAGATCTTGGCGTTGCACCTTTTTTCGCAACGGGCGTTCTCTCGCGGGGCTTCGAGTCCCCGACCCCCACAGATCGGTCTGGCACGAGAAATGACGCAGGAAGATGGCGTCTAGGGCTCTGGGCGTGATTTGTTTGAGATGTTGCATTTGTGGCGGGGTCTTGTCGGTGCCGATCTTGATCGTGGTCCATGTCGGCCGTCGCCGAATTGCGAGGAGGATCCACGAAATCCGTTGACCAAGGTCGACGGCGACCAAGATCGGCACGACTTTTCCGTGTTCAGTTCAGTCTTGGAGAATGTTGCCGCTTTTCTCCCCCGCCAGGATCTATTATTCACCGCCTCCTGGGGCCAGAGCATATATTCATACCCACCCTCCCTGGGCTTCCAGGACATCGCTTCCCCGGGCGGCGGATATGTCGGAGGCACCGACCATACACCTACACAGGTCCAGGCCAGGCCGATCTTGGGCCCAGCCTCGGTCCTGCCCAAGCCAGGTGGGCGCGCACCTCGACCCTGGACCCAGGAGGAGCCAGGCCAGGAGCGTCGCAGCTGCATGTAGTTGACGCCCTCCTGCTCGCCGGGCCGGCGCGAGGGGAGCGGCGCGAGGGGATGGATGGATGGATGGATGGATTGACGGACGGACGGATGGATGGATGGATGGATGGACGGATGGATATGGATATGGATATGGATATGGATATGGGGATGGATATGGATATGGATATGGATATGGATATGGATATGGATATGGATATGGATGGAGGATGACGAGGAGGAGGATGACGAGGAGGAGGAGGAGGAGGAGGAGGAGAAGGAGGAGGAGGAGGAGCACACGTTCGAGTTACTCCACACGGCCAAGCCCCCGCCTCGCAGCGGCCACCGGCCAGCCGCAGCCTGGGAGGCCCCGCCGCTCCCCGCGCGATGGGCTGCAGCAGCTCCGCCCCCGCGGAGCCGAGGAGGCCGCAGCCGGCTGGCGGGGCGGACCGCCGGCCGCGGGCTGGCGCTGGGGGCACCGGCGCGCGCAGCGAGGCGGAGCTGCCAGCGGAGGAGGATCGCCCTGTCCAGGCAGCGACCCCAAACCCCCAGGGGGTCTAGGGTCGCTGCCCCTGGTGCGCCCCAGACCCCCAGACCCCCAGACCCCCAGACCCCAGACCCCCCTTGGTAACATCCGTTATGTCCCCAGAAATTGAGAAATGGTCTCCCTCGGGCCATGAACAAAAACACGACGCGAGGTTTTTCGCTGTCTTCGGCCTCGGGGGGGCCTCGCCGAGCCCCGGGGCCGTCAAGAGGCGCCTCATGCAGGATGAAAAACCGGTCCCGGGGAACGGGTCGAGACCTCTGGGGGTCTACATGACGTCGGGGGTCTGGGGAGGAGGATCGCCACGACCAGGGGCAACGACAGGGGGGAGCACCGAGCCCCAGGCGTCCGCCAGTGTTCGAAGAAGGTGTTGCTGCCGTTTCTGGCAACCGCGCTGCCCTTTCTCCCTCCTCCTCCTCCTTACCCTCTTCCTCCTGGGCATCTGCGTGCGAGACCCTGAATGTGTTGTCCTTAGTCGTTTTACCTTGGTCGCGCCGGCTTGGGACAACTGCCCGTGCAAGTCTTGTCAATGATAGCGCTTGCCTGTCCAGGCCGCGTGGCCGATGCTGTCTCGCGGAGGTTGTTGCATGTTTTTGGTACGTGCTGGGGTGTTGTGATTGACAAAATTCAAGACAGACGGCATCCTGGAGAAAGGCCTTTCCTCCAGGACACCGTTCCTTCAGCCCTGAGCCCCCCAGGGGCCCTGGGGGGGGGGGCCCTCAGGGGCCCTGGGGTCTCTCGCCGCTCTCGGCCCGCCGCGGCCCTTTCCTGGTCCGTCGGGGCTGTTCGAACGAGCCGGGATGAAGCACCGGTCGTGGGGAAGGCCCCCAGGGTCGAGCACGCATTTCCCTCCGGGCCCCTGTCTCGCATGCCAGGAGTCAAGGGCGTTAAAAACGCCCCTGCCCTGGTTTACGAGGCGCCGTGCGCTGGACCTCCTGTGGGCTGACAGGGTAAGCCCTGCACATCGCGCGTGTTGCGCGGCGTCCTGGCGGGTCTCTGGCCTCTGGGAGCTCCCAGGAGGTTTACGGACCACGCACTTGTATCCCAGGGTAGGGGCGTTTTTGCACCCCTCAAAGGAGGAGGACCAGGTGCCGCAGCCCCGCTACCCTGGGTTCGACAAGTACCCCGACTGCGTGCGCGTCACCTTCTCCTTCGATGAGCGGGAGCTGCTGACAGGCAGCCAGGAGCTCGGGCTGCGGTACGCCAGCGCATGCCAGGAGCTGGGCGAGGCCCTGGGCATCGACCCCGCCGTCCTGGCGGAGGCGTACGCGGACCCGCGGCTGCGCAGCGCGACCGGGAGGGATGTCGCGGCCGTGGGCGCGCTGCCAGAGGACGAGTGGCCCGTCACGTTCGAGTTCCCGAAGCAGAGAAGGAGGTACAACCTCCTCTTCGGTCTCGGTGGCTCCGGCAAGACGACGCTGCTGCGCGCCCTCGGGAGGCGCTCGGGGCAGCCTCTGGAGGCCACGGCGGGCCAGGGCTGCCGCGTGGAGTCGCTGGCGCTCGACGACTTCACCTGCTTCACGTCGTGGGACATCACTGGGCTCAAGGATCGGGTCGGCCGAAGGGGGGATTGGAAAAGGGGGGTTGCGATCTGTGCTGCGTGCAGCTGATTCCAGCCTCGCCGTTAGGTGTTCTCCTTGACACGTTGACGCCTCCGGCGCCAGCAGGCGCCAGGAGAATCAGCTGCGTGAGCCAATTCGCTAACCCCCCCTTTGCTATAGCCCTTTTTTGTCCGATCCGAAAGGAGGCGTCCCGCAAGCTGCTGGAGGGGTACTGCCGGGACGTTCTCAGCGTGTGTTTCGTCGTCGACGCGAGCGACCCCAGCCGCATCGACGAGGCACGGCAGGCGCTCGCCGACCTGCTCGGCGAGTCCTCGGCACTCTCTGGCGCGACGCTGCTCGTCTATGCCAACAAGCGGGACGTGGAGGGCGCGCTGCCAGCCACCGAGGTCGCGGAAAGGCTGATGCTGTCGAGCTTGCGCATAGCGAGGTGCTTCGTGCAGTCGTCCTGCGCCGTCACTGGGGACGGCGTCTTCCAGGGCATCGCCTGGCTCTCCCAGGTGAGCGTCTTTTTGTTCCTCCCCAGGGTGACGCCCGTCACCCGGGCCAACCCCCCCCCCACCGCCTCCCCATCCCCCGGGTAACGCTGACAATCGTACTGGGGGGGGCCTGTACCCCCCCACCATGCCGTGGTGCACGCAGGCGATGGATGCGCCGGTGGCGCCGGGCGCACCCTGGCGGGTGCGCGCCGCGGCCGCCGCTACTGTGGGTGATTACCCTCCCGCCCGCACCCCCCCCCCTCCCCCCCCGGGGTCTTGGACCCGCCTCTTCGGAGGCAGGCCACCGTCCTAGTCCCAGCCCCCCCTGGGGTAGCGAGCGTGACACGGAGAAGAAGGCACGCTCGCCAGGCCATCGGCGGCGCCAGGCCCTCGGCCGACGGCGCGGAGGAGCCCACGCCCACCGGCGGCGCGGGGCCCTCGGCCGGCGACGCGGAGGAGTCCACGTCCATCTGACGCGGGCCCCGCCTCGCCCACGGGGCCCACGCCCCAGGGCGCCAGCGCGCTGCCCGCGGGGAGCCGCTGGGGCCTCGGCGGACTCCTCTGCCTCCGCCCTCGGGAGCGGCAGAATGACGTAGACGTCGATGAATCCACGTCGGCGTCGAGGGTGCGCCTTGCGCGAACGTTGGCACCACGCGGCCCGTCTCTCGCGGATCGAGGGGCCGTGCTCGTGCACCTGGTCGGGCGCGTGCGTCCTTTGTGGGCTCCCTCTTCCCTGCCTCCCTCTCCTCCTCGCCCCCCGCTGCCTTTCCCTGCAGGCCTCCCGGAGGTCATGGGGGGTCTCCGGAGGCATACATGAGCTCGGGCGACGAGATGGGACTCTGTTCGTGTCCACTGCGCCCTGGCCGGGCCCTCCCTGGGCCCAGGAGCCCTGGCCAAGCCAGGAGTCCGGGACCCACGCATGTACATCACCACAGCGGCAGTGGCACCCCTGTCAGGGCAGTCGCGCGCAGGATTTTTGTCCTTTCCAATGGCCGCCTGGTGGTGGTGAAGAAGATCGAGGCCCCGCAAGGAGAGCGTGGTGCACTCACCGCTGCTGGGTTCAGGGCGGGCCGAACCAGGGAGCAGTGGACACGTATCGGTTTCGAGGCCCTGCGACAGCAGCGGTCCAGAGCGTCGGGAAGCTTGGGCCCCCGGGCCTCGAGCCGGATCGGCCGTCCTCCTGCTCGCTGCGTTTGCTCGCTTGCCCCCTCTGCCCCCATGGCAGCCGTCGCTCGGCCCTTCGGCTCTCGCCCGTCCTCGCTGGCCTCACTCCTCTTCCCTCCCCTCCCCTCCCTCGTGCCTCGCTCCTCCGGCGCGCTTCCCCTCCCCTCCTGCCTCGCTCCTCCTGCTCTCCTCGTTTCCTCTCCTCCCCTCCCTCGTGCCCTTCCCCTCCCTCTCTGCTCCCCTCCCCTCCCCTCCCCTCCTGCCTCCCTCCTCCCGCTCGCCCGCCCTCCGCCCTCGCGCTGTTCTTGGGCCCCTTCGCTCTCCCGCCCTCTGCTGGCGCCTCCTTGCCCGTTCCTCCCTCCAGCCCGCTCGCCGCTCGACCATCGTCAAATATTCGTGCTGCCATCACCACCAAGCGTCACCATCACTACCATCAGCGTCATTACAATTACCACCATCAATCTCCGTGCTCAGCATCAACACGATCACGATCATGTTCATGCTCATCATCAGCAGCATCATCATCAGCAGCAGCATCACCATCAGCATCGTCATCATCATCACCATCATCGTCCACACCTCTCTTCACAACTAGCATAACTGTTTATGATCACCATCATCATTACAAGCATCACCATCATCACTCTTCACCATCATCACCAACATCATCACCATAATCATCACCATCAGCATCGTCACCACCAACACCATCATATTCACCGTCATCATCATTAACATTATCACCATCATCACCAGCATCACCATGATCACCAGCATCAGGATCATCATCAGCATCATCATCATATTCAGCAACATCACCAGCATCAGCATCATCATCATTATCACCCCCCCTCATCATCATCAACAACATCAGCATCGTCACCATCATCATCACCACCATCACCATCACAACCAACATGATCAGCATCATCCTCACCATCCACCATCATCATCATCATCATCATTCTAATCATCGCCATCCTCATCATCCTCATCCTCATTCTCTTCCTCCTCCTCGTCCTCCTCCTCCTCCTCCTCCTCCTCCTCCTCCTCCTCATTGTCGTCATCGTCATCACCATCACCATCATCACCATCAGCATCACCACCACCATCATCACCAACATCACCATCACCATCAGCATCACCAGCAAGATCATCAACATCACGATCACCATCATCAGCAGCATCACCATCATCATCATGATCATCATCATCATCATCATCATCATCATCATCATCATCATCATCATCATCAGTACTCTTCTGCATCATCACCACCATCACAACCAACATTACCGGCATCATCCTAACCATCCACCATGATCATTATTAGTATCGCCATGCCTACCCCCCTCATCCTCATTATCTTCCTCCTCCTCCTCCTCCTCCTCCTCCTCCTCCTCCTCCTCCTCCTCCTCCTCCTCATTGTCGTTATTCCATCACCATCATCATTAGCATTAGCATCATCACCATCACCAGCAATCCCATCATCATCATCATCATCATCATCATCATCATCATCATCATCATCATCATCATCATCATCATCATCATCATCATCATCATCATCCTCATCCTCATCCTCATCCTCATCCTCATCCTCATCCTCAGCATCATCAGCAGCAGCAGCATCAGCATCAGCATCCTCATCATCACTGCTCTTCTGCACCAGCATCCTCATCACCGTCGTCACCATCACCGTCAGCACTCTTCACCGTCACTGCTCATCGCCTCCCTCACCACCGCCACGACCACCGCCTCCCTCGCCGCCTCCGCTCCCCCCTTCCCTCCCGGGGCGCCCGCGTGGGGCCTTCGCTCGGCCGCGCCGCACCCTCGGCGAGCCCGCGCGGGGGCGACGGAGCCCGCGCGCCGGCGCAGACGCGGCGGCGCGATCGCCGCCCAGGGGCCCAGCCGGGGCAGCGACGGGGGGAGACAGGCTCGGGAGGTTCGAGCTTCGAGGTTCCCAGGACCCCCCTCGGGTCATGAGGAGATCGCGACGGGAGGTCCTGCGCTATTCTCGGGCCCTGGGCCCTTCCTGGGCCTCGGGAGCGCTCCAAGCCGACTCGGGATGAGAAACCCGTCCCGGGGAGTGGGTCGAGACCTCTGGGGGTCGACGTTGTGAACAAATGATGACGTCGGGGGTCTAAGATAGGCTCAGGAGGTTCGAGTTTCGAGGTTCGAAGTTATCGGGCTTTAGAAATATGACCCGAGAAGAAGCATTAGGGGGCGGGCGCATCGACCTCCATCGCACGGATAGGGGCCTGATAGCCCACCCCGCCCAGGAGCATGCGGATTCGCTATCGGGGGCCTCTCGCCGATCTATCGGCGACGCACCGCCGATGACAGCTCGATGTCCCCTCCCTCCCCGAGCCAATCCCCCCGTAACGTTGCCCCTCGGCCCAGAGCTCCGGCGTCCTGGCTCGCGCGGCCAGTTGCGAGCCCCGCTCGCCAGGAAGCAGGCCCAGACCTCCGCAGCCCTCCGCTGGTTGCAGTCCCGGCGCTGCTCCTCGCTTTCGGCCCCCCGGACGGGGCCCCCAAACGGGGTGGTGACAACACCGTGTGGTGAGTCGGTGGGGATTCGGGGTCACCGCACGGTTTCGGGACTCGGGTCGTTCTCCGAGGACGTTGACGGACCGTGCGGTGAGGTCTCGGGGGATTTCGAGGTCACTGCACGGTCTGTCACCGCGGGAAGCAGGTCCTCGAGTCTTCGTCGCCGTCGGCGGGCTCCCCGAGCCTGTCAGGAAAAGGTTGCGGGGTGAAAGACTTGGTCCTGGGAAAGGGCTCCCAGAGGAGGAAAGGGTACCCACACCGCTGCCATTGCCTATAGTTTTCGCCCTCTTTGGGCCTCCTGGGAGGCCCTCGCCGCCACCGCTGGAGTCGCTTCGAAGTTCTGGTCAGAACGCACCCTGGGAGAGATCTGGGGAGCAGCGGTATCGGTACTTTTTGGTTTCCCCAGGCTCTGGGATCAAGGACCCGTTTCCTTGAGGACTGTTTTCTTGCGTGCCAGACTACCCTTGCGGCGGGTCCACTCGACGCTGGGCATCGGCGTTCTCTCGACGCGCTGGCACGGTGCGACCCCGGCGCTGGCGTTCAAGGTCGGCGGCCGCAAGTGGCCCGTGATCGGCGGACGTCGAAGGATTTGCGCTATCGTTAAGTCGGGCCTGTCCCCCTACAGGGGGATTTTCGACGAAAAACAAAAATACCCCAAAAATAATTTTAAAAAATAGTCCCAAAATAGTGTGGGGACTAGTTGTTGAGTATTTTCTGACCTTTGGGGGCATTTTGGGGGTATTCTTTTTCGTCGAAAATCCCCCTGTAGGGGGACAGGCCCGACCTAAGGCTACCGCAGAAGCAGTGATCGTTTGAGGTTGAACGATCGACGTGGTGCCGGGGACCAACGCCCACGTCATCGCGACTTGAACCCGCTGCACCCTCGTCGATGTTGTGCTTGGCTGCAGGCATCCTTCGATTTCTAGCCCCTCGCCGGATCAGGGGTAAGGCTCAGAAGTATCCCCTGGCAGGGGCAAGGATTCACATGCGGTTGCCCCTGGAGAAGAATTCAAGGCGGAGCTTTTCCGCCTTTTTAGGTTTCCTGGGCGCCGTCTCTGGGTTTTGGGCCATCCAGACTCGGTCCTGGATGATTGACTTGTCCTTGGGCACACGTCGAGAGGTGGGCTGATTTTTGCTTAGATTGACCAAGAACGGCATCGGAGGTCTGGGCGATGGGCACGTGCACGGAATGGCCAACGACAATGATGCGCGCAGGATCGGAACGATCAAAATAGCAGGTATTGGGGGTGCGGGCTCCTCTGGACGTTCCGCCTCTCTCCCTCCCTCCCTCCTTTCAGCGTTGAGCGGATGTTCGCTGTACAGCTGTTGCGTTCATTCCTCAATTGGTTTCTCCTTCTCCTCCTTCTGCTTCTCCTCCTCCTCCGCTAGTCAACGTTGGAGCTCAGATTAGGGAACCCGATGCGAAGGCAATTGTCAGACAACGTGCTCTCACACGAGTTCTGGCCAGCCAGCCCCTTGCCTTGGCCAAGGGGAGGAGCAAGAGGTGGGGGGCGGAAGAGCGTTTCGATACTGAACCGTACTTTCTAAGCAGCCATCGCCGCATTCATGAATTGTGCCGCATCGAAAGATGAGTTCTCTTCACACTCGAATGCGACATTTTCGACGACTGCGACGAGCAGAAGAAAGAGAAGAGACATACTGTCTTGCATCCACGCCAGGAACTGCTTAGTTGCAAAGCTCGACATTCGGGGCTCAAGAGACGGGGGTCAATGCAAACGGGGGTCAGCCGGGGCACCAGATCCTGCAGGATCCTGCGAAGACCCCCTCTGGCTGACCCGCATTGCGTTTTTGGGTTTCCTGCTGACCGGGTCTGGAGTGACCCGGGTCAGAAGTGACATTCTGCACCGCAGCAACAGGGAGGGAACTTGAATTTGGAAGGGACAGAGAGGATGAAGGAGCAGACGACGACGCTGTGTAGGAGGTTTTCCCAGCGTGTCAGCTCGCAGGAGACAGTGCGCGAGGGAATGACCCAGCCAGCTTTTGCAGAGTGTTCAGGCAATCGTTCGGATGAGAAGGCGGTAGAGATCGGCACATCTGATCATCAGGCAATTTCATCTGAGCAGGTGCCAAGCGAGATTGCTGAAGAGGCGAAGCATCCCAGCTTATGTGACGCAGTGTGCGGTTTGTTGCCTTTCAGTATCTGAGGTAGCAGCAAACATTGACATCGAGTGTGAAGAGAAGGACTTGCAAGTCCTTGTTGACTGAACCTTTGAAGGGGCATTGGGAATTGGCAGTAACAACTACAGATGCGCAACCATGGAAGTTGGAAGCATTGCAGCTGAGAAGACACAGGACGAGCGCGAGATTCACGCACCATCGTCTTTTGATGGTATAGGAGGTGTGGAAAGCGAAGGCAAACGCTACAAGTATGTAGAGGTAGGCATCACACATGTTTTTGCAGAAAATGCGAATGCACAGCCTGACAGCTTGACATCCCAAACTCTTGTGCTCGCCAGAACGCGCATGGAAGAATCTTGTGAAGAGGCTGGTGTAAACACTTTTCAGATACTGGAAGAAGCGAATGAAGGAACCGCTCAAAACAATGGCCTGATTGAAGTGGAGCTGCTGCTGTTGAAAGGGGAGTTGTCGCGCGCCACAAGCGAAAGCTGGGGGATACTCGCTTACCCTTCTGCGCGAATCAGATATGTGGGAAGGATAGAGGACGAGACGCTTCTGGTTTATTGCGAAGCGATGTTGGCTCAAGTAGCACAGATGGCGCGATGGTTGGCCCAAGTTCTCATTCATCTGTTACGAGACATTCACGTATGAATACCGAGATTGCAATAAAGAGGGCAAGACAGGTCATGCTCGATGTGTGTTGACCTTATTGCCAAGGAGGCTGCGCACATGAAGCGGTTAGGAATTGGAGAAGACCATCGCGTGCACGTTATACACATAGAAGGTGGTCTCAAAACAAGCCGGTCGGACATAGACGAATCCATTGCGCAATTCTTGGTCTCATGTCACATCGCGCAAAACGGGGGAAATGTTCCATACATGCGGGGAACAAGCATCAGCTTCTGTCGCAAGTGACGCGAAACAAATCCATCATCCACTGATCGATCGGAATGAATCAGGAAGCGTGGAAGACAACACAAGTGAGTTCCTTCGTGTCGCGCGTTTGGCGCGTCGCTTTGGCAGGAGAAAGAACAAGGGGTCAATGGTGCGAGTTTCTCCCTCCTTCCGTTCTCCCCCGTCCCGAGGCTGTTGCCTTTTCCGCGGCTTCCCCCTTCTCATTCTTCCCCCCCCCTTGGCCGGGGGCCTTGCCTTTTTGCTCGGGTTGGGTCCCTTGGCTTCCTCTCCTTTCCCTCTTCGTTTTGCTCGCCTCGCGACTGCGCCACATTCCGGGGCAGCGGAAAGCACATCCTCGAGAATAAGATATTGGCAGTTCGAATCTTGAATGAAGCACCTGGTGGCCGTCTCTTTGTGCGGGGGGGACGAGGGGGGGAGGTGATCGCCCCGAGCAGGCGCATGCGCTTTTGTAGTTTGGCGCATCTTCCTTTTTGCGCAGGCCCGTTCGCTGTGTATGGCCAACAGGCCAGCGGTGTCGCGCCTCTGTACCAAGGTTTGGAGCGTAAGTGTTTCCTGCAGCGGGGCCCCTCGCGTGGAGTGTGGTTGGCCAGCGAGGCGCCCCAGGCAGCCCACGGCAGCGAGTTGCTTGGACTTGCATAACATATCACTCGCAGGGGCTTTCCTTCAGTTTCAGAAAATATCGTGGCTTGTCGCTCGGAGCACGATCCCTATGCGCTTATCCTTATCCTTATCTGCATCCTTATCTTTTATCCTCCCCCTCCTCCTCCTCCTGCTCCTCCTCCTCCTCTTCTTCCTCCTGCTCCTCCTCCTCCTCCTCCTCTTCCTCCCTTCTTGTTTTGACCCCTCACTGTGGTGGTTGCTCTTGTAATGCCTAGCCACCGGGGGACCTTCCACTCCGAAGGGACGCGTCGAGTCTTGCAGTCCCTCTCCTCCTCCTCCGCTTCCCTTCAGTCTCTCCTCCTCCTCCTCCTCCTCCTCCTCCTCCTCCTCCTCCTCCTCCTCCTCCTCCTCCCTTTACTTCTCCTCCTCCTCGTCCGCCTCTCCTCCTCGTCCCTCCTCTTCTCTCCTCGTCCCCCCTCCCTCCTACTTCTCCTTCTCCTCCTCCTCCTCCTCCTTCTCCTCCTCCTCCTTCTCCTCCTCCCCCCCTCCTCCTCCTCCTCTTCCTCTCCCTCCCCCTCCTCCTCCTCCTCCCCTCCTCCTCCATTTCTACTCCTCCTTCTCTGAGCCACGAGGCCTCCTCCTTTTTCTCATCCTCATCTTTCTCCTTCCTCCTGCAACCTCCCCTCCTCCGCCCCCTCGTCCGGCTCCCCCCGTTTCGAGCAGTGGCGCCGTGCAGGCGACAGGATGAATTTCCAGGCTTGTGCCCAGCGCGGTTGCCGCTGAAGACGCCCGCGTTCTACGAAGCTCGCTACGCTGACCAACCCAGCCTTTCCTCCCATGTCTCCAGCATTCTCCCCGCCTCCCTCCGCCTCCCTCTGCCCTCCCCCTGGGCCCCTCCTGTCCCCCCGCCTTGCTCTCGTCCCCTCTCTCTCTCTCTCTCCCCCTCTCCCTCTCTCGCCGCCCTCTCCTTCTGGTCGGGGACGAAGGAGGGCCGAGGGAACGAGGGGGCGGCCAGGGCGGGGGGGATCTCAGCTCCCGGTGGTCGGAGCGGGGGGGGGGGGAGCTCTGGCCCCCGCGGGGTGGGCCGGAGGCGGGGGCGTCCCAGCCGCCCGCCGCGTGGTGCGCGGCCTCGGCCGCTGGGCAGCCCGAGGCCGCATCGGGACAAGGGCGCCCGCGGGCCGCCGCAGGGGCGCGGGGCCCGCGGCCGCGTGAGAGTGCGAGTTCTGTGCGGCAGGAGTGGCTTCTGAAGAGGTTCGCAGATCTGAGCGACCCCGAGGTGTCAAAGGAAGTTGGCGCTGCTCCTCCTGCCCCCGCCGCTGGACGCAGATCCTGACCGCAGGGGGGCGGGGCGAGCCCAGGGGCCGAGGCCAGCACGAGAGGCGCTCCAAGCCAAGGGCCTGGACTTCGAGGGCCGAAGGAGCTGTCGGCTCCTCCTCGGCGGGGGGGGCGGTGGACGGCCGGCGCGAGGAAAACGAGGCCGCGAGGCCGCCGGCGGAAGCCGGCGGAAGCAGAAGCCTCTCCGCTCGTTCTTGCACCCAAGCAGTGGCGAAGCGTCCCGGCTCGCCTATAGTCCTGTCAAACAATGTTCTGAGAACCTTTTGTGGCTCCCACGAAATGTTCTTAGAACATTTCTGGCCGGGACTGTCTTGTTTTTTCACATCGGGTTAATGTTCTACGAACATTGATTTAGTTATTAGAACATATTTGGGTTCTAGGACATTTTGTGGTAGGACTATAGGAATGCCGGGGCGGTCGGTCCCTGCTCACACGCGCACCCGTTAGTGGGTTTTCCGTTCGGAACACAGGTTTTCGAACGCGCCGATTTCGATTGGTTTTCCCCTAGGCCCCTCACGAAGCGTCCTTTCCTGGAGGTTCCTGGGCGCAGTGGTTGAAAAAAAAGGAAGCAGAAGCCGACCTCGATCCCCAGAGATGACGGCACTTTTGGGTTCAGGGTTTCCGGAAACCACCACGTGCCCCAGAGGTGCCAGCGACGCAGCCCCAGCGCCTCCGCAGCGCAGAGGGTGCGTCATAGAGAGAGAGAGAGAGAGAGAGAGAGAGCGTGCGCCACAGGACGTCGCAAACGCGTTGCCAGTTTCGGTGAAGATGCGATGACGCACACCAGGGCTGGACCTAAACGGTGTTTTTGGCGATTTCGTGGGCCGTGTTCGTTTCGACTTTGTTTGGTGGTAGAGGCGGAGAACGACAAACACCGTTTAGGTTCAGCCCTGACGCACCCTGTGCGCTGCGGATGCATGGGGCACGAGTCGGCGGCACCTCTCGGGCGGCAGGCCCGTGCCGTGTCGCCGCGGCGGCGACCTCGCCGTGGGCGGGCAGGCTAGACCGCCGCCAGGGGCCCAGCATCGGCCAGCATGGGAGCGATGCGGCGATCGAGGGGCCGCGGGTCGCTCGAGGCTGAACGATCCACGCGGCCTCGGAAACCAGCGCGGGGGCCGTCTGGGCACGGGCCCCCCGCGCAGGGCGCGTCCATGCCGCCGGGGCGTCCACTCCCGGCCCCCGAGCGGGCGCGGCCCGCGGAGCACGGCCCCCGACGGGAGCCCGAGGCGGCTGGCGCTGCCCCGGGCTGAGCAGGTCACCCCCCAGCACCACCCGCCCGAGCGGGCCTCCTGCTGGAGCTGGAGGAGGAGGAGGAGGAGGAGGAGGAGGAGGAGGAGGAGGGGGAGGAGGAGGAGGAGGAGGAGGAGGAGGAGGAGGAGGAGAGGGAGGAGGAGGAGGAGGAGGAGGAGGAGGATAAACGCCACAGGGTAACCCTCGGTTGGTCTAGCGTAAAAGGAGGAGAGGGTGGAGGAGGAGGAGGTGGAGGAGGAGAAGGAGGACAAGGAGGAGAGGGCGGGGAAGGAGGAGGGGCGCAACCCGCCGCAGACTTGGCAACGACGCGCCTCCCTGGTCGCTGCGACCAAAAAGTCCAACGTGGCAGCACTGCAGAGTTCGACGTGCGTGAGCTTCGCGGGGGCAGGGCCGCAGGCGAGGGCCCCGACAGCAGAGTGACAAAGCTCGCGACCCAGAGATCCAACGCGTTGCCAAAAATCAGGACGTTGTTTTTTCAACTTTCAGCCTCTATAGGGGCCCTCACCAGGCCGCGGGACCGACAACAAAACGTCTCAGGATGAAAATCCGGTCCTGGGGAATGGGTCCAGACTTCCGGCGACCCCGCATTGCAAAAGTCACGACACCGGACCTCTGGGGAGCTGCACTACTGTCGTTGCACCGCAGTGTGCGGGCAGGTGCACTGCCATGGCGGCACCCCTGCTGAGTGCTGCGAGCTCCAGCGGGAGTTGTGCGACCTTGGCCCTTGGCACGTCTATCGGCTGCGCAGGCGCTTGTCAAGCCCACGTGCCGGTTCGCAATGCTGCGGCGTCTGCCGCCCGCGCTGGCAAGCAACGGCGCACCGCGAAGGTCGACTAGACGTGAGAGTGACCTTTCGCCAGAGTGACCTTTGGTGCGGGCTCAGTGGGGCCCCCCGATCGCCGAACGCGATGCGATAGTAGCGCCTTGCGCGCCTGTGTTTGGTCCCCCCGCGGCCCCCCAAAAGCCGCGCACCAAAGGTCACTCTTACTCAGGGTCACTCCTGCGTTTAGCCAAGAAGGCTGATGCGGGTCGGCAGGGCCACGAGTCACATGGGCCTGCAGTGCGCATCTACTCCCGGCGGCGTTTCATTCTCTCTCGCGCGCGCGGCTTCGACTGCGCCAGTAGCGTTTCGGTCCATAGGCTTCTTGGCAGCGCGCCAGGGTCAACGTGGCTCGCTCAGGCAGGTGCCCGTGAAACGCTACCTCAGAGCGCCAATGAAAACCTTTACGGATCTGGCATGCGCACGGAACTACCAGGTTAAGGTGGATCGTAGTCTCGGATTTCTTTGGGAGCATTCCGAGCCGTAGCAGCAATGGTTGAAAATGGCGCCAGATCATGTCCAGCACCGTTGTCGATGTACTCCGATTTTGAGCTTGAGTTCTGCATTCACCGTGTTGCGGCCTGCGGCTGCACGTGCGTTTGCTGCGGCGCCGGCGACCAGGATGTAATGGAAAACGGCAGGTTGGAGGCGTGCAATGATCCAAGCGGACGCCCTGGCCTTGTTTGCAGTCTGCGCGGTGGTGTTGCTGTGCATATCCAGTGCACCTGCCGAGCATGTCCGCCCCTGCGCGTTATGGAGGGGAGGATTGAGGGGATAGGAGGGGGGAATCCTGGGGGGGGCGCGGAAGCAGGGATCGTTTCGATTATTCCGACTCGATTCGATTCGATGTCAGTCGATTCCGACTCCGATTCGATTCGACTTCGGATTCCGATAGGATCTCGATTTTTCAATGGAGGCCCTACTAGCCTGCCGATTTTCGCCGATTCGACTTCTCCCGACTTGGCTGCCAATTTTCGCCGATCCGATTCATTTCGATCGCCGATCCGATTTTTCGATTCGGTTCTGGGCTTTCCTGTCCTGGAAGGTTCCACCGAGTATTTTGCCCCTGGCATCACCTACAGTAGGACACATAAGATACAAGGACCTGCAACAAAATCTGGACGCACCTGTTGCGGTGGTCTGCCCTGCGGCTTCGCAGTGAGAGCGACGTCGCACCTGGGGAACTAGTGGATCCAGAGGGCCACTCGAGCTGGCTGCGGCACAACGCCGTGGCGGACACGTTTTCGCTGCCTGCCACGTATCACAGGATCGGTTGAGTTTCCCAGACTGGCGCCTGGAAGGATGTCCCAGCTGCCTGCGTGAGACGACTACAGTCGAGCATCTGATTAGGTTCCTACCGAAAAGTTGGACCAGCGTGTCATGACCCGTTTGCCATAAAGCAGGTCCAGATCCTTGAGCACGTTCGCCCCTCCAGCGTCAAGCGAAGAATTTGTCCTAGGTTTGCTTGAAGAAACTTTCAGGGAGCTGGCCCAGATGCCTAAAATGAGAGCTTTCTGGATTATATGTCGCCGCGCCGTTTGTTCCGACGCGCGGCCTCACGTCTTGGGGAGGGCGTCTCGCCCACCAGGGTAAGCTCCGCCTGGGACGTGGAGTTTGCCGTGGGTTTGCCCTGGTGCGGGCTTCGTCAACTGGGGCGCGTTCAGAACATACGGCGCTCCGACACCTCCTCCTCCTCCTCCTCCTCCTCTCCTCCTCCTCCTCCTCCTCCTCCTCCTCCTCCTCCTCCTCCATCCTCCCTCCTCCTCCTCCTCCTCCTCCTCCTCCTCCTCCTCCTCCTCCTCCTCCTCCTCCTCCTCCTCCTCCTCCTCCTCCTCCTCCTCCCGTGCAGTCTTCACTCGTCCGATCGGCGGCTTCTTCTCGCCCCGGACAACCAAGACAGCAGCGGTCCTGCAAGGCGCGGGCGGAGGACGCGGAAGACTCGCTCGAGCTCGTGTTCCCGAACCTGCCGTTCGGGGAGGCCCGCCGCCACTGCGGCCCCGCCCCCCGCCCCCCCTCTGCCGGCGCCATCGCGCCCTCGGTTGAGGTTCGGGGAGGCCCGCCGCCACTCCGGCCCTGGCCCCCCATCTGCCCGCAACCCCGCGCCCTCGGCCTCCTCGCTGCCCCAACCCCGCCCCCCCATTTGCCCGCAACCACGCAACATCTGCCCGCAACCCCGCGCCCTCGGTCTCTCCGGGGCGAGCGCCTGCCCTTGAGGGCGGGCCTTTCGGGCTTCGCGGCCGGGCCCGGGGGGGGGGTGCGAGGGCCGAAGAGCGCAACTGGACGTCGCAGGGACCGGCCCTCGGGAGGCGCAGGGGGCCCTACAAATTTGCTTCGGGGTGCGACAGGGACAAGGTATTTATAAGGAAAAGGAATGCAGCAGGAGGAGGAGGAGGAGGAGGAGGAGGAGGAGGAGGAGGAGGAGGAGGAGGGCGAGAGCGAGGGGCGCAGGAGGAGGAGGAGGAGGAGGAGGAGGAGGAGGAGGAGGAGGAGGCGAGCCGCCACTGCCGCATCGCCCGTGCACCAGAGGCCACCCCTGCCCACGAAGGGTCGCTCTTGCGCTCGGCCGCCTGTAGGGCCAGTTCCCGGAGGCCCGCCGCAAGGTGCTCAGTTAGCCGGTCGGCCTCGTTGCAGGGCGACGCGGCGCGGGCCACGGGGCGTCGGCTGGGCGGCCTTGAGCGCTACCGCCCGTGAAGCTTCCGTTGGGCTCCCGTTGTCAGGACCGCCCCCCCCTCTTCCCCACTCCTGGAGTTGAGGCCACAGCACGGCTCAGCGTTGAGTCGGACATATTCCTCTACAGGAGGAAGCTTCCCAAATATTCAAAACATCGTGCGGGAACGATTTTCTTATGATTTCTTAACTTTCTTGTATTGTGTGGACTATTTATCATTTGTCTTCCAACATCCGCCTGCAGGGAGACATGCTCGAACTAAGCTCAGCGAGTGCACTGGGTGGTTGCGGGGAGGAGAGGCCCGCTTTGCACGGGAGGGAGCGCGTCCGAGTTCAGAATGACCAGGACCTCTGGCCACGCCGAGGTTTCAGGATGGGTGTTCAGAGCCCAAGTTTTTGCGCGATCGAAGAAACCAAGATAATGTTACTCGCCTTACCTCTCCCGGGGTGGGTTACCTCACGCAGCCGTGGCGGCGAGCGCCCCCCAGGAGCCCCCAAAAGCCAAACACGAGGGAAGGGCCCCGACATGGCTTCCTTTGCTGCGGTTGCGGGCTTCTGTTCTTTGCAGGGCTTGGTTCGGCTGCCGACGAGTCGGGCGGGTCTCGGCTGGCAGGTCGCCAGGCCCACCTAGCCACGGTTGCCCTGCTTCCCCCCCCTCACCCTTCCCCCCTCCCCTCCCCCCCGCCCCTGCGCCGCGCCGCCGCAGCTGCCCCCCCGACCCTGCCCTCTCCCGAATGACCCCTCTCTCCGCCTGCTGCCCCCCCCCCACCTCCGGCGCCCCGCTCCCGCGCCGCCGCCGCCTCCGCCGCTGCTCCCTCGTCTGCAGCAGTACAGGGGCGGCCCTCCCGCGGCCCCCCCCCCTCCCCCCTCCCAGCGGCGACCAGCTCCGCGAGCGCGTCAGCGTCGCCCGTCGCGATGGCGGAGGCCCCCTCCGCCCAGGCGGGGCCCGCCGCGGAGGCCGGGCCCGGGGAGCCGCCCGCCCACGGCTCGGCCCCGGCGGCCTCGGCCCCCGGAGCAGGCGGCGCGCACGGTGCCGCCAGCGGAGGGGGCCGGCGGCGGCGGCGGGGAAGCCCGCCGAGGCAGAGCCGGAGGAGGTCCCAGGGCCCAAGGGGGGGGCGCCTTCGCGCCTCGGACGAAGGCGCGCGGATGAGCGACGGGTCCGTTTCCGAGCGACTTCGACGCGTTCCTGAGCCAAGTCGGGCGGCGCTGGCGCCGTGTAACGATCCGTGGATCTACTGGCGCCCACGCGCCAGATTCACGGATCGCTAATCCATGTCAGCGTGCGCTCGATGGAAAGGCGTGCCGATTCTCCCTCGCTTGTCGCCTTTTGGGGGGGAACTTCTTGGGCGCCCTCGCCGCCACGGCGGCTCGATTCGCCTCGGAATCCTTGTGGGATCGCGCCCTGGGAGAGGTCAGGGCGCAGCGGCAGAGGAAAAGGAGGAGGAGGAGAGGGAGGAGGGGAGCAGGGGAGGAGGGGAGGAGGAGGAGGAGGAGGAGGAGGAGGAGGAGGAGGAGGAGGAGAAGGGGTGTATACATTAGGTCCGCCCCCTCCCGCCGGAGGGCCAGCTTCCCTCCTCTCTACGGCGAGATGGCCCCTTCCGCCAGCGCCCCATGGCCCGCCCTCGGCCGCCTCGGCATCTCGGTGGGGTGAACAGGGGGTCGTGGCGGCGAGGGAGGTCATCGAGGCATGGGTGTGCTCTGGTCCCGCCCGAAAGGAGGGGGAGAACGTGGGGAAGAAGAAGAGGAAGAGGCGCGCGTACGAGAAGGAGGTGCAGGAGCTGAAGGCTGGCTCGCCGAAGGTTCCCGCCGCGGTCGGCGACAGGCTGGATTTGCCATTGCCACGACCACCTGTGTGGGTATCCGCCCCATCTGTTTCCCCGCGGGGGCTACGAGTGGGACAAGGGCAGTCGAAGGAAGAGGGATAAAGGTACGTTGGGGAGGTACGTAATTAGGGGAAGGTAGGGGAAGCAGGGAGATTGGGGGAAGGCAGAGGCAGGGGCGGAAGAGGGGCAAAGGGTAATGAGTGGGAGCAGGATGGGGGCAATGGAGGGAGGACCCAGAGATCCAATGCCGTGCTTTTTCTTCAGTACGGGGTATCCGGAAGCCTCGACCCATTCCCCAGGACTTGTTTTTGTTCGTCTTGAGTCGTTTTTTGTCGGTCCCGCGGCCCGGTGAGGGCCCCTATACAGGCCGAACGTTGCAAAAACCTCCGTCTTGATCTTTCCAATGCGTTGGATCTCTGCTTCGCGGGATGGGGAGGAATGGGAGGGTGCGGGCGGGATGCCTTGCCAGTCTCCAGAGGCGGCCAGAGAGCAACCTGCCGCCGGCGAAGTCCATCTTCGAGGCCTCCGAGCGCCGCGAGGGGAACGCTGGCGCCCGGACGGGGCTGCTCCTGGGCATGCCGACGCCGGCCTTCGTGGTGCTGACTAGCCGCGGGATGCCGCTGCACCTGCGGCCGCAGGCCTGTGGCCGCGGGGCCCAGACCCCTCCTCGGGCCATGCAGAGACATCCCGATCGGTCTTGCGCCCTTTTTTGGCTTCTCGGGGGGGCCGTGGGAGCGCTCGAAGACGCTTCAGGATGAGAGCGACCGGTCCCGGGGAGGGAGTCAGGGAGTCGAGACCTCCGGGGGTCGACGTTAGGAGCAACGTCATGGCGTCGGGGGTCTGGGGAGGGGTGGGCGGCCGGGGCGCCCGGGCCCGTCGAGGCGGTGGCGGGGGGGGCGGGGCAGACCCCCGACGTCACGATTCTTTCATGACCAGGACCCAGCTTTCTGGACCCGTTCCCTGGGACCGGTTTTTCATCCCGAGTCGTTCGTTGATAGTCCTGGGTGCTGGTGAGGGCTCCCGAGGCCAAAGATTGGGAAAACACCCGTCGTGTTTTTTGCATGACCCGAAGGGGGTCTGGGGGAGTGGGGGAGGGGCATGGTGAGGAGGAGGATTCGAGGGGAGAGGGAAGGGGGCATCGAACGGGGCTAGGATGAGGATGAATCCGTTCCAGAGCGCTCTCGGGGCGCTCCAGAGCACTCTGAGAAGGCCGCGGCGCCCGAGAGATAATTCGGCCGAAGGGAACTATGCACATGCACCTGTCCTGGCCAGGCCTATCCTTGGCCCCAGGATCGGTGCATATGCCTTCCTGGCCAAGGCAGGAGGGCGTATGCACCGATCCTGGGCTCAGGATGGGCCTGGCCAGAATCGGTGTATGTGCATAGTTCTTCCTCCTTTACGAAT
The DNA here is from genome assembly GCA_963575745.1 of Prorocentrum cordatum. Lineage (NCBI taxonomy): Eukaryota > Dinophyceae > Prorocentrales > Prorocentraceae > Prorocentrum > Prorocentrum cordatum. The sequence goes on along the minus strand of CAUYUJ010020971.1, from coordinate 341,821 downwards.
TCCCCCCCAGAGCTGCCGGATCCCAGAGATACCCGAGCTATCCTCACCCGATGCTACCCTCGTCGCGGCTTCGTCCGAGCATCCCGCGCGGGGCCCTCAGCGAGGCCCAGGGCGGACGCGCGCGCCCCGGCCGTGGCAGCGCGCGCCGAGCCCGGGGCCCTGCACGGGGGCCGGTCCCTGCCGTGCTTGGCCCAGCGCGCAGGCAGCCAAGGCACAGCCAGGGCCTTGGCATCGCTCGGACGAGTGCATGTTTGTTCGGCGAGGCCAGCGCCAGGAATTCTGGGACACTTAGTTCGGGTGCAACTCCTGGGAGGTTAAATGCTGACTTTGCCCTGGTCCAAAATCCGGCTCACTCCGGCTTAATCCCGCTCGATCCGGCTGAATCCCGCTTAATCCCGCTTAATCCGGCTTAATCCTGCTTAGTCCGAGGCCCATTCCGGCGTAACAGCTCCCAAATGGGGCTTAATCCTCCTTAATTTTTCCGACGAAAACCTCCCAGTAGTTCCCTCCGAAACTTTGTGGAGCTTCTTGTAGCATCCTGAGGAGAGCACGCGCGCGAAGCCAAACGGTGCACGGGGCATGGGCGTCCGAGCGATGGCGAGGGGCACAACTGGCTCACCCCGGGGGACAACCAGCGCATGCGCAGGCAGGTGGCACAGACCAGCGTCTCACCCCGACTCATTCGGGTCGTGAACAAAATCACGACGGGATCCCGTCGCGATTTTTTCGCGGCCCGAGGGAGTCGGGGCAAGACGCTATTTTCAGCCTCTAGGGGCCCTCACTGGCCCCCGGGAGCGTCCACAAAACTAGTCGGGATGAGAGACCGGTCCTGGGGGAGAGGTCGAGACATGCAGAGGACGACACTCCTTGAAAAGACATGACGTCGGGGTTCTGGGCAACCAGCGAGTTACTGTAACGCAGCAGCGTACCGTGCTCCGCATGCCTCTCGCGTACATGTCGCGCCAAACCTACGTTTTCGGTCTGCGTGTCGAGCTCCGTGTCAACACGCTGCGGGTGGCGTGTCGCGCATCGGGGCAGTGCAGCTCAGCGTACAACCGCACGTGGGCGTGCAGGCGGCGCTTCCCCTGGCTCGTCCCCCCCCCTCCCTTCCAGCAGGCGCTGGCCGAGCTGCTGCCCGATACCCAGCTCTTCGAGCTGTGCGTGGGCGACGCCCTGCCTCGGCAGGAGTCGGTCGCGGGCTGCCCCGGCGGGCCGGAGGGCGGCTGCAGGGCCTTCTGGCCCTACCTGGAGGGCCACCGGTCGTACTGCGCGTTCCGCAACGCGAGGCTGCCGATGTCCATCCACGGGGGCGACTCGCTGTGCAGCGTGGAGACGACGGGGGGGCGGCGGAAGGTGGGGCCCAAGGACCGCGGCGCTCGAAATGGGGTGGCGCATGCGGTGCACAAGCGAGCACGTTCTGGACAGGGCTCGCGCTCCCAAGGGGCACGCCAGGCCAGGCGTTGGAGCGTACCCTGATCGAGCGGGTGTGGCCGCCCTCGGGGTGGCCTCACAGCGAGCGGCGCCCTGGCAGTGGCGAGTGCCGCCTGCAGAGTGGCAGCCGCGGCCGGTTTCGGATTCACGTCTGCCGCTGGGCACCGGTCCCCTTCGACGAACTCAGGCCCCCCCTTCGTCCGTTCAGTATTTTCCCCATCGGGCCATGACATGTCAGCCCCACCAGCCCACCCTCCCGGGTAAGCCCCGCGAAACTCGAAGAAGCAGGCATACGTCCCTTGGTGCGTCAGTAGGCAAGTGGGGCCAAGGCCACGCTACTGGGTAAAGGGAATCGTGACGTCGACTCCTGGAGGTCTCGACCCATTCCCCAGGACCGGTTTCTCATCCTGAATCGTTTCCTGACGCTCCCGAGCTGGTGAGGGCAATTAGATGCCGAAAATATAGCAAACAGCCTCCCGTCGTGATTTTTTCATTAGCCGAGGGGGTCTGGGAACGGTGCTCCTCCGCAGCGCGTCGACAGGAGCTACTCGGCGTCCAGCGCGCGATGCGCATGGACATCGTGGCCGCGCCGGGGGAGGACGTGCCCCTGGAGGTCACCGCGCTGCGCCGGCTGAGCCGCGCGGTGGTTCGCGCGGGCGACTGGCTCAAGGACGGGGGGGGGGCTCCCGGCTCTTGCGCCGGCGGAGTGCCCCGAGATCCCGGCGTCGCTCGAAGGAAGAGAACCCACTATTTCGGCCGCTGGGGGCCCTTACCGGGCCCCGGGAGCGTCAAAAAAGGATTCAGGATGAGAAACCGGTCCCGGGGAATGGGTCCATACCTCTGGGGGTCGACGTCATGCATGAAGAAATCATGACGTCGGGGGTCTGGGACGCTGCATAGCCAGAATATATTGTGCGGAGCTCCGTGCGGGTTTCTTTAGATCTGAGCTGGACCCTGGCGGCGCCTCCGACTCCTGTGCCGCCGAGTGGCGCTCAGCGCAGATCCAAGACATCCGTGCGGACTTCCGACAGTTGATGCTTGTGTAGTTTGTTGCTCCACCAGTCTGTCACACTTGGCGATTCCGCCGCATGGCAGGGCTCGTGACCTCGGGGCTGCTCAGGGGGTCCTCTCTTGGCTGCTGAGGACGGGGCGCCTCCTCTCGGCGCAGTCCCCCTCCGCGAGCAGGGCACAAGGTTCAGTCGGGCCTGTCCCTCTACAGGAGGAATATTCAACTATAGTCAAGAATAGTCAGGGAACTATTGTTTAAAGTATGTTTGCTTGTTTTGGTATTATTTGAGTATGTTTAAGTTTTCGTCCAGAATCCGCCTGCAGGAAGACACGCCCGACCTAAGCATGAGGAGAAGATGCCAGTACTTCTGCTCGTCCTGGAGAGCCCTCGTCGCCATGGCTGGGTTCTCTTTCAAAGTCTGCTCAGACTGCACCCCAGAAGAGGTCCGGGGACTGGCGACAGCGGCACTTTTTGTGCCCCGCACCCGACCCCTCGTCCTTGCTTCCTTCCCTTCCCCCCCCCCTCCGTAAGAGTCTCTCTCAACAGCTTCTGGCGGTGCTCTGGAGGCCCCGCCCTGGAGTTTCAATCGGGGGTGGCCAGAGGTGCTCCTGGCCCCAGGGCGCCCCCCCTCAGCTTTGCGCGCCACCACTCGAGCTCCTGGGGCTCTCTGGGCCTCGTGAGGGGTGCTCGGGGGATGGGGAGGGGGGGTTGGGCCTCGCCGCTGGACGCTCTCCTCGATGCGTTGGCGCCTCCGGCGCCGGGAGGCGCGAGAAGGGGATGAGGAGGAGGAAGCGGAGGAGGAGGAGGCGGAGGAGGAGGAGGAGGAGGAGGAGGGGAGGGGGAGGGGGAGGAGGAGGGGGAGGAGGAGGAGGAGGAGGAGGGGGGGGAGGGGGAGGGGGAGGGGGAGGGGGAGGAGGCTCTGAAACTCCCTGGGAAGGCTGGGGCCGCCACGGGCCGAGGCCAAGGAGGAGAAGGAGGACAGGAAGCAGGAGGACCAAGATGGCCAGGTTCAGCGAGTCAGAGGGCCCCGCCCAGTCCCACCCTCCTCCTCCTCCTCCTCCTCCTCCTCCTCCTCCTCCCACAACATAAGAATCAGTTGTGCCACAACTTGATCTGGCGATTGGATTGCGGTCCCACCTTGCGCTCGCGCGCGGACCCGCTTCCGACGACATGGCGCAGGGGAAGCTACGATGGCCGAACAGGGGCGGGACAGGCAGAACATCCGATGGGCGCGGCGAAGGCGAAGCATGCGCCGCGCTGACACTGCATTGTCACCTTCGCTGGCAAACTGCGCGGCGCCTGGGCGAGGTCGGCATTTCGCCGGCTCTCGTGCGGCCCCGCTGCCTCTGTCGCTTGCACGCGATTCGGCGAACGAGCCATGCGCCGCGCCCGCGCGGTATACCACTTCCGTCTGGTCGCCCGATATGAGTACGGAAAGACTGGGTACAATACCCAACAAAAGTTCCGGTTCATTTTGAACAGGACTCGCCGTCGGTGCCGCCGCGGCCTGTGCCCATTTGAGACAGAAGGCCGCCTGCCCAACGGCGGCCGCTGCTGGTTTCGGGCAACATTTGTGGTTGGGCATTGTACCAATTGTTTCCGTACCCGTGCCGGGCGTCCAAATTCCGTGCGGGACCACCCTAAATTGATATACACCGCGCGGGGGCGGGAACTGAGGAGAGGAGGAGGGGAGGAGGAGGAGGAGGAGGAGGAGGAGGAGGAGGAGGAGGAGGAGGAGGCGAAATCTGCGCGGCGCCCAGGCGACAGCGACATTTTTTTGCCCGCGCGCGCGTCGACATGCACTGCGCGCGAGAAGCGTGCGCCGCGCCCCAGCGGGAGCTCAGGTTTCTAGAGAAACAATCCGAGGCGGGGAATTATCCATATCCACCGCCTCCTCCTCCTCCTCCCCCTCCTCCTCCTCCTCCTCCTCCTCCCCCTCCTCTCCCTGCTTCCTCCTGCTCTCCTGCTCCTCCCCCTCTTCCTCCTCCTCCTCCTCCTCCTCCTCCTCCTCCTCCTCCTCCTCCTCCTCCTCCTCCTCCTCCTCCTCCTCCTCCTCCTCCTCCTGGAGGGTTAGTTTTCGGAGCCTCGGCAGGCGGTTGACCCGGGCGGTGGATGTGGATAGATCCCCGCCTCGCAGACAAGCGCGCCGCCGAGGCGAGAGCGACATGTCGGCCTCTCGTGCGCAGGATGTGCGCCCCGACCCACTCCTGCCGCTCATCTTGCAACACGGACGACGCAATGTCCATGCCGTGGCGAAAAAAACGCAGATTTTGTATTGCTTCGACACGTTGGATGGGATGTGGAGGCTGTAGGCTCGCTAGTTGGCAAAGTGGGAGTGTATACCAAGAAGGCATAGGGATGGGGAGTGATAGTGACAGGAAGTAGAAAGGAGGAAGGAGGTAGGAGGACGGAGTCTGAGAATTGCGGAGGAGGAGGAGGAGGAGGAGGAGGAGGAGGAGGGTGAGGAGGAGGGGAAGGGGGAGGGGGAGGAGGACGAGGAGAAGGAGGAGGAGGAGGAGGAGGAGGAGGAGGAAGAGGAGGAGGAGGAGGAGGAGGAGGAGGAGGAGGAGGAGGAGGAGGAGGAGCCACCTCTGGTCACGCCTTGTTTAGGGGCTGCTAAAGCTCGAGGCTGCGGCCTTTTTCTTGCGCCATGCCCTGCGGGGTCACAAGGAGGCTCCTGGCGGGGCGCGCGCGGGGCGCCGGCGCTCCTCCCGGCCTCGTTTCGTCAGGCGCTCGTTCTGGGGACCCGTGGAGCGAGTGGTTCCAGGAGGGTCCCCAGAGCGAGCATCTAAGCCTTGTCCCCCCCCCCCACCCCTCGAGGATGCACAACGACCGAACAAAAAGCAACGACGGATCGGGCAACGGGGGGAGGGACGGCCACGACGCGGCGGAAGCGCGACGCGAGCGCCAGCCTCCCGAGGAGATACTGGAGGCCAAGGCGGCCGAGCCAGGGCTCGGCTTCGATTGGCACGTGCTCGCCAGCATCCAAGGCGGCGGCAACACCAAGCTGCGCCAGAAGGCGTGCCAGGACCAGACGCAGCCACGACTGGGGGCGTCGTGTTCCTGAATTACCCTCGTGGGGGGCCCATCGGGTTCGGCGCCCCTCTCGAAAGATCCTCGAGATACGCCGCCGGGAGCGGCGCGGGGCTTGCTAAGGGGATAGGGGGGCGATCAGTGCATGCCAAAGGGGTTGTACCTGACCTAACCTAATCTATAAGTGGGGTGCAAGTTTAGGGGGGTTAACGATCTGGGCTAAGTGGGCTCCGCCCACTTTGCGGAGTTCTCTAACCCGCCTGAGCCATTTGTGGCACGTGTAACCCACTGGCAAGCTAGATTAGGTCTGATATAACCTCCCTCGGCATCCCTGTGAACCCCCTCTATCCCCTGGTGCCCCGGGCGCCGACTCCAGTGGGGACTCCGCAGGGAGGGGGCCACGGAACACAGGCGGCCCCCGAGTTGGCTGGCTGGTCAGAGGACGCTGCCAGCATGCCCGTCGCCGGAGTCTGGATCGGCGGCCTGGGCTACGACGAGAGCCTGGCGGCGCGCGCCAGGGTGCTCGAGACGTGCGCTGGGGCGCTGCCGCCGGCCCTGCCGCGCTTCCTGCCGCTGAACGCGGGCTCGCCCGTGGAGGTGCTGCAGGCCGTGCTTATGGGCGTGGACGTCTTCGAGATGGCGTACCCGATGCAGCTCGCGTCCCAGGCAGGCTTCCCGACCCCTTCTAGCCGCAGCTGCCCTGATACGCCAGTGTCAGCACGTTGCGCGTTGCGTGTTGGCTCAATGTGTTGGCCCACGTCTTGGCAAACCTATCGCGCCAGACCTACGTGTTGGGCTGAGCTGCGTGTCAACACGCCACGGGTTGCGTGTTGCGTGTCGGGGCAGCTACCAAGCTCCGGGCATTTTTGCAGTTTCCCATGAGTTTTCCACCATCGGGATGTTTTTCAGCGCAGCTGCGCCTTGCCGAGGTCGTTCTGGGGGCGCCCAGATCGTCCCAGACGGCCGCGGGAGAGCCGAGCTGTGACCCGAAAGCCAGGAGACAACGACAGGCGGGGGATATGCTCAGGAGGAGCTCGGGCTGAGCACACCCCGCCCCTTGGGTACCCCTCCTGCGAGCTGAGGCACGGATGTTCCCCACAGACAGGGCTATGGTCCCTCCTCCCCCCTCCCCTCTTTCCCTCCACGCTGCTCCTCGACCCGCCTCCCTCCTGTTCCTCCTCACCTCCATCCTCCCTCCTCCTCCTCCTCCCCCTCCTCCTCCTCCTCCTCCTCCTCCTCCTCCTCCTCATCCTCCTTCTGCTCCTCCTCCTCCTACTCCTCCTCAACCGTCCTCGCCGCGCATGCCCTCCCAACCTGATTTTGCTAAGGTCACCCTCGATGCCGACGATTTGCCGTCTCAAATCATGCGCAGGTTGCATGCCATTCAGCGTGAAGCTCTGTTTACGTCACACCGCCTCCACCCCACCGTCTGGGGTTGCCCTTTCGGCGCAAGAGGGGTGGTGCGAGATCGGTGGACTTCTGTTACACGAGGCTTGCTGCGAATGGCCGTGACCAGCGGGTGAAAACCTCGGTCTTCTGGTTTACACGCTGCGCCCATTATTTCCCTCGGAGCGGGCCCTTGTCTGACTTCTGGCCTCGTCGGTGCCATCCTCTGGGCGATCCTGGACCTTTCACCCGCCTCATTTCCGATGCCCTCCCTCCAGACCATGTGGATCCGCCCTTGGCTGAACGGGGGCGCTTGTGGACACACTTCGCCAGCGAGCGCGGAGGGGGATTGAAAAGGAGAAGGCCCTCTCAGAAGGCGGCGGGGGTTCTCAGAAGCCCTGGCGCTTTCTGAGAAATCTGTTGTGTATCCGGGGAAGGCTCAGAGAACTTCTCAGAAGGTCGGGGGACTTCCGAGCCTTCTGAAAAGGCCCGCCCCTTCTCACTTCCCCCCCAGGCTCGCCGCCGATGACTGCCACCCGTCCCACACTCTGGAGGTCGTCCGAGGCATTTTGTTTTGTGCTGTGTGCGGTGTTGTCTGTGCCGAGGATGCCCGCAAGCTTCTTGTGGAATGCAGGCCCCCGACCAGGGCGGGCAAATACGTCATCTCCCGAATCAGTTGGGGCCTCCCTCCCAAGTCGGGAATGAAGTTCCCTGAGCTTTGATTTGGTGCTCTGCGGCCAGGCTGGCACTTTGGTTGCGCAAGTTTGATGTGAATAGTTTGGGAATAACTCCTCAGCCCTCCTCCTGCCTCCTCTGGCGCCTCCTCCGACTCCTCCTTCCGCCCTTCTTCCCTCCTCCCTGGTACGCCCGGGGACTTGGCCTTCGCCGTTGCCCGGCGAGACACTTACCGACGGTGAAGCTCAGATGACCTGACAGTGGTGTTAGCTCGGATTGCTTCCCGTGTTTTGGTATGTCCTCTGAGCAGGGCCTCCTGCTCCTCCTCCTCCGCCTCCTCCTCCTTCTCCTTCTCCTCCTCTTCCTCCTCCTCCTCCTCATCCTCCTCCTCCTCGTCCTGCATCCTCCGTCCTCCTCCTCCGTCCTCCTCCTCCTCGTCCTCCTCCTCCCTCCGCCTCCTTCCTCCTCCTCCGTCCTCCTCCTCCTCCTCCGTCCTCCTCCTCCTCCCCTCCTCCTCCTTCCTCCTTCCTCCTCCTCCTCCTCCTCCTCCTCCTCCTCCTCCTCCTCCTCCTCCTCCTCCTCCTCTCCTCTCCTCTCCTCCTCCTCCTCCTCCTCCTCCTCCTCCTCCTCCTCCTCCTCCTCCTCCTCCTCCTCCTCCTCCTCCTCCTCCTCCCCCCCGTCCCCTTCTTCACCGTCCAGCGTCCCCATCCCTCCGTCCGACCTGGCCTCCGCGGCAGAGGCGGTGCAGCCCGCGTGGGGCGGGGTGTCTCCGCCCGCACCCCGCCGCCCAGGGCGTCGCCCTGCTGTTCTCCTGCGACATGCCCGCGGCCGGGGCCGACGCGGTCGGCGCGGAGGCGGAGGCCGAGGCGCTGAGGTGCCCAGGGGGGCAGCCCTACGAGCCACGGGCGGGGAGGGCGAAGCGGAGGCTCCCTTGAGATGCTGGCGAAAGTATTTTTCCCAACCATCCTGTGGTGTTGGGTGCTCGTTTTGAAGAGACGGTCCCCGCGTTCCTCTTCTCCTCTTTTCCTCTACTCCTCCTCCCCCTCCTCCCCCTTCTCCCTTCCCTCCTCCTTCTTCCATGCGTTTCACCCACCCAGCACAGCGCTTCGTGGCCCCATGGGGAGCTCCACTGAAGCCCCCAGTGGGACCGCCCGTATGCGTCCGCCACCACCCAGCATAGCCCTTGCTCCCTGCGTTTCATCCACACAGTACAGCGCTTCGTGGCCCCATAGGGGGGCTCCACCGAAGGTCCCAGTGGCACCGCCCGCATGCGCCCGCCACCACCCAGTTCAGCCATTGCTCCCTTCGTTTCACCCACCCAGTACAGCGGTTCGTGGCCCCATAGGGGGGCTCCACCGAAGGTCCCAGTGGCACCGCCCGCATGCGCCCGCCACCACCCAGCACAGCCCTTGTTCCTTTCGTTTCACCCACCGAGTACAGCGTTTCGTGGCCCCATAGGGCCCCACCGAAGGTCCCAGAGGCACCGCCCGCATGCGTCCGCCACCACCCAACACGGCCCTTGCTCTCTGCGTGTCACCCACCCAGTATAGCGTTCCGTGGCCCCGTAAGGGGCTCCGGGGAATGGCCCAGTGGCACCGCCCGCATGCGTCCGCCACCACCCAGCACAACCCTTGCTCCCTGCGTTTCACCCGCCCAGTACAGCGCTTCGTGACCCCGTAGGGGGTTCCGCCGAAGGTCCCAGAGCACCGCCCGCATGCGTCCGCCACCACCCAGTACAGCCATTGCTCCCTTCGTTTCACCCACCCAGTACAGCGGTTCGTGGCCCCATAAGGGGGCCCCACCGAAGGTCCCAGAGGCACCGCCCGCATGCGCCCGCCACGAGTGGCACCGCCCGCATGCGTCCGCCACCACCCAACACAGCCCTTGCTCCCTGCGTTTCGCCCACCTAGTACAGCGATTCGCGGCCCCATGGGGAGCTCCACCGAAGGTCCCAGTGGCACCGCCCGCATGCGCCCGCCACCACCCAGTTTAGGGGGCTCCACCGAAGGGCCCAGTGGCACCGTCCGCATGCGTCCGCCTCCACCCAGCACAGCCCTTGCTCCCTGCGTTTCACCCACCCAGCACAGCGCTTCGTGGCCCCATGGGGAGCTCCACGGGGAGTCCCAGTGGCACCGCCCGCATGCGTCCGCCACCACCCAGTACAGCCATTGCTCCCTTCGTTTCACCCACCCAGTAAAGCGGTTCGTGGCCCCATAGGGGGCTCCACCGAAGGTCCCAGTGGCACCGCCCGCATGCGCCCGCCACCACCCAGCCTGCTCCCTGCGCTTCACCCACCCAGTACAGCGCTTCGTGGCCCCATAGGGGGCTCCACCGAAGGGCCCAGAGGCACCGCCCGCATGCGTCCGCCACCACCCAACACGGCCCTTGCTCCCTGCGTTTCATCCACCCAGTACAGCGTTTCGTGGCCCCATAGGGAGCGCCACCGAAAAAGATATTCACAATTGTGGACGGCGTCCAGCAGCTCCACGGACACGTTCTTCACCTCGTCGATGATAAGCCAACGCATGTGCTGGATTTTCGTGTGCAACAAGTTCTCCGACAGCTCCGGGTCCTTCTTCCCGCCAGACTGGACCCCCGTGATAAGATCGATCCCGAGCTTGCTGAAGTTGTGGGTCGTTTTCCCCCCGATGTTGCTTGCCATGGAATTCATTGGGGCGGTCTTCATGAAGTGCGCCTCGTGCTCCCATCCCATGCACGTGGGAAACAAACCCACGTCTTCGTCGCACAGCCACCGGATTACTTCGGACTTCCCTGATCCTGGCAGGCCGAGAACGAACAGCCTGGAGCATGGCGATCCGCGCGGCTGGTCCTGCTCGCTAGCCTCCTGAACGCACCTGTCGGCGACGGCGACTGCATTCAGGATGCTCATCTGCTGCGGGTCGGGGATGATCTGGTGCGTCTGAAGTCCTGCGATCGGCCAGAGATGAGCATGGGCAACCCTCTCTGCACATTCCTCACATACCTTCAACTGCTTCACGACCCTTTCAGCTACGCATCACATGTGCCATGCCACCTGCCTGACATGCTCAGACGCGTACATGTGTACATACTGTACATCTGTTTACACGCATGCGAATGTAAAGGCATACATACATCTTCTACGGAGAACGCATGGTGCGAACGAGGCACTGCACGCGGGCGCTGCGACATCCACGAAAGTGTGCACACAAGGCCAATCCAGGGATAAGCATGGGCAGGCCTCTCTGCACATTCCTCACATACCTTCAACTGCTTCACGACTCTTTCAGCTACGCACCCCATGTGCCATGCCACCTGCCTGACATGCTCAGACGCGTACATGTGTACATACTGTACATCTGTTTACACGCATGCGAATGTAAAGGCATACATACATCTTCTACGGAGAACGCATGGCGCGAACGAGGCACTGCACGCGGGCGCTGCGACATCCACGAAAGTGTGCACACAAGGCCAATCATCAACCCTTCCACATACTCAGATCTACTCACCACTCACGACATGACGCTACGCAGTAGATGCTCCGCGCAAACTCGGTTGGCGACACGCCTGCTCGGAAGCCGAAGACTTTTCATATTCGATAACTTCTTCCAGAGCGAAACGGAGCGAGCGCTCCGACCAAACTGCGTGCATGTCATACTTTGGGTAGTCCCACGTCTCCCGATTGCCCCCCCCCGTCCTCTCCGCCAGCTCTGGATGTTGCTTGTCAGGTCAGCGTCGCTAGGGTACAGCTTGTCCCGCTTCTTCAGGCGCGCCGATTTCCGCAACGGCTCCCCGGCATCTCCGCGAGCACCCGCTGGCAGCGAACTGCAATGCCGAAGAGCAGACTGACGCTGTGGCACGCGCCACGTGGGCTCGGTGTTCGGCGGGTCCCAGAAGGACATGCTCTGCTCCAGCGCTTTCTGCACCGAGTGGGAGAGGTGCCCAATGTCCTCGCCAGCGGCATGGCGTCTCGGTCCACTCGCCGCAACTCTGCCATGATGCTGATGGGGCTGAGATCGGGGAACGCGTCCTCGGGCAGCGCCTCGACTGGCTTCGGGTCCTGGTCGTCCTCATCCTCGTCGGCGGCCTCCGGCATCGTCGTCATTGTGCGCAGCACGTTCGCCCACAGGACGCGGTTGGAAGCCGAGACGATGTGGCCGCGGAGGTAGTGCTTCAGGGCCACTCGGAAGCTCGGCGCGCGCTCGGCAACAACATGCCCCCAGTGCGCCAGCCCCAGTTCGCCACCCGGCGTGACCCTCCCCCCCTCCCTTCCGAAACGTGCTCGGCGAGGCACTCGCAGGCCTCGCCAGTCTGCCCGGCGGGCTGCCGCCGTGGCCTGCGCCTTCGCCTCGGCAGCGGCCAGCTTCGCCGCGTGGGCCACGGCCGTGTCGAGCGCGCCGCGCTCCTGGTGGAAAGACTGCGGACCCCCCCCGTGGGAGACCGCGCAGAGGAGCTCACCCATCCCTGCGCAGACGCCCATGAGTGCTCTCTGCGACCCTCGCGGGAAAGGGAAGCGCCCTCCACCCAATCTGTGAAGAGTGTCGCAGTCGCCTCGCTCCCGTGCCGGCTCGAGCGCGCGCCGCTGTTCCTGGCGCGCCCGGTCCTGGATGTCCTGCTCCTGCGCCGCCGCCTCGCGCGTGTTCCTCTCGAGCAGCCGCTGGTGTACGCCTTGGTCGGCGAGGCGTTCGCCGGGCGCAACGTTCCCGACGTGTCGTCTTGGCGCGGAGGTCCCACTAGCTCTGAGCGCAAGCGAGGGGTGCGGAAATCTCCGAGGCGGACAAGATCGCCCGCGTCCGTTAAGGAGCACGTGCGCGGGACACAACCGTGGACCTCGCCCAAAAGCGCTGTCGAAGACTCGTCCCGTGGTCGACCGCGGGGAATCAGGGCGGCAGCGGGAACCGCGCGGCGTAGCCGCTGCCTCAAGAACAGCGCCCCCCCGCAATCGCGATTGTCGTGTGGTCGCCACGTAGGCGAAGCGCCGCGCTCTCGCGCCGTTGCTCAAGCCTCGGCGCGCGTTGCATGCACTCGCTTCCTCGGCAATCGTGCCAGCGCTACAGCTGCTGCGCCTACGTTCGCCTCAAATTCTCTTGCAATGTAAAGACCCCACAAGAGGCTCCGAAACTGCGGCGCAGCGCGCGGACGCTTTCAACGCTGCAGAAATCTGTCACCAGCGGCACTTCTTCCGTCGGCGCCACGGTGACTACCCTCGCGCGCGAATTGTGCAATCGACGAGCCAATGAGACCCCCTTGCCAAGACGACACGACGCGTTGCGGCCCCCGCGATCGCCAGACCTTGGAGCTGGCGCAGCTCCGCCGCGGTCTGCAGCTGGAGCGCCGCCGCCGTGCGCAAGGCCGCCTCCAAGGCCGCCACCTTGTCAAGCAGCGGCTCCCTCTCCGTCTGCGTGGAGGCGCCGGCCGTCGCTTCTGGCTGCTGCGCTGCCAGAGAAGGGGTCGGAGGCGTGCGCGGGGCCTCCTCCTCCTCCTCCTCCTCCTCCTCCTCCTTCTCCGCCTCCTCCTCAGCCTCCGACTCGGAGGAGTCCGAGGAGCTCGAAGAGCTCGCGGAGCTCGCCCCAGCCGAAGGCGCCGCGTCCGCAGCCGCCTCCGCCCGCGTGTCCAAGGGCTCCCCCGCCGAGCTCGCGGCTGCCCCTGCCCCTTCTGGAGCAGCCGCGGCAGTCGCTGCTGCGGCCCCCGGCCCGCGCGCCTCTGCCGGCAGCGCGGCGCCCGAAGCAGCCGCAGCGGCCGCCGCGCTCGTGGCCCCGCCTGCCTCTTCGAGGCTCGGGCGGGCGGCCTTGGCGGCGGCGTCGGCGGCCTCGAGAAGCGAACGCTTCTCTCCTCGGAGGCGGTCGCGCCGGAGCCGCAGCCACTCCGGGCCGCATTTGCAATCGCGATTGCGATATATGTACAGGTTCGCACGCGCTGTGCAACATTCGAAAGGGTCGTCCAAAGCCCTGGGCCCATGGTTTCAAGGACACCCACCGAATGACGCCTTGAGCCTATACTGAATGCCGAATGAAAACATCCGTAAAGAATTGCAATGCGATGACAAGGAATCGAAAGCAGCGTAAACCAATGCACAACAATGAAAAGTAATGCCAAGAGCCTCCTCGGTCCCCCTCTGACTCATCGCCCTCCTCAGCCTCCTCATTGTCGTCATCCTTCTTCCCATCCGCGTCCTTTCCTCCTGATATTCTTCTTCGTCGTCATCCTCCTTTCAGGCCGAGGTTCGAACCTCGCCGAGCGCGTCTGTGCGTCGTCGTCGTCGTCGTCGTCGTCGTCGTCGTCGTCGTCGTCGTCGTCGTCGTCGTCGTCTGTCCGCTCTCTCCCCCACCACCTAGTGGAGCGCCTCCGACCCAATCTTCACGGTCCTGGGGCAGCATGCGCGGCACGCCTGGGAGCAAGCGTCGCTGGTCAGCCCTGGATGCCATCGCATTTTCAGATATGACCTTTGCTGCCCTTGAGACTGAGCAGCTCCCAGTCTTTGAGTGGGTTCATCATTTCTGCGAAGCACGGGCGGGAAGAGAGAGGGAGCGGGAACGAGCGATTCCAGGAAAGGTGCTGGGAGTTACAGTCATCGTCTTGCCGCAAAGAACCTTAAGTAAGGAACGAAGGGGCTTTTATGGCCACAGCGACCTTCGGCCATAAGCAAGCTCCCCTACGTTGGTCTGAGGAACGGCCCAGAAATGGAAGCCCCTCCCGAACCAGATGTGTTCCTCATATCACCGCGTGGACTGTACGGCTAATTCGGCTCGAGCTGTTGTGCAGGCATGGGTACTGAACTGCACCGCAGCGGCCCCCCGCGAGCCGACCAGAGATTCGGATTCGGACCGACGGATTCGGCACAGAGAATCCGCCGACCCCTTGTGGGTCTCTAGGCGTGTGAGATAGTTTCCCCCCCATACCCCCCCCCAAGGGACCCCAAAACCGGAGATTCGACCTCCCCCCCGGCCGCGCCAGTCCCCAGACTGAACTCACCCGGGGCGGTTTGGGCTCCCTGGGCTTGCTCCTGAGCTGCAAAACAACGCTTGACGCCTCCCAAGAAGCCCCCAAGACGGTCCACGAGAGCCCACAGTCGCCGAAAGATCGCTCCAAGACGCCCAAGCTGAGCCCAAAACGGCCCAAGAGGCCGCGAAGACACCCCAAGAGGCCTCCAAGAGACCTCCCAAGAAGCCTCCAAGAGGCCAAAATCTTCAAACCCCAGTTGGAAGACGAACATTTTTATAAGATTCAATTTTGCAGCCTTCACGGCGTTCAAACCTGTCCACGAGGCCCCCAGGATCGCCCTAAGACGGCCTAAGAGGCCTCCAAGAGGCTCCCAAGACGGCCCCAGAGATCTCCAAGACGACCCCAAAGGCGCCCAAGACGACCCAAAAGAGCTCCAAAACGGCCCCGAGAAGGGTCCACGCGAGGGACCACGAACTGAGAGTCCCAGCCTCCCGCCCAATGAGGCTCCCAGGAGGACCCAAGAGGCCCCCAAGAGGCCCCAAGAGACCTCCCTGACGCACCCAAGAGGCCCCAAAGAGCCCCCAAGAGGCCCAAAAGAGGCCCCAAAACGGCTACCAAGAGCTTGACCCTGGACGCTGGACTCCGCATCCTCCTCCTGCTCCGCCTCCTCCTCCTCCTCCTCCTCCTCCTCCTCCTCCTCCTCCTGCTCCTCGAATTTGCGTTGTGCTTCACAGTCGTGGGGCGCTTTGTTTTCTCCTGCTTTACAATCGGGCGCTCTGCCTTTATGTTTTGAAGTTCGTTTTTGCTTCGCAGTCAAAGGGGTGCCAATCGCGCACTCTTCTGCCCACGCGCCCTACCAGAAACCCGGATCAGTGGCGGCAGTGGTGCCCAAGCGCCGTGCCAAGGGCTGGCGCATGGCTTCTGTACTGTACTGTACGGGGCCCTCTCCTCGCCTCGGCTGGACGCAGCTCGAGAAACTATGGCATTTTAACCCAAGGAGGAGGGAAGGAGAGGACGACACATTTTCAGCTTCTCGTCCTCTCGAGTCCTCTCGACATTGAAGACGCCCCAGCCAGTCCACCACCCCCCCATGATAAGTCAAAGACACCCAAGTCGCCCCCAAAGACAGCCCCGGAGTCCAGAGGTGATGAACGTACCCGGCGCCACCCGACATCTGTCACCAGGACGGCCGCCGAAGAGGCCACACGGCGCAAGGGAGCCCCAAGACGGCCCAAGACGGTCCGAAGAGGCCACAAAGAAACCCCGAGGAGGCTTCCAAGAGGATCTCCATGAAGCCCAGAAGAATCTCCGACAGGCCCCGAAACGACTTAACTGTACGTGCTCCGGACGTGCACCCCGCGAAGCGAGAGGAATTCACAATTGTGGTACTCATAACTGCATATGGTTGGGTCTTTCGCCATGAATTTTTGCTCGAGCCGGGCGTGTTCCCGAGTTCTCGGGCCCCGGGGCCCTCAAGGATCGATCTGGCGCGGAAGTATGGGGTCAATCCGATGTCTCCATTTTTTCGCGCCCTCGGATCTCAGGGTACTTCCCCGGGGCTGGGCCAGTCAGGATCGGGTTTGGGAGGGACCAGATCGCCTTACATGTCAGGATCAAGCCGGGGATCGGCGGGGATCGAAGACGGGTCGAGTCGGGTGTCGGGAATCGGATGGGTCAGGATCGGATCGGAGATGTGATCGGGTCCGGCAGCACTGGCACGGCTTCGGAATCGAATCGGATCGGCCGCGCCAGGGTGCACAACGACGTCATGCGAACATTCGGCCGCATCGGATCGCCAGGACATTGGAATCCGATCGAGTCAGTCAGAATTGACATTGAGCCGGATCGATCGGATCCAAGTAGACCTTGCGCTAAACCGATGATCCTTTGGACGTGTGCTAGCCCAATATGTGTGTGTGTGTGTGAGTGTGTGTGTGTGTGTTACCCCGTTCAGCTCCGCTCGCGGCTTGTGTCGGTCCTAGCTGCACCGCCTGCGTCGTGATGAAGGGCCCACGGTGGACAAGCACACGTTGGCGCTACACACTCTCTGGGGATATCGACCAGGGTCGGGGCCCCGAGGATCGAGGTCTGGGGGGCCGTCTTGAGGCCCCAGCTGTCCAGAGTGCCTCATGGAATGCTCTTGCGGGCGTTCTTTGCAAGGCCACCACCTTTACCATGCCCCGGTGTGCGCGCCGCCGACAGATGAGAAGCCAGCGTGCCAGCAAGCGCCCCGCGGAGATGCCGCATTCCTACGAAGGCCCTGGAGACCCACGGAGTCGCCTGAGGCACCTCAGGAAATTGAATTGTCACCTACTCGTGTGCGCACGTCAGTGCTTGTTGGAGCAAGTTATCGACCGCAGAATCTGTACCTCTCGCTTGCGCGCAGTTGAGAGGCGTTCATGAAGCGGTCTCCCTTCCCGCCAAATCAAATGCATGTTGTTGTACTCGTCTGATCGTACGTATCTTTTCCGTCCCAACATGTTGGGCCGTCTCCAGAGGTGCTTGCTGCCGCAGCCCGAGGAGAAGGAGCCCGCCCAACCCCCCGCGGCCGTGAAGCAGCTGCATCTCCGCGCGCCCGAGCTGAAGGAGGACTTCGGGCCCATCAGCGGCGGCCTGAGGGGATCGGGCAAGGATCGAGAGATCGAGGCGGTCCGCGCGGAGACTCCAGATCGGTCGAGGAGCTTGAGGATTCTTACCCGAAGGAGGTCAAAACGCATAAGCGTAGACGTTCGATGGTCCGCGCGAATTTGGGTCGGCGCTGGGACCTCTTCCCCGACAGCGCGTCCAGCGCCGCCCGTTGCGCGCTTCGCGCGCCGTTTGTTGACGGCCCCGAGGCCCACTAACCGCAGGATGTCTTTAGTTTTGTTTGTTTCGGTGGGGAAAAAACTCGCCCCTCCTCCTGCTCGTGCTCCTGCATCTGCTGCTGCTGCTCCTCCTCCTCCTCCTCCTCCTCCTCCTCCCTCCTCCTCATCCTCCCCTTCCTTCTCCTCCTCTTCATCCTCCTCCTCTTCCTCCTCCTCCTCCTCCTCATTCTCATTCTCCTCCTCCTCCTCCTCCTCCTCCTCCTCCTCCTTCTCCCTTCTCCTCCTCCTCCTCCTCCTCCTCTTCATCCTCCTCCTCCTCTTCTTCTCCTCCTCCTCCTCCTCCTCCTCCTCCTCCTCCTCCTCCTCCTCCATCTCTCATCTTCCTCCTCCTCTTCTCCGCCTGGCGGTCGTCAGCGTAGTCGTCGGCGTCGTCGCGGCGGAGATTATTTCCCCTGTACTGTTGAGCGGGCTGGATAATGTTGGGGGTCTTGTTCTCCCAGTCAATAGTCCATTGTGGACTACCCTACACGCGAGAGGATTCGCGAGCACCTTCTCTCATGAGGATTTCCATAGGAACCGGTTGTGGTAGTGATTGTAGTCGTGGTTGTAATCGTGATTGTAATGGTGGTGATTGTAATCGTAATCGGAGTCGCGATTGAAGTCGTGATCGTAGTCGCAATCGTAGTCGCAATCGTAGTCGTAGTCGACGTCGTTTTTGTGGGGCGGGTGTCGCGGAGAAAGAGTTCTTTCCATTACTGGTGGAACCCCGGTCCCTCAACAAGGCCGCCGAACCCGTCTTCTAATTCTTGGGGGGGGGTTCTGCAGACCTCTCGCGGTGCAGGGCCCCGACAGGCCGAACACGAGGGACGGCCTCCCGTCGTGAGGTTTTTCCTTTTTTCCACGACGCCAGCTGGCCTGGGCCCTCCTACCTGCGATGGGGCGCCCCCTTCCGAGCGGTTCCTGCTGGGCCTCCTCGGCAGGGGGCGCCCCATCGCAGCCGCGGCCCAGGCACAGCGCCAGAGGCGGGCCATCGGCGTCAATTTAACATACTCATGCTAGGTGTACGTCGCCCCCTCCAGGGGCGACGCGACGCGCGCACCGAGAAATCTTACAGTGTATACGTCGTGGCGGGCGCGTTCTGGCCACACCTTTCGGAAAACGATCTATACTACAGGATGGGTATACTATATGCCTGGGTCGGACGCCCGCCTCCAACCCAAACATGCGGCGTCCTGATTTTTTCAGGACGGCGTCCCTGAAGTCCCGTCCCTTTCCCCGGGACCGGTCTTTCGTCCTGAATCGATTTCTGACGGCCCCGAGGCCCCGCGAGGGCCCCCCCGGGGCCGAAAATAGCCAAAAACCTCCCGTCCTGATTCCTGTCACGACGCGATCATGTCTGGGGGCCGCAGACGATGATCAACAACCCCGCCGTGAGCCTGCGCACGACGCCAGGCTCTCGGGGTGCACGCGCGCCCCCTGCGACCGACGACGTCCGTCGCCGCCTCGCGTCGTCCGTCGTCGTCGCGCGTCGTCGCCGTCGTCGTCGTCGTCGCCGTCCTCGGCCGTCGGCGTCGGCGTCGCCGTCGTCGCCTGTCATGGCCCCATGTGCGTCCCAGGCCAGGCCCGGCCCCCGGGGACGGGCCCTGCAGGGGGCCGTCTCCGCGAGGGCCTCGGGGGGCGCGGCCCTCGCGAGCCGCCCGCAGGGGGGGCGCGGAGGAGGAGGCCGCGCGTGCCCCGGGAGCCTGGCGTCGTGCGCAGGAGCACGGCGGGCGTTGCATCGCCTGCGGCCCCGAGAGCCTGGGGGGCCCCCCAGAGGCTGGGGGCCCCTGGGTTGGCACTCCGTGTTCTTTTCGTTTCTAGCTCGAGCACGACGTTTTCAATCCGTTTTGGGCTACCGTGTTGTTACCGTTTTTGTTGGTCGCAACCCCCAAAAGTGGAAAACGGAAAAAAAGCGTCCCCAGCGTTTTTGAGAACAACTAAGCCCCAAAAACGATCGCGTCGTGAACAAAAATCAGGACGGGAGGTTTTTGGCTATTTTCGGCCCCGGGGGGCCCTCGCCGGGCCTCGGGACCGTCAAAGAACGGTTCGGGACGAAAGACTGGTCTCGGGGAAAGGGTCGGGATTTTCAGGGACGCCGTCCTGAACAAATCAGGACGTCGCATGCTTGGGCCTATGGTTAAGTCGGGCCTGTCCCTCCAGAGGCGGAATAGTTCAATATAGTCCAAAGATAATCTGGGGACGATTTTGGACGTATTTTCTGCAATTGTTTTTAACCCTTTTGGAACCTATTTTTTTAGTATTGTGTAGGGGGACATGCCCGACCTAAGTCTACCCAGAGATCCGATGTCGTGATGTTTTCAATGCGCGGTCCTCCAAAGTCTCAACCCATTCTCCAGAACCCGTTTTTCATCCTGTGTCGTTTTTTGACGGTCCCCGGGCCTGGCGAGGGCCCCTAGAGGTTGAAAATTGAGAAAAACCTCCGTCTTGTTTTTTCAACACGTTGGATCTCTGGGTATGGGAGGCCCTCACCGGGCCCGCCGGGCCGTGCAACAAGAGCGCCGTCGGGACGAAGCGCCGGTCCCGGGGGCAGGGTCGGGGCTGCGGGGGGCCTCGCCTGGAAAACAGCAGCGCGTCGCATATGCCTGGGGTCCACGCCCGGCGGCCCGCGACGGGTAGCCTTCAGGAGGGAAAGAAACACACAGACACAATTAATCGTCGACTCCCAGGAAAACATTGGAAAATATTGGAAGTGGGGGGGAAGACAAAAACCCAGAAAATATATGAAAATATGGGGAATCCTTTTATTTGTGTCTATTTATTGGTGTGTCCTGTTTATTTGTGTGTCCCTGGGCCCCTTCAAGCCTGCCCCCTCTCATCACGCTGGGGCCCAGCGCGATGAGTTTGTCACGACGTCGACCCCCAGAGGTCTCGACCCCTTCCCCAGGACCGGTGTCTCCTCCCGAGTCGTCTTCCGTCGTCTTCCCGAGGCCCGGCGATCTCAAGGGCCCCCGGGGGGGCCGAAAGTGGCGACGAGGCTCCTGCAGGAGGGGAGGAGTCTGGGCGAGGCCCTCTCGGGTCGCCCCGCGGGGGCGCAGACCAGCTGCGCCTCGCTGCCTCCGGGGCCCTGGGAGCACGCGAGCCGCTCGACGCTCGAGGCTCGACGCACGTGGGCGGCGCGAGGCTCGAGGCCTGCGCGAGGCGCCAGGCTCGACGTCCTGTCCAGGGCTCCGTCAGGGCCCGGTCGGGGTGCCGCTCACTGGTCGATCGGGATCCCAGGCCCCCCTCCCTGAGATCCTGGCGGCTCAGTTCTTTCAAGCCGGGCGTTCGCACCAGGCTGCTTGGTTCTGGGACCTTCACAGATATGGGGTCTGGCGCTCTGGTGGCGATTTTCGGCGACGTCTTTGCGCAACCAGTGCCTTGGCATCGCTCGGGCGTGTGCGTTCTTCTCGGCCAGGCCAGCGCCCGAAGATCTGGGCCACTCTGGAGCGTCTTTGGATCCTCTGGAGAAAGGCACGCGCGCGAAACCAAGCAATGCACGCCCAGGCAGGGGACACAACGAGTGTCTTACCCAGACCCCCTCGGGTCATTACACCATCACGATTGGGCCGTTTTCTGCCCTACAGGGGGCCCTTGATTGCCGGGCCTCGGCCTCGGGAGCATCACAAACGGACGCGGGATGAGAAACGGGTCCTAGGGAATGGGCCGAGACCTCTGGGGGGTCGACGTTGTGAACAAAACACACTGTGGCGTCGGGGATCTGGGTCGGGGCCTGGTCGGGGCGCCGATCCACTGGTCGATCGGGATCGGGGCCGTCGGCCCAGCCCTCGACCAGCAGGGCGCCCCGCGCTCTGGGGGGGGGTCGCGATGCTGGCCGGGTCGGGGGGCGGAGCAGGACCGGGCCGCCACCCGAGGGAGCAGCCCAGACTCGTGGCTGATATCCGAGGTGAGGACTCGCCGGTGCGGCAATACTCGCGGGCCTACCTTTATCACCTCATGGAGGTGCGGGAGCTCCTAGGGACCATGCTGCTGGCCCAGCACAACCTCCACAGGTGACTACATGGAGCGCGGCCCCGATTCCGCCTCCTCCCTCTCCACCTGACCCTCTCTCTCTGCCTCTGCCCCTCTCCACCTCCAATCCCTCCCACTCTAACCTCCCCAAGGTCACATCCCTTCTCTTCCTCCCCGTTTTCCCCTCCCCCCCTCCGCTATCCCCGCTCTCTCCTTCGCTTTCCACCTCTCCCGCTCCCCCATCCCCTTCACGCCCGAAGAGGATGAGGAGGAGGGGGAAGACGAGTCCAACGGCTTCGGTCGGGCAGGCCGGCGTTCAGGCGTTCAGGAGGGGCAGGAGGAGGAGGAGGAGGAGGAGGAGGAGGAGGAGGAGGAGGAGGTCGAGGTGAGCTTCAGCGGGCCAGTTAGGTACAACGCCCTCTTCAACGCGATCCGCGCCCACACGAACCAAGGCACCCTCGGCCGCTTCGCGGCGTGGTTTCTGCGCACCCAGACCTGCGACGACGTGCCCGCTGTCCCGCAAGACGGCCTGAGGAAGAGGAGCAGGAAATGCTGAGCGCCGGGCCGACCTTGAATGGAGAAGAATGAGGAGGAGGAGGAGGAGGAGGAGGAGGAGGAGGAGGAGGAGGAGGAGGAGCGATGAAGAGAGGAGGGAATCCAGCCAGTGTCGGTCCAACGTAAAAAGATGGAGGAGGAGGAGAAGGAGAAGAGGAGGAGGTATGTGGAGGAAGGATGAGGGAGGTGTGGAGAAGGAGGAGGAGGAGGAGGAGGAGGAGGAGGAGGACGCACGCTCAGGCCAGTCCGGTGGCATGCCGAAGAAAGGAGGATGAGGAGGGGGATCGATGGAGGGGGTAGGGAGTCGGAGGAGGAGGGGGGGGGCGGGATAGGGGTGCGGGGGCGATGGAGTGGCCATCTGGGCTTCCAGATTGTTGTTTTGGCTCTGGAGCGTTGCAGAAAAAATGTCAAGCATGCACACCGCAACCTTAGCTGAAGCATGCATAGCTTTTCTCTCTCTCTCTCTCTCTGTTTCTCTCTACCTCTCTCTTTCTCTATCGTGTTTTATTTGTTCTCTCTCTCTCATTGTCTGTTATTGTTCTCTCTTCTTCTCGGCCTCTGAAGTGAAGTGGTCTTGCATTCGGGAACAAACTGCGATGTAACACCCTCTCACATGCAGCAACAACATTCGTATGTGAACGCTGCCTGCTGCCGAGGTATCCTCTGACAGCTCAACGCGTGATGCACATGAACGTCTGGATAGCGCCACGCACACACTTATATGAATGCCTTGCAGCACGAGTGGTGCAGTGTGTGTGTGTGTGTGTGTGCGTGCGTATGCCTACTCATTCCACTGGGTGCAAGGACGGCCTAGTTGCTCCTACGCGCGCCGTAAGCAAGCGTGGTATCATGTGTTATATTGCACTGCTTGTTGCTTCGCTATTGTGACGATAAGATGTCTCACACATCCGACGCTTCCCATTCATGCCACCAAGCACGGAGGCCGCAGAGAGTCAGCTGTATCAAAGTTTGTTATGTTCAGCCTGCCCATATTTGCTCGGCGTTCCAACTCAACATGGTTCCAAGATGCTCAGCGGGCCCCAGGACGGCACAAGCAGTTTTCAAGCACCCGCACCAAGGGGCCCAACAGGTTCTCAAGGTGGCCCAGTAGGGGCTCCGAAGGGGTCCAAGACGGCCAAACACAGCTCCAGGACGGCCCAAGACGGCGCGCCAAGGCGGCCAAAGAGAGCACAAAGGCGCCCCAAGACGGCCACAGAGGGTCCAAGGAGCGCCTACCAGACCTCAGGAAGCCGCAGAGAGGAGAGGCCCCGAGGAGGCCCCTGAGTGGCGCCCAGTTGCGCAGGGTGGCGATGAGCGGCGCTGGGTGGCGGAGAGTGGCGCTGAGTGGCGCTGAGTGTCACTTCGGCCTGAACGGGCTCAGAATCAGACGGTGGCCGAGCGCGCCCCCGTGCCCTCAGCCCGGCGCCGTCCGCGCGTCGCGCGGAGAGGTCGACCCTGCGGCGTTCGAGCGGGAGCTCCACACGGGGCTCGCAGCGCTCGGCGCCAGTGCGGACGCCGTGGGCCCGTCGTCGTCGCCGTCGCCGCCGCCGTCGACGTCGTGGCCGTAGCTGTCGTCGTCGTCACCGCCGTTGTCGTCGTCATCGTTTTCGTCGTCGTCATTGTCATCAGCGGTTGCGGCGGCGTCGGCGTCGTTGCCATTCTCGTCGGCCGCGGCGTGTCTGCCACCCCTCGCCCCGCCCTGCCCCTCTCAGCTCCTTCACTGCACCCCTCTCACTACCCTGTCTCGCCCCCTCCCACTCCCCCTCCTGCTCCGTCACGGTGACATTCGGGGGCAGGTGTCCGACTCGACACCTGGCCTGGCGGATAGAAGGGATTCGACGCAACAGACAGGGGTGGGAGGAGGGGGCACGGTGGGGGCGTTGGTTAAGGAATGTATCCAGGAGGATTCAGACCCTGGAGGATTCCTTGCCTGATGAGGGCGGCGGTGATGTCCAGGGCCGATCCGCGATTGGAGTTCCACCGGCTTCCCGACCCTGGATTCCTTACGCAAGGGTTCCTGATCCAGTGCCCTCCGCCGTAGGATGTCAGGCGCGGCGAGAGCGCACCCTGCCCCGCCTCTCCTCTGCCCCGCTCCGTCGCCCCTCCCTCTGGACCTTCGGCCTTCCCCTCCCCTCCTCGGCCTTCCCCTCCCCTCCTCGGCCTTTCCTCCAGACTCCTCGGCCTCCCGCCTCCCCTCCCCTCCACCCCGCCTCCCCTCCCCTCCCCCCGCCACTCCCCCCGCCTCCCCCCTCCCTCCTCGGCCCTGCCTCCCCGCGCGCAGCAAGCACGCCCGCAGGAGGCCCTGGCGCAGGTGGCGCTCTCCCTGCGGGATGGCAGCACCATCGCCCAGCTCCGCGGGCCTGCGCCAGTCATCGCGGACGGGGCCCTGGCGACGGGAGGAGGAGGAGGAAGGAGGAGGAGGAGGAGGAGGAGGAGGAGGAGGAGGAAGGGAGGAGGAGGACGGATGGGCATGGGGATGGGGATGGGGATGAGGATGAGGATGATGATGATGATGCTGATGATGATGCTGATGCTGATGCTGATGGCGGTGATGCTGCTGATGATGATGATGAGGATGATGGTGCTGATGATGATGGCGACGGTGATGATGAGGATGATGAGGATGGAGATGAAGGATGACGAATAGTATGAGGATGAGGATGATGACGGCTGATGGTGATGATGGTGATGATGGGTATGAGGATGATGATGATGTTGACGGTAAGATGGCAACTAAGATGGTGAAGATGATGATGTTGGTGATGACGATCATGATTTTGAGGTTGGTGGTGATGATGATGCTGATATGAATGGTGATGATGATGCCGACAACGGCGACGACTATGATGATAGTGATGATTATGGTGGTGGTGGCGATGATGACGATGACGATGATGGTGATGCTGACGATGTTGAGGATGATGATAACGACGGTGATGATGGCGATAGTGAGAGTGATGGCGATGATGATGATGATGATGATGATGATGATGATGATGATGATGGTTTGAATAATGATGATGGTGATGGTGATGACGGTGGTGACGGTAATGATTGCGATGCTGATGCTGATGCCGATGATGACGATGTTGATGGTGATGATCAGGATGATGAGATTATGATGCTGCTGCTGCTGCTGCTGATGATGATGATGATGATGATGATGATGCTGATGGGAGGGATGATGATGATGATGATGATGATGATGATGATGATGATTATGATGATGATGATGGTGCTGATGGTGCTGGTGAAGATGATAATGATGGTGATGGTTATGCTGAAGATACTCATCAGGATGACTATGAGGATGTTGATGAGGATGATGACGATGGCGATGATGAGATTGATGGTGACGATGATGATTATGATTATGATGATGATGCTGCTGATGATGAAAATGATGATGATGCTTGTGGTGGTGATGATGATTATGCTCACGATGACGATGAACACGACGAGGAGCACAACGACGACGATGATGACGGCTATGAGGAGGATGATGATGAGCATGGTGATGGTGTTTCTGGTCAGACTGGCGATGGCGATGATTACGATGATGATGTTGCTGCTGATGCGGATGATGATACGGTTGATGATGATGCTGATGATTATGGTGGTTTCGATGGTGATTGTGATGCTGAGGCCCACGGTGGTGGTTCTGATGAGGATGATGCCGGTGGTGATGATGATGATGATGATTGTGACGGTTGCAGTGTTGATGGTGATGATGGTGATGGGTGTGATGATGGTGTTGTTGGTATTGATTGTAATGATGGTGAGCACACTTTCGATGGCAACGGTGATGATGATGACCCCGCAGTGTGTCCTGCGTGAGTGTCGATGACTAACGACGGCGAGGACCATGGTCCCGTGATGAGTATCCCCGTCCTCCTTCATGTCATCTTCTTGTTCGTCGTCGTCGTCGTCCTTCTCGGTCTCTCCGATCCTTGCTACGCTAGGGCACCATTCTACGAGGGGCTCGCGATCGCAGACATTCCTCTGGTGCGCTAAGCGTGCGGTGCCAGAGGTCACACAGGTGTCATGAAGAAGAGGAAGAAGAGGACGAGGAGGAGAAGGAGGAGGCGGAAATGGCGTGGAGCGCGCAAGCAGGAGGAGGGAGATGAGGATGATGATGACGAGGCGGGGGCGAAGGATACGGTGCAGGAGGAGGTGGAGAGCGGTAAGGGGGAGGAGGACGTGGATTCGGAGCAAGAGGCGACGGAGGAGGCGGCGGATGCTGTGCGTGAGGTCACTTTCCCAGCCTCCTCCGTCACGTGTCTGGGCCACGAGAGTCCTCTGCCGGACTGGCGGAGCGACGGCCGAGCGGAGGCGGGCAGGGCCAGCGGGCACACGGGGAGGGGGAGGACAAGAGGAAACGGAGAAGGAGGAGGAGGAGGAGGAGGAGGAGGAGGAGGAGGAGGAGGGGGGGGCGGAAGGAGGAGGGGAGGAGGCGGGGGAGGAGGGGAGGAGGAGGGGAGGAGGGGACAAGGAAAGGAGAAGGAGGAGGAGGGGGAGGAGGAGGGGAGGGGTGGGGAAGGAGGAGGGGCCAGGAGGAGGGGGTGGGGGAGGAGGAGGCGGGGGAGGACGAGGAAGCTGCGCTGTTGGCACAGGAAGGGTGGGGGCCGGAACGGCGACGAGGAGAATCGGCGCCCCGTCGTTTCTCGTCGTCGTCGTCCTCCTCCTCCTCCTGGGGAGAGGGGGCGGAAGGGAAGGAGGGGAACGAGGAAGGAGAGGGAGAGAGGACGAGGGCAAGGGAGGGAGGGAGAACGGGAGGGAGGAAGGAGAGGAGGGTGAGGGGCGGCGGAAGGCAAAGGGGAGGGGCGCGCGAGAGGGGGGCGATGGGGGTGCCAGGCGGGAGCCCTCCCGCTCGGCGGCCCGTTGGCAGGAGCTGAAGGCCCTGCCGCTCGGCTCGCTGGTGATCCTCGGCCACAGCCCGCAGGCGGGCACGGGGCCAGCTGGCGGTGCCTCCTCGCGCCGGCGCGCCCCATGCGATCCTCGTGATCCTCGGCCTCCACCCCGTCCTCCGTTCCCTCTCCTCCTCCTCCTCCTCCTCCTCCTCCTCCTCCTCCTCCACCTCCACCTCCACCTCCACCTCCACCTCCACCTCCACTTCCTCCTCCACCACCTACTCCTCCCCCTCCTCCTCCTCCTCCTCCTCCTCCTCCTCCTCCTCCTCCTCCTCCTCCTCCTCCTCCACTTCCTCATCCACCTCCTACTCATACGCCTCCTCATCATCCTCCGCCTCCTCCTCCTCCTTCGCGTGCTTCGCGCTCCTCCGTCTAGGCGCTAAACTTCCTGAAGTGCCGACACACTTGGCCACTCCTGCCGGCCTGTACGTCTCGTGACACTAAGACGCGCCACCTCTTCCACATGGAATGATTGGAACCAGGGATGAGCCCGACTCCCATGGGCCGTGTGCGTTCGATTGCCAGTTGGACGTTCTCTTCGAGCTGAATTCCGCCTCCAGGGCAGATCCCAACATGCCTAAACACTTCAGACCACGCCACCGTCGGCCCGATCCTATTGAATCAGGGACCGAGCACAACGCTGTTTAGCTTAGTGTTGGACCGTGTTTTGTTGTTCGCTTCGTTGTTTGTTGTTGTTCCGTTACGCTCTGCTTCAGTGTCGTTTTTATTTGGCGCCAGTTTCGTTCCAAACGTTCGTTTTGAGCGTTCGGCTCAGCTTTTGTTTTCTGTTCAAGACACCAGCGTTGTTTAAACATCGTTGTCCTCGGTCGCTGTAACTGACTCAAATATTCAGAGCATCCCACGCCGCCGCCCGATGCGGCTCGAGCATCAAAGTGCGCGGTCTCTCTCTCTCTCTCCCCCTAGGAGTCCCGCTTGTCCCCCCCCCCCTATCTCTCTTCTTGCCCACTCAGTCTCTTCCTTCTCATCGCTCCTTCTCGCTTCTCTCTCCTCCTCGCCCTCGATTATCCGCCTCGCTCCTCCTGATTCCTCCTCGCTTCTGGTTCCTCCTCCTCCTCCTCGCTCCTCCTCCTCGCTCCTCCTCCTCCTCCTCCTCCTCCTCCTCCTCTCCTCCTCCTCCTCCTCCTCGCTCCTCCTCCTCCTCCTCCTCCTCCTCCTCCTCCTCCTCCTCCTCCTCCCCCTCCTCCTCCTCCTCCTCCTCCTACCCTCCCCCTCCCTCGAGGAGGAGGAGCGAGAGGATCTCGCTCCTCCTCCCCTCTCCTCCTCCTCTCCTACCCTCCCCTCCCCTCGAGGAGGAGGAGCGAGGATCCTCGCTCCTCCTCCCCCTCCTTCTCGCCCTCCTTCTCGCCCTCCTCAGCCTCGTCCTGGAGGCCCGTCCAGGGCAGGCGGCAGCAGCCAGCTGAAACTCACCGCCTCGCCGCCGCACCAGCCCGGAGGGCCTCGCGCGCGCCTGCGCCGGGCCCCGCCCTGCGGCCGGTGCCGCCGCCGTTCGGGCTGGCGAAACCGAGGCCGAAGGAGGCCTGCCCCCCCCTCGCAACCAAAGGGGGCAGATTTCCCGCGTGGGGAGTGGTGGGAGCAGCGGGCGATGGGCGCAAGGGAGGAGGGAGGGCGAGAGGAGGTGGGGGGGCGGAGGAGGAGGAGAAGGAGGAGGAGGAGGAGGAGGAGGAGGAGGAGGAGGAGGAGGAGGAGGGGGGGAGGAGGTCGAGGAGGAGGGGGAGGAGGAGGAGGAGGAGGAGGAGGAGGAGGAGGAGGAGGAGGGCGGAGGAGGAGGAGGAGGTTGAGGAGGAGGGACAGAGGAAGAGGAGGAGAGGAGCGGCCTCTGGCGGCCTCTGCCTCGGGCCTCTGCAGCCCTTTCTTCCTCTGCTTGCGGAGAGAGGAGGAGGAGGAGGAGGAGGAGGAGGGGAGGAGGAGGAGGAGGAGGAGGGGAGGACAAAGAGGTCGAGGAGGAGGAGGGGGGAGGAGGAGGAGGAGGAGGAGGAGGAGGAGGGAGGAGGAGGAGGAGGAGAGGAGGAGGAGGCGGAAGAGGAGGAGAGGTAGAAGGAGGAGGTTAGGAGGAGGAGGAGGAGGAGAGGAGGCGGAGGAGGAGGAGGTGCAGGAGGAGGCGGAGGAGGAGGAGGAGGAGGAGGAGGAGGAAGGCCGAGGGGCGAGGACCAGCGAGAGGGATGGGGGGAAGGAGGAGCGAGGAGGGTGCAGGAGTGGCGGGGGAGGGGGGGAGGGGGGCGGAGCCTCCTGGGCCGGCCATCTTCGGGGCCCGCCCCGCGGCGCTGGCGATGGACCCAGAAGCCCGGCGGGCGCGCGCCAAGGCACAGCCGCGGGGGCAGGGGGGGGGGGGGCACACCTCGGCGGCGCGCCTGGAGGGATGGCGCATTTGTGCTCTTTCTAATCACGCGGTCGGGAACTTCTGGATAGCGCGTCGCGCCGCCAGTTCTGGCCTACCACGTTTCGGCGCGACACGCTATCCACTTCCCGGTCC
The DNA here is from genome assembly GCA_963575745.1 of Prorocentrum cordatum. Lineage (NCBI taxonomy): Eukaryota > Dinophyceae > Prorocentrales > Prorocentraceae > Prorocentrum > Prorocentrum cordatum. Next base: position 312,595 of record CAUYUJ010020971.1, on the reverse strand, counting down.
CCGGGCGTCCACGTCCCGAGCTTTGCCGAGCCTCCCGTCCCGCGGAGCGGAGCGACACGCCATCCGTTGGTAGGGCATAGCGTGTGGCCGGGGCCGCCGTGGCGACACGCTAAGCAAACGTTCTCGACCATGCTTCTGCCCAAGGCAGCACCAAAATGACAGCGTTGAAGGCAGAAGGGCCGGGCCTTCTCAGAGCGCTCAGAGGGACCCGGCCTTCTGAGAGGTTTCCTAAGCCTTCTCCGACGCCGCAGGGGGCGTCTCATCAACGGCGGATGGCCTCCGAGAAGCCCCAGCGGCTTCTGAAGAGGGCCTGTCCCCTCAGCGCGCCGCCGAGCACCGAGGATCGAGGCTCGAGGATCGAGATGTTCGGGCGTGATTCGCTCGCTTTGGAATTCCGGGAGGCTCCTCGCCACCATGCACGGCCAGATTCCCTTCGAGATTCTGGCCAGTGCCCGCCTGAGGTGATTCTTCGGGGACCTTGGCCATTTTTGGGGTATTGCTTTGTTGGCGGACCCTGGCGGACTGATGTTTGCAATCCTGGCGTTTTTCAACTCTGGGTGCCGTTGTCGGGGCCCCGCGCCATCAGAAAGCGGCGCGAGATGAAAGACCCGTCTCTGGGCGACGTGAGTCTGTTGAATTGGTTTGCAGGTCCGCCCGCCTTGGGCCAGCGCGTTGTTCAACTCCTCCCCCTTCTTTCATTTCACTAACGCTTCCACCTCGACCTCCCTTCCGATGATACACATACGTATATATATATATATATATGTGTGTGTTGATGGGTGCATGCAGTTCTCGCTGACACTGCGACCACGGATCTCACCGACATCGCGGTCCACCGCTGACACGTTGCTCTCGTCGCTAGTCGGTGAAGAGCGGTTTTGAAACGCAATGAACGTTGTTCGTGGGGAGAATTCCGAGACCTCAATCTCGCTACGAAGCCATGCCAATCCAGGCGTACGAAAAATATGATTTCCCTTGTGGTGTCCGTTGGCGGCCACACTGGTCTGGGCTGCTTTGGGGGGTGGGGGTGGGGACCGTGCCCCTTCCTAGAACAGCGGGGCCCTCTGGGCCGAGGGCGCCCCGATGTCAGTCTTCCGACGAGGCCTCCAGAGGGCTGGGTGAGGCCGAGGGTCCACGCTTCCGTGTCAGTGCTGCCATCATTGCTGTCGTCGTCCTCCTCTCCCTCCCGCTTCGCTCTCCCCCCCCCCTCTCCCCTCTTCCTCCCCCGCCGCCTCCGCATCTTTCCTCCCTGTCTATCGTCTGCAGCCGAAGCGAGCGCTCCCGCGGCGGAAGAACTCGCAGGACGAACCCTTTTGTGACCGAGGGGCTCAAGCAACGAGCCCTTCCGTGACAGCCGTGACATAGGGCGGGCAAACAATAACAGAGGCCGCCCTATTCCGGCTTTCGGATTACGCAGCGCTGGCCGAATCACGCCTCACCCTCGAAGGTTGGGTGTCGGATTCGCCCCCTCCGTCGAGGCAGGAGGCCATTCAGCTGGCAGGAGGAGAGCCGCACGACGAGGGTGCCAGAGAGCTGTAGATGGCACGAAGGTCAAGGCCCGCCTTCGCTTTCGAGGAGTATGTCCTTTGATAAATTTTTGAGCTCGGTCCTACCACCTTGGAGTGCGCCTCGTTTGTGGTATCTCAATGGGCCGTCGTTGGTTTGGGCAATTTTCGAATCCTGAGGGCCCTCAGCTGGCCCGGGGACCGTCGACAAATTATTCGGGATGAAAGACTGGTCCCGGAGAGAGGGGTCCAGGCCTCGGGGGTTCCACGCTGTGACACAAACGTGACGACGTCGGGGCGCTGCCAGTGGAGGCAAGGGGGGGGGCGAGACAGAGCGGCATGCAAGGCGAACTGCTGTGGAATTGATGCATCTGCAGAGGCAAAGCTTTAGCAGACACAGCCTTGGATACGAAGAAGGACGTCGCGGCTTTGAGGGACATGAAGGTATCGGCGGCAATGGTGTTTGGGACAGCGAACTGCGTGGAGCACTTGGGCCGACAACTGCCGCTGAGGCGCCTGACCTCAGCAAGCGTGCCTACGGGGTGCCACTCGAGGCACTCCGAGCTTGCGTCTCAGGGGGGGGGTGCGGCCCGTGGCTGCCGAAGCCGAGGCCCTCAAGGAGGAGGGGAACGGCCTCGTGCGCGAGGGGAAGAAGGCGGAGGCCCTCGAGAGGTACGAGGAGGCTTCGCCGCCCGCGCGGGCCATGGCTGCCCCGCCGATGCGGGTCTCGGCTCCCTTCCCCCGGCCTTCCCATCCTCGCCTTCGCACCGTCTTTCTTCGGGGGGGGGCCCAAACCGTGCTGTGACCACACCGTGTGGGGAGTCGGCGTGGATCTAGGGTGACCGCATGGTTTTGGGACTTCTGGGTCGGCTGGGGCTTGTATATAGGGTTCCAAACCGTGCGGTGGCGGACCGTGCGGTGAGGTCTTTGGGTATTTCGAGGCCACCGCACGGTCTGTCACTGCACGGTTTCGGGACACTCAAGTCTTGCCCCTCCCCCCTACGACGGGGGCGAAGGGCGAGTGAAGCCACCCCGAGGAGCCAAGCCCTTTCTCATTCCTGCTCCTCGTCCTCGTCCTCCTCCCCCATGCGTTAGCAGAAGTATTCCTGATGAGTACGCCTGACGGGAGCCCTTCTCCAGCACAGTGGGCTTTCCACCCGGCCTCTCCTCCGCAGGGCAGCCGCAGAATTGACTCCCCTGCCTTCCTTCCCTCTGCGCCGACCGTCTCTTACCCCGCTCTCCAGCCTGGGTCACTCCTCTCCAGGGCCTGACTCGGCCTCGGTCCTGATGCTGGCTTCCATTCGTTGTTCTCTCGCGCGGCCAGCCACCGATGGGTTGCTATCGGCTTTTGTGGTCACCACAAGTTTGACTCCAATGGCAAGGTCTCGATTGCAATGTGTTGACCCCTCGAGACACATATGGAGTCTTCTAAAAATTGTCTTGCTTTCGAGAATCGAAGGGGCTGCCATCTCTTCCTCGGCGAAAGGCGGCGGCCAAGACGGGGCCGCGTCCGCCGGCGGAAGCTGGTGGAAGGCGGGCGGAAGGCGGTGGAAGTAAAAAATGCGCCCTTTTGGGTTCAGGGTTTCCGGAATCCGCCAAATGAGCAGACTGTTTCGAGTTGCCAGGTAGCCAGTCGGAGCTGTCCTCTGCCACGAGACTCCAGATTCCTTCCTCCAGCGCTCACGGCATACATCTCCTCTCCCGAGGAGAAGGAGGATGAGGGATGAGGACGACGACGACGACGACGGCGAGAATGAAAGCACGGACGAAGAATGGAGGAAGAGTTGAAGGAGTAGGTCGAGGACGGCGACGAGGAGGACAATAACGGGGAGGATTGGATTGGGTTCACCCCTACTGCCCTCCCGCCATCCCATTCACCTTTTCCCTCCTCCTCCCTCCCTTCTGTTGTTCAGAGGTGCATGTCCTTCACCATGTTGCCGTCAGTGTCAGCGTTCAATGTGCGAAGGACCAGACAGTTATGGCACTGTTGAGCGGAACTTGGCTTGTCAAGCGAGAGCTCTCTTTGAGATTCGGATTGTAGCCGGAAAGTTGCTTGTAGGCATCCTGGAGGGCTCGAGGTCCAGGTGCGACCCACGTTGGGCTCGTATTGCGGGCACCGTTCGTGACAGCTGACTTCGTCGGGCTCACGACAGATTGCCTCTTGCACGCGTGGCTATCACTGCGCAGTTGAGCGTATCTGTTGCGTGGACCTTCCCTCTTCAGCACGTGGCCCATCACGCTTGGAGGCGTACGGCCGCAGCATCCGACGGGCCTGGTGATGTCTCTCCGATGGTCTGAGCACATCGGGAGAAAGGCACTGGGTCCGTCATCATCATCAGCATCATCATCACCATCAGCATCACCATCTTCATCATCAGCACCATCATAAGCATTATCATCTTCATAATCATAATCCTCATATGCAGCATTAGTCTCATCATCATCATCATCATCATCATCATCATCATCATCATCATCATCATCATCATCATCATCATCAGCAGCACTGAGATGCTGAGCACTCGGCGAACTGGACATGTGCACTCGCATCAGCCCCTGCGAGCCTCTGAGAAATCCTGACGTCCCCGCCCTCCAGTCGCCTCTCCGCGCCTCCTCTCCTCGCCTCCCTTCTCTCCCCCCCCTGACTCACGTCACCCCTCCTCCTCCTCCTCCTCCTCCTCCTCCTCATCATCATCATCATCGTCCCCCTCCCCCTCCTCCTCCTCCTCCTCCTCTTCCTCCTCCTCCTCCTCCTCCTCCTCCTCCTCCTCTCCTCCTCCTCCTCCTCCTCCTCCTCCTCCTCCTCCTCCTCCTCCTCCTCCTCCTCCTCTCCGCAAGCAGAGGAAGAAAGGGCTGCAGAGGCCCGAGGCAGAGGCCGCCAGAGGGGCGGCCTCCGCAGGTGCCCGGGCGGAGGCCCCTCGCGGGGCCTGCGGGGGCAGGGCCCCATGGGGGGCGAGATGATGACCCACCACCTGTGCCTCCCTCTATCCCTCCTGCTGGTCCCACTTTCCCCGCTCACGTGTAAGCGTGAACGTGTTTACGGATCTGGTCTGTTTCCTTCTTTGCTCCCCTTCCAGCTGCCCCTCTTTCTTCCTCCGTCTTCTGTCGGCATGCCGTGGGTGTGCCTCGCCGACGCTCTGTAGTCCAATACCCAAAGACATGAAGCGTCAATGATACTCTTATCGTATCTAGTATTTCTTCCTCCGTTGCCCATGTTATCTTGGAGGGTGGTAAGCGCTGCTCGTGCGGCGCTTGGCCGAAGGCGATGCGCTCGTACGCCCTGCCGCTTGTCATCCACGCACCGTCTGTAGGTGCCTGCTTTACTGCCTGTCCCCCGTGCCGACGTCCCCGACCGTCTTCTCCCTGGCGCCACTCGTGCACAGTCCTGATGTGGGTTGCTAGCCAGGGCGCGCCCTCGCTGGCAACCAGCAGCAACAGGCTGCGAGCTGTGCCTTCCCCAGGCGACGGGCGTCCCCTTCTGGCAGTCCCTCCTCGGCACAAGGACTGTTCAAAGTCGGCCCGCTCGCAGACCTGGCAGTCTGGTCAGTGATCCCTTCAACCCCCGGGTTGAGGCAGGTGGAGGGGAATTGAGGGGCAGGGGGGGGATCAATTTCTGGCGCCGCACGATCTTCCTCCCGCGGATGCCGCGGAGACGACCCGTGACTGCTCTGCCACGTCATTGGGCCACATTATTGTTCCACGGTCTTCTTCTTCTTCACTGTCGAACTGGAGATGGCGCCGCTCTCGCTCCGACGAGCGGTGTTGCTGGGCCCTCGCTGGCAGCCCGGCGTATTCCCGGCCACTGCTGTTGCGAGGGGAGCCCCTCCTCGCCGCCCCCCGCCCCCCTAGACACATGCCTTTTGTTCGCGCGGTTCTTTCTCGAGGAGCCTCTCGTGCAGAGGCTTTCTGCATTTCCCAGTGGTGCAGATTGCTGGAACTCAGTGGCACGGCTGACCTAACCGAACTTTTGGCCATCTCGTGGGCCGCTTTGTTTTTCGTTCTGCGTTGCATTCAAGGCGAATCGAAGGCACAGTGAGGAAGAACGAACAACAGAACGAACATGCAAAACACCCTTTCGGATCAGCCCTGTTCAGTGGCGTTGCCGTCCGAGGCAACAACAGGATACACCTCAGGCCACCCGCAGGGGCGCCGACGACCACGCACGCCCCGCGCCGACGACCACCACGCCCCGCGCCCCGCGCCCCGCGGCAGGGGCCGCCGAAAAGCTGCCCTTCTCCGGCGGAGGCGGCGCGAGCGCACGAAAGCATCCCCGCGCGCCGCGCCTTGCGGGGCGCGACTCGCAGAGTCCGGTGACGCCGAGTCCGGTGACCCAGATGTTCCGCACCCCTCGACGGTCGCAGAAGAAGCAAAAGAAAACATAAACGTAAGCTTTTTTGCGCTCCGCGCGGCTATCTCGGCCGCCGCCTGGGCCCCCCCCCGCGGCACCTCCGGCGCCGCCCCCGGCGCGCTCCGCGCGCCGGGGAGAGGGGTCCCAGCGCGGATCCAAGAAATCCGTGCGGAGCGCTAAGAGTGTATGTTTGTGGCATTGCTCCTCTTCTTCTTCTTCTACCCGATGTTCCGCACCCTATCCAGGGTCGGCTACGTGTTAGAGTGACCCTGTGCCAGAGTGACCTTTGGTGCGGGCCAAGAGGGATCCCCCTGGTGGCTGGCGCGCTCGGACTTGGCCCCCCCGCGGCTCCCTGAAGCCTCGCACCAAAGGAAACTGCTGACCAGGGTCACTCGTGCGTATTGCGTGCAGCCGACAGCGCTGCTGCCCCGCGCAACTCCCGCCGCATCTCCAGCTCAACCGATTTTGTCCGCGGCCGCGGGCGTCCCGCCAGGCCTCGCTCGGGGGGCACCGGCTCGCCGCGATGTCTGCGGGCGAGCGCGGAAGAGCCCCGGCCTGCTGAGATCCGCACTGCGGGGTTGCCCGATTACACGAAAGTGCCTTCGCCAGGGCGACCTTTGGTCCGGGCCCACTGGGGTCCCCCGACTGCTGAACGCGGTGCGATAGCATCGGCCGCCTGTGTTTTGCCCCCCCAGCACACTCCTAAAGCTGCGCGCCAAAGGTCACTCTTGCCGATGATCCCTGTTTCGTGCAACCCAGGTTGCGAGCCATGGTTGCGCGGAAGAGCGCCGCGGGCCTGGGGCCCCTCGCCTTCCTGGGACGCGGCCTACGTCAGCTTCTGGACCCGCCCATTGGGAGGAAGGCGCAAACCGATGCCGATGAGCCGGCCCCTCTCTCCTCCTCGTCTTCTTCGGGCCTCCCGGAAGGGTGTGGAGGCCCTCCTCGTGGCGGCCGGATCCGCGCTCGAGTCCTAGCCAGAGTGCGCTCCGGGCCAGGTCAGGGGGGGGTATCGGCCCAAACCTCCGACGTCGCGATTTTTGCACGCGTCGACACCTGGAAGTTCAGAGACCACTTCCCCAGGACTGGCTTCTCATCCCGTGTCGTTTCTGATTGTCGTGGTGCCCCGAGAGGCAGAAATAGACCCGCGCCCGTCCGTCGCGATTCTTGCACGACCCGGGGAGATCTGCAGGCCCCCCCCATCCTCCCAGGACCCGACGCCAGCGGGCTTTGTACGCCTGCTGCTCGCCGTCTTCTTCCTGGGGGGCCTGGCGGTGGTCCGGCAGCACGCCAGCATGGCCGTGTCCTCCCTGGACGACGAGCCTCTGCTGCCTCTGGCCCTGCGCGGGGGCCTCCGCGTGAAGGGCCGGGGCTCGACGACCACGACGCTGACCGAGGTCATCCCCGCGACTCCGGGGGGCAAGCTCGTATGGCAGCTGCGGCGCAGCCTGGCCGGGTGGGTCAGGGACGTGGCCACCTTCCAGGAGTCGAGGGAGACACAGCTACACACAGACAGAAACTCTAGAATTAAGTCGGGCCAGTCCCTCTACAGGGGGAATCTTCAAACATAGTCAAACAAATAGTCAGGGAACGATGTTTTGAATATTCTTGCACATGTTTGGTATATGTTGGACTATTCTTACTTTTTCGCCCAAAACCCCCTTAACTCTAGAGGTTCCGCGCGGATTTCTCGAATCTGCGCTTGGCCCCTGGGGCGGCGCCTCCGGCGCCGCCCCTGGCGCGCTCCGCGCGCTCGAGGGGGGCAGCGCCGATCAAAGAGATCCACTCGGACCTCCGACAGTCTGGTTATGTCTGTCTTGGTTTACGTTTTGTCCAAGGAGGTGTACGCCATGGATGTGCTCAAGCACTGGTTCCATCATGCCCGAATCTCTGAGGTCGCCGCGCTGCTGCGGAACTTGACCGACAGCGACACTTCGGCGGGCTGGGCTACCTGCGCAATCGAGGGTGAGAGCTGCAAGTGCCCGAGTCAGCAGATCCGCTATGGACACACTGAGAAAACTTGGTTGTCCAAGGATGGGGTCCGCGAGATCCCCTGTACTCTCAAAGCCTGGGGTGGTGTAGATGTGGCCGTTGGTATGATCAAGCAGTGCCAGTGTTACGAAAAGATGGGGGATAACGCTGGCATCCGCGAATTAGTGAACGAGAGCGCGTTGCAGATCACCCTGGACGTGGCGCTGGAAGAAGCTCAGGCTGAAGGCGCCAAAGACTCAGACGGGCCGTCTTCTGGCGAAGCTGGCCACTATGGCCACGTTGCGCCCGAGGGTAACCTGTGGCTGCTGAAGGAGCACGTCGCCTCCTGGATCGAGGAGCCCGCCGTGTATCGCCAGCTGGTCGAGGCGGCCAGGCTGTATTACTGGCTGGAGAACACCCGCGACACGGCGAGGATCACGGTGTCGGTGATGAAGGCCGCCGCCCCGGCGATGAAGGAGGACGCCCCGTGCGAGAACGGGCAGAAGGAGGACCCCGAGGACTGCCCGGGGTACGGGGACTACCACTGCCGGGCCGCGTGCGCCCCCAGCCACGCCTTGCGCGCCCCGGCCGAGAGAGCCGCGCTGCCCCGCGGTGGCCTCTGCGGCGGCTTCGTGGAGCACGACCTGCTCTGGTCGTGCCAGAGCTCCTCAAGGCCACGCGTGCCCGCCGCGGGGCACGCGCACGCCGAGGCCCAGGGGGTCCTGGACACGGCGGCCGGCGCCATCTGCGGCGACCCAAAGACGCGGGCGCTTCTGGACGTCTACATCGACTGCGAGTTTCTCCCCCAGTACCCCAGGGCTCCCACGAGGGCGCGAAGTTATTCGCGCTTCGTGCTTCGCGGTCCTCGTTCCTTCTCCCCCTCCTCCTCGTCCTCCTTCTCTCCCTTTTTGGGGGCGGCGCGAGAGCGCGAAGTTATTCGCGCCTCGCGCAGCGCGAAGCGCAAAGTTGGGAGCCCTAGGTACCTGCGGTGGACCTCAGACGAGACCGAGTGGATCGACGAGGCGTACGTCACCTACGTTGCCGGCCAACGGGACTCGAAGTACGAGTGGCAGGCAGTGAATTTGGTGCGATCCGTGGACGTCTTCTCCTCTCGGCCCATCATAGTGGTTGTGTACAACTTTGAGGGCTCGTACTTTGTTCCACCGATGTCCTGGCACAGAATGCCAAACGTAATTGTAATGAAGATGTTGCCAATCCCAACCTCATCAGTCTCTTTCAATACCATGGCTTCCAGCCTGCATCACCGCCCCCAGTGCAGCCTTCCCAGACAGTGTAGCGCGCTCAATGTTGATATCATCTTGCAGGCTTTGAGAGGTAGTCATGAGGACCACTGCAATGACGTCTTCTTGAGCTATGGAAGGGTCTCCTTTGAGCAACTTCCGAAACATCGGTTCCATCTCAGGGGCCAGATGTTCCATTCCATGTTCTCTCAAGCTCCTTTGACTCCCCAATGGCCGCCGCGTGGCGTCTGGGTGGCCTCATCGGGACTACTCGGGGTAAGTTGGGCCCGAAGGGCCTTCGCACGGACACGGCTGAACACAATACCTACAGAGACTTCGATCCGCCGATCATCGTTCGTTTAGGCGCACCATTTGGTCGATCCATCGGTCGATCATGGATTCGGGACGATCGATCAGGAATCCTCGATCGGCTGTGCGGTCCACGCCCTGGGGTTGATCGGGCCGCCCGGGTCAGGACCGGGATGGAGGCCGTGGGGCGGTCTGGGCCAGTGGGGGGGAGTGTCTGAGCCAGGCCCGCAGAGCAACGGCAGGCATGCGGCATGCTGCGGCTTCGCGGAGGTCTCTGCGGGAGTCTTCTGGGGCTCACTTCAGGGCCAGCAGCCTGCCTCGCAGGACCACGCCGGAGCCCGTCAAAGCCTCTTTCAAGCCAGGCCCTCTCCAAGGCATGAGAATATATCTCGAGGCTTCCTTGGACTTCTTGAGATCATCCAGAGGGCGGTGTCATGCACCCAGGCCCCTTCGAGGCTCTCGGGGAAGTCTAGGCGTAGGATTGCGACCTTGTGATCTCAGATTGGAGCATAGTGTCTCGTCTTCGAGCCTCTTGTGATCACCTTGGAAGGTTCATCTAAGGTACATGTCAGCTTTATCTGCAATAATCTGGTCTTCATGAGGGCCTCTTTGGGTGGTCGTAAGGCGTAAGGCCCCCTGTGGACTTCCTAGGACAATCGAGAGGTAGTACAGTATTGTTAGTGCTTGAGATCAGTCGGAAGCCTCAGAACCCTATCAGCTCATACGAAGCATCGGGACACTACAGTTCAGCACAGCCATCAGACATGATATGTTACAAGGGGGGGCTCGGATCTCTTTTGAACTCTCAGGGGACCGAGACGCGCGGAAAGAGGAGAGGCCTGCAGGGCACCTCGAGAATATTTGCCACTTCAGGATCAGATTGCATGTCGAGTGCTCTGCTCTCTCGTCCCTGTGCCAGACTGCGTTGGCACAGCGATGACTCGGGTGCCCGTTGGCGCTTGCACACCCTGGACGAAGTCTGAGTACCTTTGCACATTGTTGGGCTGCTCTGGGTCTGGCTGTACCGTCTCGGAGGCCCTTGTAAAGGTTGTCCAGGCACGCCTCCAGGAAGCTGATCTTTCCCCGTTGCCCCCTACGTAGGTTACGTGTCCGATGCATTATGCATAGGAGCTTCTTGGAAATTCAAACTCGCAGCTCGCCAGAGCAACACAGCCGCGCAACATCGCGCAACACCGCTCAATTCCGCACTACACCGCGCATCACCGCCCACCGCGGGGCAGCACCGCGCCCGTCAGTGAGCGGCGTTAAGCGGTGCTGCGCAATGTAATGTTGCCAAGTCGTTTCCCAGAGGCTCCTCTGTGTCGGGCACTTGGCCCAGGTCAGTCGCCGGGCGCGTAGATAAATCGCGCTTCGCGCCTCGCGGCCTGGAACAGCGATTCATCCTTCTCCTAGGGACGGCACGAGAGCGTGAACATCAGCGCGATTCGCGCGGCGTGCCGGGCGGAATTGGGTGACCCAGCCTAGTGCCCCCTGGCCTCGAGGCTTCCAGGGCAACCTAAAGGCGCCAGGTAGATGTGAGGAGAAAGAGAGTTCTGAGTCCCTCGCACACGCAACGAAGATAATGTCTCGCGACCTCTTTGACGTATGCAAATCATGCTTCGCACAATGGTGGCTTCCACATAGGTGGCCGGTAGACTTTAATAAGATCCGGGCGATGATTGCCACGCGCGTTCGCTACGGTATCGAGCTCGACACAGATCAGATTATAGCTCCTGGCTTCGATGACCTCTTCGCGGGGACACGCAGGGAGATCACAGCCCACTTCCCTTGGCCACTCATGCCGGTTCATTGGATGTCCCGTGACGCGAAAAAGGGAGAGCCCTACCACGAGTATGCATACCCTATGTCGGCTTGGGGGGGCCAGAGAACCATGCGTTGGGGTCACGCACATCCTTCGTGGTCGTACTGGGCTTTGGCTTTTCTCTGTGACATGCTGTACGAGAGGTTCAAGGCTGCGCAAGCAGGCAAGTCTGTAATAAAAGTATGGAACTTGAAAGCTGCTATTGCAGATGGGCTCTTGACTGTCTTTCGGCAACGCAATCAGATCGATCGGGAGGTGCGTTTCGCACAGTTCATGCAAGAGGACGAGGACATGCTTAATATTGCGCTCTGGCGCGACGACGTCACCAAGCAGTGGTGCAAGTATGACCTCGAATTTGGTTTGTTCGCCCAGGGCAAGGACATGGACAGGACACTTTACTGGGATGCCAGCTGGTACCCTGATGGCCTTCCAATAATCTTTACATCCATGCACAACACTAAGAGGTTCGAGGAAACGGATTGGCTGCTCACCATGATTGCTCTTTGCCACCGGGACAAGCCCACTCTGTCGTGCCCGAAGCGGGGCATGCCCAGCTACTGCAAAGCAGGCTCCTCGGACGAACGCAAATTGCGGCTAACGCCGAAACAGTATTCGCAGAGTATATGTTGCTGCTTCGACCCACGGCAGGCACAACTCGTGTACTGGGGAGGGTACTGGTATGACAACAGTAGCGTGACGCCCTTGCAGAAGCCACAGGGCAAGAAGGAGAGATTGTGTGTGATGCCGTGAATTTTGCGGAAGTTGTACAAAACATGCCAGTTTGTGTCGATCGTCGCCTTTGGCTCTCGGCATCGTCGTTGCCGTAATCGCCACCGGTACCCGCAATGGCAGCAATACTTTTCGGCTCCGCAGGAGCTCTACAGAAGTTACTTGTGGGCCACCCCCTCACTAGACACCACCCTCCGGTTCAAGAAATCCGACGCCGCAGAGTTTACATGTTTGTCGTATGGTAGGGATGGTGTGCTGAAGGTCGCGGGTGCGTTGGCGGACTGTTGTTGTCTTTAGGGCCGAGCTGGTTTGAGCCGACTAGTGTCTGGGGGGTCGCCGTCGCAGGCGGGACGGCCAGTGGCCGCGCGCAGTGGCCGGCGGGATGTTGATAGATTCCCGCCCAACGCTGCACTTTGTCTTGTGAAGCGACCCCAGGGCCCAGTGAGGAGGAGGTGGAGGACCAGGAGGTTGGCCATCGGGTTGGCGCAGTCGAACAGGAGGGCCATCAGGCTGACCATGCATAGTCGAGGAGGAGGGAAGAGGAGAGCGAGGAGAAGGAGGAGGAGGAGGAGGACCAGGAGGTTGGGCAGTCGAACAGCAGGGCCAGGAGGCTGAACAAGTACAGTAGAGAGGGGAGGAATAATGAGGAGGTAAGGTAAGGTATGGCAAGGTT
>CAUYUJ010020971.1:285000-287500 GCA_963575745.1 Prorocentrum cordatum | reverse complement strand
AGGAGAGCTACAGAGCTGGTGCGCATGTAAATCAATCTAGTATCATCCGGCGCGTTCTTTTCTCGTATCGAGAGGTCTGAACTTGGTCTGGTACTCGAGCTAGGTCCACGAAACGAAGATGCAAAATGAAAAGACGTGTTTTTTCGAGCTTTTGTCTTCACGCTTTAGACAGCTTTTTTTCGTGTGCTCCGAGCAGCGCCGCGCGAGAACAGAGCTCTACGAGGCTCCCGGCGGTTACCTGGTTGACGGTTTACTGCCGGATCCCATATGGCTCTCGCCTTAGAGCCGCACACATGCGTCATAAATATGCAACAGCTTCACAGATGGAGGGCGGTTCATTTTCAATATGTGCTTCTCGCCTCAGCGCCTCGCACACTCGCTTTCAGAGTTTAGAGCAGTTTCAAAGATTATCATCGTTGACGTCCCAGGTGTTTTGGAAAGAGGTCGGACTGTCAGGGCGCAACAGTTACGTTGATTCGTGGGCTTGGAAGCCCAGGACTTGCTTTCTGGCACTATTCAGAATTGCCAAGACGCAGCCATAACGTGTCCCAGGAACGGTGGTGAATTCTGGCACAGACCAGGATTTTAAAACGGTTGTTTACCAACAGGGCATTTCCTTCAGTGAAAATGAATCTTTGCAGGGGCCTATGAAGAGGGAGCTTGGAAGGAGAGTTAATTTTGATATCGTTAAACTTTCTCCTCCTCCTCCCTCACTCCTCCTCCTCCCTCTGCCCGCCGTGCCCTCGGCACGGCCTCTGACGTGGCGGGCGTCGCCAGGCTCGCCGCGCCTCCCGTGGGCCTCACGGGCAGGGAGGGCCTCTCCCCGCCTCCAGCTCTGCCTCCTCGACGCCGCCAGGACCCGAGCAACAGGTAGGAGTACGGACAAGCGACGCCACCACAACCACCAGGGAGCGCCAGTGCGAGCAGCCAGGGGGGGAGCCCCCCTGCTGGTGCGCTGCCCCCCTCTCGCTCGAGACATCTCCTATCCCCAGCTCGGGGAGGCATCATGGACCTCCTCGCTGGAGGTGGTCCCCATGTTGGTGGTGGTGGCGGTGGTGGTGGTGGTGGTGGTGGTGGTGGTGGTGGTGGTGGTGGTGTTGCTTCCCCCCCCCCCCCTCGAACCAGGGGGCTCAAGCGTCCTTGCGTCCTTTGTTGCCGCCATTTTCGCCAGCATGCTTCAGACGCCAGGGCTGGATCACGGCGCCTGGAGCAGCGCGGCTGGATGCTGTTGAGGAATAACATTCAGGGACTGATTGACGGTGGCCAGGTGGCTTGGGTGAACAAAGCCTGAGCGCACGCCGATGGTGATGAGAACGTAGTAGGCGAAGAGAAATGATAAAGACACGCAAGACCTCGGAGGCGCAGAGTTGGCGTCTCCTGCTCAGGTTCCCTTCCATCCTCCTCGCCCCCCGCCCCCCCCCCAGGACCAGCCCCTGGAGAGTCGGGAGCTGCTGTCCATCCTCGCCTCCAACGCTGCGCAGGCCCCCCCACCCCCATCCTGGAGGAGGAGGAGGAGAAGGAGGAGAAGGAGGGGGATTCTCAGTGCCCTCGCAGGCCCCCATTGGCCCCCATGCTTATCCTTTGCTATTTCGCCTTCCTGCCACTGAGCGGCCACAGCTGATGCTTCTTGCGTTGATGTGTTGCTGCTAAGGCTACCTCGCCTAAGTCGGACGCTACAGCCCTTGGTTGCTCGAGTCTGCTCCATTCAGAAGGAAGAGGAGGGAGGAGGAGGAGGAGGAGGAGGAGGAGGAGGAGGAGGAGGAGGAGGAGGAGGAGGAGGAGGAGGAGGAAGAGGAGGAGGAGGAGGAGGAGGAGGAGGAGGAGGAGGAGGAGGAGGAGGAGGGAGGAGGAGGAGGAGGAGGAGGAGGAGGAGGAGGATGAGGAGGATGAGGTGGTGGGCTTTCGCTTGATTGTGCTGCAGCTGGAAGTGTGCCCCAATCCCCTTGCGGAGGAAGGGGACGGAGGTGGAGGGTCGACGTGCGCTAGTGATCAGGCCTGAAGGAAGGGGGACGGCAGGAAGGCGAGGAGTGTTCGAAAAGTCCGGGTCGGGGAAACACTCCTAAGGGCTTACCATGTTTGAACTATCCGACGCGGCTCCTCGCCTGGCGCCGGGTCACAACTCCCCTCCCTTCTACCCCTTCCCCTCCCTCCTTGTCCCGACTACCCTAATCCAACACTTCCTCCCTCCCTCCTTGTCCCTTTAATCCCCTCCCTCCCTCCATCCTTGTCCCTTAATCCCTCCTCCCTCCCCTCCCTCCCCTCCCCCTGATCCAACACTCCCTCCCTCCCTCCTTGTCCCTTTAATCTCCCTCCCTCCCTCCTTGTCCCTTCAATCCCCTCCCTCCCTCCCTCCCTCCCCTCCTTTGTCCGACTACCCTAATCCAACACTTCCTCCCTCCCTTTAATTCCCTCTACCCCTTCCCTTCCTCCTTGTCCCAACTACCCTTGTTCCTTGTACCGCAAGATTGGCGATGTCCACGGAGGGCGTTCGGATGGAAGA
>CAUYUJ010020971.1:220000-280000 GCA_963575745.1 Prorocentrum cordatum | reverse complement strand
CCGAGGTTTCCAGGGAAGTTCCAGAGGCCTCGGGGGGCCTTTCCCTCCTCCTCCTCCTCCTCCTCCTCCGTAGCCATTTTGGCTCAAGATGCCTAGCAGGGGGGGGCTCCGCGCCTCCGTGCCAAAACGGATAGCTCTAGTCCGAGCCATACCCCGTTCCTTTCAGGGCCACGTTCCCCCCGACAGCCACCGCTGTTCGGTACAAGCCCTCGCTCTCTGCCACATCACACCATGGGTTTCTCGAATGGGTGCAGGCAGCCATTCACGGTGTGCGGGTG
The DNA here is from genome assembly GCA_963575745.1 of Prorocentrum cordatum. Taxonomy (NCBI): domain Eukaryota; class Dinophyceae; order Prorocentrales; family Prorocentraceae; genus Prorocentrum; species Prorocentrum cordatum. The sequence goes on along the minus strand of CAUYUJ010020971.1, from coordinate 279,722 downwards.
CGGGCAGTGGGCGTTCAACTTCAGGATCGAACGCAACAACGGGAAGTGCATCAAATGCGGAGCCAAGCTACAATTGTACAAGCCGCAGGGAGGACAATCTGCTGCCATCGACGTCGCTGCGGGATCGCCGTGGCGTGAGGGCAGGCAGCATGGCCGTCGCTGGGGCGGCAACGGTGGCAGCAGTGGGACCACCCAGCAGAGCGTTGCAGAGCAGCTCAAGAAGGCGCTGGAGCTCTGTGCCGCCATCCTCCTTGACGATGCAGTGGAGCAGGCAAAAAAGAACCTTGCAGCCAAGACCGAGACGGAGGCCAAGACGAGGACTCCGTCGCAGCAGGTCCAGTCCACGGCCGCCATCCTTGAGCAGAAGGAGGCGGCGCTCCAGAAGGCCGCCGACGCGCTCGTCAAGGCCGAGTACGCCACCAGGAAGGCTAAGGAGGCACACGTCTTGGCGTGCACCGAGAGAATCAAGGCAAAGAAGGACCATGAGGATGCGGTCCAGTCGCTGGCCTCGACCGTGCACAGGCGCCCAGCGGACGACACCACCACCAGCGACGGCAAGAAGGTCATCTTCACGTTCGACATGTCCCTCCTCAACGAGGGCCTCGACCAGCTCGACGAGGAGAAGAGGAGGGAGTTGGAGGGCCACCGTGCAGCCCTCGACACCGCTTACCAGACCATGGTCGCCGAGGACGCCAAGGTCAGGGAGATGTGGGCCAAGATCGAGGAGATCAAGGCATGCCCGCACAAGCGGGCGCGGGTCGAGGCCGCCAGCGCGGCTGAGGCCCCAGCGCAGCAGGTTGCCCAGGAGCAGCCTGATGTCGCCATGGCGGGCGACGATGAGCAGGCGGTCGAGAGCATCGCTGTCCCTGGCCTGGACAAGACTGACCCCGAACTGCTCGCGGCCACCCTCGAGCAGTCCATCGCCGACGCGCGCAGCCGCCTGCCAGCCTGGCCCCCGCCGCCCAGCGGCAGCGGCGCAGCGGCCCCCTCTGGCGGCCCAGGCCCCGCTGCGGCGGCAGCGGCCACCAGCGGCGCCAGCGGCGGCCCGCCCCTGGCTGCGGCCGCTCCTGCTCCTGCTGCTGGCGGCGCTGGCAGAGCTGCCAAGCCGCGCGGCGGGAGCCGAGCGGCCTCCAAGGGGCCCCAGCGGGAGGGCGGTCGTCTCCCTAGCGGGGACGAGGCCGACGGAGGCGCAGGAGCCCAGGCTGCGGACGCTCTGGGACAGGAGGCAGCCAGCACGCAGTGCGCCAAGAGGCAGCGCTGCACGGACGCGACAGCATTCTTCAGCAACATCACGAAGTGGGGCCCGCAGGCGAGAGGCTTCATGCGGGCCCAGGCCGAGAGCTACGACATCATCGGCCTGGTCGAGACACATGCTAGTGACGAAGTGACAAGCAAGGCGCGTTGTGAATTGTCACGAGACGGATGGATGCTACTTGGCACACCAGCGAGATTGACGGGACGCTCTGCGACGGGCTCCTCTGGAGGCGAGTGGATATTGGCCAAGAAGCAGATACAGGCAACTTCATTCGAGGCATGGAGAGAAGCAGGCAGAAACAAATCTGGCCAGGACCCGTTCGAGGGGTTCTGCCCGACGTGCTGGCACCTCAAGTCGGGAAACATCGTGATCGTCAGTGCCTATCTCCTCCCGCAGCTCGGGTTCAAGGAGGCCAACCAGCGGACCCTGGTAAGGCTCGGTGCCTTCCTCCGCCAGCTGCGTGACCCCTGGGTGGTCTTGGGCGACTGGAACATCACGCCAGACGAATGGGATAAGACACAATGGCTCATGAAGCTCAACGCGGAGAGGCTGCTGGTGGAGAACTGCACCGCCACGTGCAACAGGGGATCGGGCAGCGCCATCGACTATGCCCTCGTCTCGAAAGGTACGACAGGCCACCTGAAGCTGCAGGCGGTCGAGGAGGTCCCTTGGAAGGATCACATAGGCCTGAAGCTCACGATAAAGGACGGCAAGCAGAGGTGGTGGCACAGGAAGCTGGACATCGCGCACGAGCTCCCCACGGTCCCGCGGCCCAAGAAGCAGGCCGACCCGAACAGCAAGAGGCAGAAGGGCATTCAGAAGGCCAAGGAGGAGAGGCGCGCCAGGCTCCACGAGCACCTGCAGGCCGCCTTTGACGAGATGTACGATGATCTCGACGAAGATGATGACACCAGGGAGGCTGTACCCACCACGGCCTTCAACATCCCAGTGCAAGTATGGGAAGAAGCGAGTGTAGCAGTTGAAGCCAGAGGACTGACCCCAGGAGTGACAGCCTGGCAGAGACCAGCCGCCCCACCGACAGCAACATCGAGATGCAAACAGAGCAAGTACCACTTCTTGCTGATGAGGGATCCACAGGGCCAGCAGAAGATCGACAGCCACTGCGCGAGGTGGATCACGACCCTGGAGCTTGCGACCCTCCAGCACCACGAGATCGACACAGACAAACAGGACGCCTACATGGGCAGAGGAAGAGGATATGCCATCAAGTGGGTCAGGACCTCGGCCACGCCGGCGCGAGCGCACCTCCGAGACCCACACCTCGAGTGGTGGCACATTGCGGTGGCGCTCCTCAAGCGCTACGAGATGCTCAGGCGCACCGACAGGATCACAGAGGCCGCCAGCTGCAACGGCAAGATAGTCGAGATCATGCAGAAGGCCGAGGAGATGCAGATCCACGAGGTGTTCAACAAGGACGACGGCGAGGAGTTCAGAAACTGGAAGGCCATGATGAGGACGCTGCAGGACATCCCCGTCGAGGATGTGATCCCCGTCATCGAGACCAGCGAGAGGTACCAAGGGAGGGCCGTCGGGCAGGCACTCACCAAGTCGAGGAAGGCCTACCAGAGCTGGGCAATCAAGATGTGGAATGAAGCTCCGCGGCACCTCCACAACATGGTCAAGGATCCGAGACCTGAGACAGTTGAGAAGATCCAGCAAGGGAGATCCGTGGCGGACCCTGACCAGATCATGAGCAACCGAGCTGACGAATGGGAAAAGCACTGGGCCGACCCCAGCGTGACCCCCGACCAGATCCTCGACGGCATCCACATTGCCATGGGCCGCGCCTGGCAGCAACCCTTGGCCCCGCTCCAGCTGCAGCAGCTGGACCGCCTGCCCCCCGCCATCGCAGCCACCAAGGCCAAAGGGATCGACAACATCGGGCCGCTGGAGGTGCAAAGGCTCCCGACTGAGGGGAGGCAAGGAATGATCGACCTCCTCAATGACATCGAGGAGGTCGGAGCGTGGCCAAGGCAGATGCTCGCGACCATCGGATCTGTTGTGCCCAAAGAAAAGGGAGGGGGCGACAGGATCCTAGGCCAGCTCCCGTTCGTCATGAAGACGTGGAGCAAGCTCAGGGGCAGCATCACGAGCGAGTGGAGCGTCAACCTGAGCGAGTTCTGGGACACAGCAATACGAGGCTCGTCGGCCCTACGGGCCAGCATCCTTCGAGCCACTCTTGACGAATCAGCGAAAGAAATGGGAATAACCACGGCCACTCTACTGTTAGACCTGGCCAATTTCTACGACAGCATCAGCGTGGTCAGGCTTGTGCAGCACGCGCTGGAGCAAGGATACCCGCCCATCGTGCTCTGCCTTGAGGTTCAGATGCGCCTGGCGCCGAGGCTGCTGAAGGAGCGGCAGTGGGTCAGCAGGGAGGTCCAGCCGTGGCGCTCCATCCTGGCTGGCTCTCCAGAGGGTGTACGGCTGGCCAAGGCCTTCATGGGGCCCATCCTCCACCGTGCGCAGCTCACGAAGCAGGCGGACATAGGCCTCTGGACGTTCGTACACGACACGGTCCTGCGCTCCCCAGGCACCGAGGCCAACGTGGAGAAGCAGCTGATCGACAACGGCGCCATGCTGGGCGAGTGCCTCAAAGAGGCGGGCCTCACGGTCTCCCCGAAGACCACGGTGATAGCAAGCTCTCCGAAGCTGGCCATCGCCATTGCAAAAGGCCTCCAGCAACGCGGCATACCCGCCAAGGCTGAGGGCAACTTCACTGACCTGGGCGTGGACTGCAACGCCGCGAGCATGCGCACACGACGCAAAGGCAGACAGAGAATGCAAAAGGCCGCCAGGCGAGCCCACGCCATCAGGAGGATGCGCAGGATGGCAAGGCTCAAAGTAGTGACCAAGGGCCTCTGGACGACAGGAGCTCGAGCACAGGGCACCTACGGCCACCAGGTGCAGGGCCTGCCGCACTACGAGATCCTCAGGCTGAGGAGGCAGGCGGCGCAGGCGGCAGCAGGGCGCGGGCCAGGGCGGTGCCTCACCAGCACCCTCGCCATGCTCTACGGCAGAGGTGATCCAGCCAAGAGCATCCCGCGAGAGCAGCTGGCGGCCTGGCTGGACCAGTGGTTCGCCCACCCCGAGCTGCACGCCAGGATCGCCAAGGCCTGGCAACCGTCGCTCAGGAGGCTCCGTCTGGCGGGTGAGAGCCGCTGGAGGAGAGTGCGTGGGCCAATATCGGCCACAGTGGCGACCCTCCTAGATGCAGGATGGGACCCTGTCGACCACGACTTCTGGGTCACGGACGAGGACGTGGGCTGGCGGTTCCCCAGCCCCGACCAGCCGAGCTTCGCGGAGGCGGCGGCGGACTACGTGGAGCTGCTCTTGGACTTCGAGCGGTCCATCGACAGGAAGCTCTGGAAGCAGGCAGCGCTGCACCAGGGATCCTCGGACATCGAGGGCGGCTCCGACATGCTCATGATAAGGAGAGAGATGCAGCAGTTCCAGAAGCGGGGGGACGACGACCTCTGGGCGCTCGACGTGGCGGTCGTCGCAGCGGGCCAGTGGACCAGGCAGAGGCGCGCGGAGGCCGGCTACGAGGCTCCTGACGCCTGCCCCCGCTGCGGCCAGGCGGCCGACTCTCTTTTCCATCGTGTTTGGGTGTGCGCCTGTAAGCAGGGCCACCCCGATTTCGAGAAATCCGATTACCTCGTCCCTCGGGCTACCGCGTGCCACGAGGCATGGCCTTCGTACAGGCTGCGAGGGCTACCGAGTGTCGAGGCCACGACCCCCTCCTTCGACCTCGACCTCCCTCCCCACCGCTCCGAATTCGGTGAATTCGCGAGTGTCCCCAGAGACCCCGACGGGTTCCTCACGGTGTTCGGGGACGGCTCTGGTGGAGAGCACTCCTCGGACCCCCGCCGCAGGAGAGTTGGCTCTGGAGTTTGTGCCCTCGAAGCTCTCCCAGCAGGTGGATGGACCCCGTCGGCGGGGATTGTTTGTAGTCTTGGGGGTACCCGTCAGACTGTCCCGAGGGCCGAGCTTGCGGCCTTCGCCGAGGCCCTAGAATGCACGAGTGGGCCGCTCAGGTATGTCACTGATCATCGGCCCCTCCAGGACGGCTGGAACAGAGGTCGGCATCTCTCCCCGTCGTTCAGTTGTTCCAATGCCGACCTCTGGTTTAGAATAGGCCGAGCTTTGAGAGCTCGTGGCCCCGACCCCGTCCTAATCGAATGGACCCCATCCCACCGTGAGTCGGAAGGCATACGCTCGTCCAGAGACTTGTGGTGGGCGGTGGGCAATGAATGTGCAGATGAGCTGGCCTCCCGAGGAGCGTGAGTTGCATGGTCTGAATTTGTAACGAGTGTACCCCACACTGATGCGGTGGATGCCGAGACCTTCCTGATCCGACGCAGGGCGCGGAGGGCCCTGGCGGAGGCCATCCGTGCGGACCCGTGGACCGAAAATCGTCCCTCGGCCCCCCGCCCCGTTCGGATCCCGAGACTCGAGCTGGCCATGAGAGCCTCACAGCACGAGTGGAGAAGGCTCGGCACGAAGTTCTACTGCCGCAAATGCAAGGTTTTCGTGAACCGCTCGAGGTTCTTCGCGGCAGCCCCGACAGTGTGTGCTAACAGAGCCCCTCCCCCTGGAATCGCGGCCTTAAACGGCCGACGGGTCCTGGGAGGGCAGGTTTTAGACGAGTCCCACGCCTTACAGTACTGGGGGGAATTCAAACTCGTCTTTTGCAGTATGTGCGGTCTTACGGCCACCACAGACCCCAGGCACCTCTGCAAACCGTGTGTTGCACCCACCCCGAAGGGGAGGCAGAATCTGGCGAGGATAAGGAGAGGCCTTCACCCTTGTGTGAAAGGGCCCCCCCAAGATTGTTACAGAGGCCAATCTTGAAGACCTCCGCCAGTAATTCACGTGTGTCGACGTTCGTTGTCGTCAGCCCGCTAGTCCACTAGTCCTCCTCCTCCTCCTCGTCCTCGTCCTCGTCCTCATTTTCCTCGTCCTCCTCCTCCTACTACTCCTCCTCCTCCTCGTTCTCCTCCTCCCCATGTGGTTACCTCCTGCACCCTCCCTTTGCCACCTTACTTCGCGACGGCGTCGTGTTGATAGCCGTTCACTGGCGTCCTCGTCCTCACCTGAGTGCGTTCATGCTGGTCAGCCCCGCCGCGGGGCAGGAACTTCCTGAGATCCATTGATTCCTCCCCTTTGGGCCCGCAAGGCCTGAAGATGGCCCACGAGTGCCCCATCAGGCTCCCCAAAAAGCCCCGAGAGACCCCCCAGACTGCGTCCGTGGCCGTCTTGGTTCGAGCTCGTTTGGTTCACAGCGCACTGTACATCACGGGATTGCCCATTCAGCGTCCGTTGCAGCATGCAGACGTTCAGGAGTGTCGCGAGCATTGGTGGCCGGGATGCCCCGAAGGCGAGGCAGATTGAGTCGTTGGATCTGTCGAGGTCAGGCAGCAGGGCGAACGAGGCTTCGAATACGCAAGCTTGGCGCAAGGACTGCCACGCGCCCATCAAGGCCTACATCTACACCTGCGGGTCGAATTCTGTACAGACCGCTACTTCTGCGACCCTAGCTGCTGTAGATTGTCAGTAAAGTGCTGAGTGCCAGATGGCGTGCTGAGTGCCTCGATGGCAGCAGCAGCAGCAGCAGCAGCAGCAGCAGCAGCAGCAGCAGTATGAGACTGCATGAGACTGCATGACTGCATGCGCGTTGGCGGATTCGCGCACCCAGGGATACGTTTCAAGCTTGTCTGGTCAAGTTCGGCTTTGGCGTCCTGGTCCGTTCGACCAGCTTGATGCCGCTCACCGTTACCAGAGTACCTCCAGCCTCGCGAGTAAATGCGGAGTGCGGACTGCCGTAGGGAGCTTGATTTTCAAGCATGGTCCGTTCTGCTGCGATCATTCTACCTGAACTGCGATGTCACCAGAAGAGGGGAAATCCTTGCCGCGGCGAGAATGATCGCAGCAGTAGAGGAGGAGGACCACACACGTCCAGCCCGTTTTCTGACGGCCCCGTAGGGCAAGTTCGAGCCCCCCAAACTAGGGTTTTCCGACTCCCCTCATTGTCGGCGCGCGCTCACATGGTTGCAGGCCTGGGCAGCGTTGCCCTCGCGAGGTAGGCTTAAGCAGCCGCAGGCTTCAGCGGGTGGGGCCTGTGCAGTTGGAAGCCCCAACAGACCTATAAGCAGCTGGAGGCCTAATCCGCGTTTGGCCCCGCGCGCACTCCCAGAAAGCGCTCGATGCGTCTTTTGGATTCCGCTGGAGCGGCCGCAGGCCAACAAACATCCAGACGGTCCGGCACGCCTAGGGCACAGCCTGGCGCTGCCCACAGTCCACGCGCATGGTGGGGATGAGCAACATGCCAAGGGTACTCGTACTGTGGATCCTTACCATGCGTGTTGGCTGCATGCTAGTACGGTGATGTCTCGGGGGAGGACGAGGGGGGGCAGAGGAGGATGACCAGAGCTGGACGACGAGGACCATTCGGGTCGGACGAACAAGGTGGGTTGGGAATGGTTCGCTGTTGCTCCGTCCTGACGCGACGGGTGCTAAGACAGTTGGTCAGTTGGTTGCCTTCGAGGCGCTTTTTCGAATCAGTTCGAAACGTTTACCTTCTGGCGCCAGGCATTACCCGAGCGCTTGCAGAACGGCCTGTACGGCGCATTGCTGTGGAGGTCCGGCATTTATGTTTTCATTGATCACAGCATTCTGTTGCTCCGAAACCGTTAGCAGTGGTTTCGGCCTCTGTGCTCAGCTGGTCACCTTCTCTCTCTCTCTCTCTGTCCCTCTCTCGCTCTCTCTCTCTCTCTCGCCCTTTGCACGGATGCTGCTGACCACCGCTCGACTCGGTTTAGCGGTCTGACAGCCAGTGGCGAGAGAAGCGCGCTTGGACTCGAAGAGTCGCGTTTCGGACGTTTCTGACAGTGGGGGAGTGTATGGGGAGACCAGTTCGTGTTGCATTACAGGCGCTATGTCGAATCGGTACGACCATCTTTGTGTTTTTTGTTGGCGCCAGCCATGGCCAGAACACCCCAGCACTGAGTGCGGAAGGCGGGTAACCGTGGCGATCCCAAATTGCAGCCGCGATCTCCACCGTGGCTGGCTTATGCACCGTGCGCCCGGAGCATGCGAGAGAAAAGAGAATGACCCCCCCAGGCGGCGGGGACGAGACGGCACCGCGACGCCCATGACGGCCCGCGAGGGCCAAGTGGGGAGCCTAAGCGGGCCCCAACGGGGTCCCTTCTCCCTGCGTCCACGGGGTCCATCGCCCGCTCGCGCTTCCCCTCCTCCTCCTCCTCCTCCTCCTCCTCCTCCTCCTCCTCCTCCTCCTCCTCCTCCTCCTCCTCCTCCTCCCCCTCCTCCTCCTCCTCCTCCTCCTCCTCCTCCTCCTCCTCCTTCTCGTCGTCCTCCTCCTCCTCCTCCTCCTCCTTCTCGTCCTCCTCCTCCTCCTCCCCCTCCTCCTCCCCCTCCTCCTTCCCCTCCTCTCCGCGCGGTGGCGGTGGTCTCCCCCGAACGCGCCCCGCCTCCTCGGCGGGAGGCGCGCTCCGCCGCTCCGTGGGCAGGGCCGTCGGGCATCCTGTGGCGCTTCTCGTGGCGGCCCGTGCTCTGTCCCCAGACTTAAGTCGGGCCTGTCCCTCTACAGGGGGAATATTCAAAAGTAGTTTTAAAACATTAGCCTGGCGAAGGACCCAACCATATGCAGTTGTGAGCACCGCAATTGTGAATATCTTCCTCGGTGGCGCTCCCTATGGGGCCACGAAGCGCTGTACTGGGTGGGTGAAACGCAGGGAGCAAGGGCCGTGCTGGGTGGTGGCGGACGCATGCGGGCGGTGCCACTGGGACCTTCGGTGGAACCCCCTTATGGGGCCACGAAACGCTGTACTAGGTGGGTGAAACGCAGGGAGCAAGGGCTGTGCTGGGTGGTGGCGGACGCATGCGGGCGGTGCTACTGGGACCTTCGGTAGGGCCCCTTATGGGGCCACGAAGCGCTGTCCTGGGTGGGTGAAACGCAGGGAGCGCGGGCTGTGCTGGGTGGTGGCGGACGCATGCGGGCGGTGCCACTGGGACCTTCGGTGGGACCCCCTCATGGGGCCACGAAGCGCTGTACTGGGTGGATGAAACGCAGGGAGCGCGGGCTGTGCTGGGTGGTGGCGGACGCATGTGGGCGGTGCCACTGGGACCTTCGGCGGAGCCCCCTTTATGGGGCCACGAAACGCTGTACTGGGTGGGTGAAGCGCAGGGAGCAAGGGCTGTGCTGGGTGGTGGCGGACGCATGCGGGCGGTGCCACTGGGACCTTCGGTGGAGCCCCCTATGGGGCCACGAAACGCTGTGCTGGGTGGGTGGAACGCATGGAAGAGGGAGGAGGGCGGAGGAGGGGGAAGAGGAGGAGAGGAGGAGAGGAACGTGGGGACCGTCTCTTCCAAACGAGGACCCAACACCACAGGATGGTTGGGAATAATGTGGTGTTTTTTTGTTGAATCTGTTTTGGATATTTGGGGCATTTGTGGGGAATGTTTAATCCTTCGTGCAAAATTCCCCTGTAGGGGGACAGGCCCGACCTAACCCCAGACCCCTTCGGGTCATGCTAGCTTCTCGACGGGACGCTTTTTGGTTATGTTTGGCTTCTGGGAGCCCTCACCGGGCCTCGGGACCGTCACAGAACGATTCCAGGATGAAAAGCTCGTCCCGGGGAAAGGGTCGAGACTTCTGGGGGTCGACGTCGTGGAAAAGTTTGCTTGGCGAAGGACCCAGCCACATGCAGCTGTGAATACCGTAGTCGTGAGTATCGTCTTCGTTGGAGCTCCCTATGGGGCCACGAAACCTGTGAAGGGTGTGCCAACATTGGGCGGCGCCGCTATACGAACCCTACCACTGGAACCTTCGGTGGAGCTCTTTACGTGGCCGCGCAACGTGTGAGGGATGTGCCGAAACGGATGATGATGTTGTTGATGATCATGCTGATGTTAATAATAAGGTTGATGATGATGATGATGATGATGATGCTGATGATGTTGATGATGATGATGATGATGGTGATGGTGATGGTGATGGTGATGGTGATGGTGATACTGAGGATGATGATGATGATGATGATGATGATGCTGATGCTGATGCTGATGATGATGATGATGCTGATGATGATGCTGATGATGATGATGATGATGATGATGATTATGATGATGATGATGATGATGATGATGATGATGATGATGATAAGGATGAAGATGATGATGAGGATGATGATGATGAGGAGGAGGAGGAGGAGTAGGAGGAAGAAGGGAGGAGGGAGGAGTGGGAGGAAGGAGTCGGGAGGAGGAGGAGAACACGGGGCGCGGTCTCATCAACACGAGGACCCAACACTACAGGATGGCTGGGAGTCATGACATCTGGGATTTGGGTCAGAGGCCAGCAGGATGTGCACCTGTACGCGGTCCGCGAGCGCCCACCTGCTCTGGAGCGTGGTGCTTCGTGCACGCGGGATCGCGGAGGGCGCACACGTCAGAGTGAGGGGGCTGAAGCGAACGGTCATTCTCTGTCCCTGGGTGCGCGGCTGAAGTGGAATTCCGCGATGCGGATTCTTGTTGTTGTTGTTGTTGTTGTTGTTGTTGCTGCTGTTGTTGTTGTTGTTATTGTTGTTGTTGCTGTTGTTGTTGTTGTTGTTTTTGTTGTTGTTGTTGTTGTGGTTGTTATTGTGGTTTGTTGTTTGTTGTTGTTTGTTGTTTGTTGTCGTCGTCCCACCCGCGACCCGCCCCGCGTCCCACCCGCGACCCACCCCGCGACCCACCCGCGACCCACCCGCGACCCACCCGGCGACCCACCCACGACCCACCCCGCGACCCACCCGCGACCCACCCGCGACCCACCCGCGACCCACCCCGCGACCCACCCGCGACCCCCCCCGAGCCCCCCCCTCACCCGCGACCACCCCGCGACACACCCCGCGACCCACCCAAAATTTTCGGAGCCTGCGGCGGGTTTCTTTTGCATTCGTTCCAGGTGGAGAACCTACGACCCACCCGCGACCCAAACTGCGTTCAGTGTACAAATCAAAATTCTTCACGCTTCGCGTATCCCCACCAGCCCATCTCAAAACAGCAACTCTAGCGAAGCATGCCGACAGTCGTGTTTTTCATGCGTGTTTCCGCCTGCCCCCGCATATCTCCCCTGTTCCTCCTTCCTCCCGCCTCCTTGTACATCCTCCTTGTGGTGGGAGCGGGAGAAGGACGAGGCGGAGGAGGAGGGAGAGAAAACGCTCCTCGTGGTTTGAGTCGTTTGGGGTTTCTCGTCCTGGTGTGAGTCGTTCGGGCCCTTCTTCCTGGTGTGAGTCGTTCGGGCTCTTCGTGGTGTGAGTCGTTCGGGCTCTTCGTCCTGGTGTGAGTCGTTCGGGCTTCTCGTGGTGTGAGTTGTTCGGGCCCCTCGTCCTGGTGTGAGTCGTTCGGGCCCCTCCTCCTGCCCGTCCAGAAACGACGCCCAGGCGAGTAGAGGGTCGTCCTGATGGGCTTTTCGGCGTCTTGGGTGCCTCGGGGGGGCCTCTTTGGGCCGTTTGGGATCCTCTTGGGGGCCTCCTGGGGGCCTCTTGGGGCCATCTTGGGGCCTCTTGGTGCCTCCTGGGCGCTTCTTGGGGCCATCTTGGAGGAAATCGATCAAAGAAGAGGGGAGCTTTAATTAGCGCTGCCCCCGCAGAAGGCCAAAATGGGGCCACAACCTTAGTCAAATCAATGATTTTGGCTTGAAAGAAGAGGGGAGCTTTAATTAGCGCTGCCCCCTCAGAAGGCCAAAATGGGGCCAAAACCGTAGTAAAATCAATGATTTTGGCTTCAAAGAAGAGGGGAGCATTTTTCTGCCTCCCCCCGTCGGGGCCAGAATCCTCGTGAGGGGTGTCGTTTTTTAGCCCTCCCAGGAGTCGAAAAAGACCCCTCCAACGACCCGCGAAACCCCCTCTCCAGGCCCAGGGGGAGGGGGTAGGGGGAGGGGCAAACCCCTCCCCGAAGGGGAAGAAGGGGGGTTGAGAACAGAGAGAGCTCCCTAAACCACTCACGCCCAAAGGGCTGGTGGGATTTTCGGCGCCTGCGGCGGGCTGTTTTTAAATTCCTTCCAGGTGGAGGTGGAGAGCCCGCGACCCACCCGCGACCCAAATTACGTTCACTGAACAAGCCAAAACTTCGGCGCCTGCGGCGGGTTTCTTTTGCATCGGCGACCCACCCGCGACCCACCGGCGACCCACCCCGAGACCCGCCCCGCGACCCACCCCGCGACCCACCCGCGGCCCACCCGCGACCCACCCGCGACCAACCGCGACCCACCCGCGACCCACCTGCGACCCACCCCGCGACCCATCCAAAATTTTCGGAGCTTGCGGCGGGTTTCTTTTGCATTCGTTCCAGGTTGAGAACCTGCGACCCAACGGCGACCTAAACCGCGTTCAGTGTACAAATCAAAATGTTCGGCGCCTGCGGCGGGCTGTTTTTGAATTCTTTCCAAGTGGAGGTGGAGAGCCCGCGACCCACCCGCGACCCAAACTACGTTCATTGAACAAGCCAAAAATTCGGCGCCTGCGGCGGGCTGTTTTGGAATTCGTTCTGGGTGGCCCACCAGCGATCCCCCCCGCGCTGAACTTGTCAGAGCACGCAAATCGGAGCTTGCGGCGGGCTTGCTCGCATTGGTTTGGGAAAGCGCCCTCGTGCCATTCCCCCGCTCTGGCCCACGTTGACTCTACAACAGCAATCGGCGCCCGCCCCCTCACTCTAATCCGCAATTGCGGGGTGCTATGTACGCCTAATCATGCGTACGGAGGAGAAAACACCCCGCCCTGCGGCGCTCCCAGATGTCCAAGGGGACTGGTTCAGGGGGCGGCGGACGCATCGACCCCCAATCTCCCATTCATCGCCGATAGGGGCCCGACAGCCCACCCCGCCCAGTAAATTGCGGATTCGCTACCAGGGGCCTATCGCCGACCTGTCTCGGCGATGTATCCCCGATTCCAGCTCGACGTCCCCCCCCCCTCCAGAGCCACTGGTCCCCCTCCTAACCCCGTGGCGAATTCCGAACCCAACCCTCGCCGATCAACGATTCAGGCCATGCGATGGGCGGCGGGGGTAGGGTTCGGCATTCGTCGAGCACGTGGCGGACCGCTGGTACCCCTCCTAACCCGGCTGCGAATTCCGAACGCAACCCTCGCCGATCAATGATTCAGGCAACGCGATGGGCGGCGGGATTAACGTTCGGCATTCGTCGAGCACGTGGCGATTTCCGAACCCTGCCCCTGCTTTTCATCAGTTCAGGAGAATCGATGGTTGGTGGCGGCAGGGCTCGGATGTCGCCACCCCAGACGTCCGACGCCTCGATGTTTTCGAGGCGCGGGCCCCCGACCTCTCGACCACTTCCCCAGGATCGGTTTTTCATTCCGAGTCGTTTGTTGACGGTCCTGTAGACCGGATGGTCAACCTCTGTCTCGATTTGTCGAGACGTCAGATGTCTGGGACCTGCTAACGTTGCCCCTCAGATGTGCATGGACCCCAGCATCGGGCAGCTCGCCAGGGCGATCGAGCGCTGCGGCCTGGCGGTGGAGGCCAACCCGAGGAGCCGCTCGGCACGCTTCTTTTGTTTTCGGCCAGCGGCCGGGCAGGAGGAGGAGGAGGAGGAGGAGGAGGAGGAGGAGGAGGAGGAGGAGGAGGAGGAGGAGCAGTCTCGGCTGTCTGTCTGTAAGTCCCACCGTTTTTCTCTCTTACAGATACCAGCCGGTGACCTTTGGAGCGACGCTCCAGGGGTCACCTCGCTTTCAGTTGATCACCCCCCCAGGGCCGACCGGCCCTCGAGGTGGGGGTGGGGCAATCGAGGATTTCTCACGCCATCAGGCATCAGGAGGAGAGGAGGAGGAGGAGAGGAGGAGAGGGATGAGCAGGAGGAGGAGGAGGAGGAGGAGGAGGAGGAGGGGAGGAGGAGGAGGAGGAGGGGGCGGGGGAGGGAGAGGAGGAGGAGAGGAGGAGGAGGAGGAGGAGGAGGAGGAGGAGGAGGAGGAGGAGGGCAGGAGGAGGAGGAGGAGGAGGAGGAGGAGGAGGAGGAGGAGGAGGAGGAGGAGGAGGAGGAGGAGGAGGAGGAGGAGGAGGAGGGAGGAGGACGGAGGAGGAGGAGGAGGAGGAGGAGGAGGAGGAGGAGGAGGAGGAGGAAGAGGAGGAGGAGGAGGAGGAGGAGAGAGGAGGAGGGGGAGGAGGGAGGAGGAGGGAGGAGGGAGGAGGGAGGAGGGAGGAGGGAGGAGGGAGGGGGAGGGGAGGAGGGAGGAGGGAGGAGGGAGGAGGGAGGAAGGAGGGGAGGAGGAGGAGGAGAGGAGGAGAGGAGGAGGAGGAGGAGGAGGAGGAGGAGGAGGAGGAGGAGGGAGGGAGGGAGGAGGAGGGGGACTAGGAGGAGGAGAGGAGGGAGGAGAGGATTTCTTACGCCATCAGGCATCAGGAGGAGAGGAGGAGGAGAGGAGGAGAGGAGGAGAGGGAGGAGAGGGAGGGAGAGGGAGGAGGAGGAGGAGGAGGAGGAGGGAGGGGAGGAGGAGGAGGAGGGGGACGAGGAGGAGGAGGAGGAGGAGGAGGGGGAGGAGGAGGAGGAGGCCCCGCTCGAGCAGGCGGGGCGCTGCGGGGCTCGTCGGGTGCGGCTCAGCTCTCCGCCCTTGCCTTGCCCTGCCGGGGGTCCGCATGGCTCCGCTGGGCCCCCGTCTGCCGGGACAGGTTGGGGCAGTCCGTCCGATTACGGGGGGGAGGGGGGCAATGCTCAGAGGTCCCAGACCCCTTCGGGTCATGTCACAATCACGACGGGCTGCGTTTCTAGATGTTTGGCTTCTGGGGGCCCTTACAGGGCCTCGGGACCGTCAGGAAACGACTCGGGGTGAGAAACCGGTCTCGGGGAATGGGTCGAGGCGTCTGGGGGGCCGACAAGGCAAATCATGACGTCGGGGGCCTGGGGGCGATGCTCAGAGGAGGAAGAGACTGCGATACCGCTACCCTTCCCTCGTCGCCAGGGCTTGATTCGCGTCGGGATCCTGGTCAGTACGCGCCCGGGGAGAGATCGGTGGAATCGCGGTGCCAGTATTTTTGTATTCCATCGGGGGGCGGGATGAGGGAGAGGGGTTGTGGGGGCCACCTTCCCGACGGGCCTTGGCGACGAGAAGCGCACTTGCTTGCGGCGACAGCTGCGCTCTGCAACCAGCTCTGGCGTTGCTCGTCCTGTCAGTGCACATATACCGAGCTTGATCAAGAACGGCCTACAGCAACGTGAAGGCGTACTTCAGAAGAGCCACTGCGGCCTTCGAGCACGCTGACAATGCTGCGGAGGCACAGTGTTTAGAACGGTTGGAGGAGGACGAGGAGAATGCAGACGTGGACGATGGGAAGGAGGAGGTTGAGGAGGAAGAGAAGGAGGAAAGGCGGAGAGGGAGTGCGTGAGTACAGGACCATCTGCTGAAAAGGACAAGGAAAGATGGACGAGCAGGACGGACCATCAAGTTTCGCACTTTTCCATTTGCGCGAATCGAAGCTTCCACGTGACGTCCAGGCAGCAGCGACATCCCTGTAGACATCGGACTCTGGTGATGACGACGTTGATGGCGTCGACCAATATATTGTAGGGGATGATAATGGTGACGAGAAAACAAGAAGGAAAACATGTTCAACTGGTTTTCGGCCCATCCCGCTACCGTGTCTGGGTCGTGGGTCAGAGTTCTCAGGGATCTTCTTGGGGTCTCTTCGGAGCGCTCTCGGGGGCCTCTTGGAGGCAGTTTTGGGGCCCCTTGGGAGCCTCGTCCAGGCCTCTTGTGGGCCACTTGGGGTCTCTTGGGGCCTCTTGGGGGCCTCTTAAGCCGTCATGGGGTGATCTTGGTGGCCGCTTGGGCTGTCTTGGAGCGTCGGGAAACCGGGAAGGCGAGAAGGCCAACAACTTTCAAACACCTCAGGAACATCACTAATTGTTGCCTCTTGGGGCCCTCTTGTGAGGCCTCCTGCGGCGTCTCGGAGGCGTCGTGGGCCGTCTTGGGCGTCTTGGTGAGATCTTTGAGCGTCGCGGGGCCCTCTTGGGCCGCCTTGGGATTATCTTGGGGCTCTTTTGGCCCGTCTTGGGGCCCTCTTGGGCCCCTACGCAGGCACGCGGGGAGATGCCAGGGGGCTCCAGTGGGGCACGCGTCAAGCCCCAGAGGAGTTGGCGATTTTGGGGCCTGGGCCCCTCAGAGGCTCCTCAGAGGTGAGGATTGAGGCTCCGAGTCTTAGGGATGGGTTATGGCGATTTGGGGCCTGGGCCCCTCAGAGACTCCTCATAGGTGAGGGTTGAGGCTTAGAGTCTTTGGGATGGGTCCTGAGGGCACGCCACCGTGAGGAACAGGGTTATGAGAAGCGTGGAGGAGCCTTGATTGACGAGGAGAACGGAGCGTAAAGGGAGCTGACCACAATCCCAGGAAGTCTTCCCTCCTCCAACTCTGGCCTGATTTCTGTTCGGCCATCTGTGAGCGGCATGATAAAACCATTAGCCTGGCGAAGGACCCAACCATATGCAGTTGTGAGTACCGTCTTTGTGAGCAACGCATTCGGTGGGGTTCCCTATAGGGCCATGAAACGCTGCCCTGGGTGCGGGAACCGCATGCGCTCCACCCCGATGGGGCCACGAAACGCTGCCCTGGGTGGGGGAACCGCATGCGACCCCCCCCACTGGGGCCTACGGTGGAGCTCCCCATGGAGCCACGAAGCGCTGCCCTGGGTGGGGGAACCGCATGCGGGCACCCCCACTGGGGCCTACGCTGGAGCTCCCTATGGGGCGACGAAACGCTGCCCTGGGCGGGGGAACCGCATGCGAGAGCAGCCACTAGGGCCTGCGGTGGGGTTCCCCATGGGGCCACGAAACGCTGCCCTGGGTGGGGGAACCGCATGCGGGCATCCCCCATTGGGGCTTCCGGTGGAGCTCGCTATGGGGCCACGAAGCGCTGCCCTGCGTGGGGGAACCGCATGCGACCCCCCCATTGTGGCCATCGGCGGAGCTCCCTATGGGGCCACGAAGCGCTGCCCTGGGTGGGGGAACCGCATGCGACCCCCCCCACTGGGGCCTTCGGCGGGGCTCCCCATGGGGCTACGAAGCGCTGCCCTGGGCGGGGGAACCGTATGCAACCCCCTCCCACCGGGGCCATCGGCGGAGCTCCCTATGGGGACACGAAGCGCTGCCCTGCGCGGGGGAACCGCATGCGACCCCCCCCCACCACTGGGGCCATCGGCGGAGCTCCCCATGGGGCTACGAAGCGCTGCCCTGGGTGGGGGAACCGCATGCGACCCTCTCCCACCGGGGCCATCGGCGGAGCTCCCTATGGGGACACGAAACGCTGCCCTGGGTGGGGGAACCGCGTGCGACCCCCACCACTGGGGCCATCTGCGGAGCTCCCTGTGGGGCCACGAAGCGCTGCCCTGCGTGGGGGAACCGCATGCGACCCCCCCCACTGGGGCCATCGGCAGAGCTCCCGATGGGGCCACGAAGCGCTGCCCTGGGTGGGGGAACCGCATGCGGGCACCCCCACTGGGGCCTACGCTGGAGCTCCCTATGGGGCGACGAAGCGCTGCCCTGGGCGGGGGAACCGCATGCGATCCCACCACTGGGGACATCGGCGGAGCTCGCCATGGGGACACGAAGCGCTGCCCTGGGTGGGGGAACCGCATGCGCCCCCCCCCCCCCCCTGGGGCCATCGGCGGAGCTCCCTATGGGGCCACGAAGCGCTGCCCTGCGCGGGGGAACCGCATGCGACCCCCCCCACTGGGGCCATCGGCGGAGCTCCCTATGGGACCACGAAGCGCTGCCCTGGGTGGGGGAACCGCATGCGACCCCCCCCCCCACTGGGGCCTTCGGTGGAGCTCCCTATGGGGCTACGAAACGTGTGAGGGGTGTGCCGAGAGCAGAGGCAAGGAGGGGGAGGAGGGAGGAGGAGGGGGCAGCGGGAGGAGACGCGGGGCACCGTCTCTTCAAAACGAGGATCCAACACCACAGGATGGTTGAGAAAAAAAACACAAGTCTGAGGATCCACGTCATGGAAGCCAGCGTCTGAGGCAACGCCCCCGTCCCTCAAACGGGTACGCTAGTACCTTGTCCTCAGTTGGCGCCTCGTCGTCTTCTCGACTGCTTGCGCCGAGCCCACAGACGCGGCGCAGTGCTTAGGCAGAGCAGAGCTGGCGCGGCGTGCAGAAGTCGGCGGGACCCCCCCTAGTTCTGAAGGCGCCCCACAGAAAGTCTGCCACTCGTGTGATACCGCGTCGCCCGGTGCCCTGAGCTGCCTCCTGAGAGGGCGTCCTCACATCTCATCGGCCGGGGCAGGGCTGCTCCCGTGGTGCTCTTTGGCGAGGCTGCGCGGCCGAGGAGGAGAATGAGGAGGAGGAGGAGGAGGAGGAGGAGGAGGAGGGAGGAGGAGGAGGAGGAGGAGGAGGAGGAGGGCACCGCGTGAGAAATTTGATTCGGGGCAGCCCCGGCCGCACTCCTGTGAGGCAGGCGCCCGTGAGAACGGCGCCCTGGGGGCCGCGGGTGCCGTGCCTCCCCTCCCGCTCCCTCGCCCTCGCACCACCCCTGTCTGCCTCGTCCTCTCTCTCTCTCTCTCACCTGCCCCCTTCCTCCTCCTCCTCCTCCTCCTCCTCCTCCTCCTCCTCCTCCTCCTCTCCTCCTCCTCCTCCTCCTCCTCCTCCTCCTCCCTCTGCCCCACGCTTCCTCTTTCTGGCGCCCGCCTCTGGCGTCTGCCTCCGCCTCGGCGCCCCCTCCGATTCAGGCTGGTTAAAAAAAGCACGGCCCCCATGCGTGGCGTGCACTAAACAGCCCACGGGCGCGTAGCTAAACAGCCCTGCCCCGGTCGATTCCTTCTTTGGGTGCGCTTGCTGAACGGCTTCGCCTGTCGGGGTACTCATGATGAGGACGCTCCCTCTCGCTTCCCCTCTCGGCGCGCCGCCGATGAGCGCCCCCCCCCCCGAGCTGGTCGCTGACCGGCCCGCCGCCCACCCCTCCGCGGCGGAGACGTCTGGCGGAGTCGCTCGCTCGCTCCGCCGCTCCTCGCCGCCCGCTCGGCCGCAGGGGGCGGACGCCGTGCTGGCCCGGGCGCAGGCGGACGTGAGGAGGCCCCCCGCGCCGCTGCGCTCCGCTGCTCCCGGTCGCGCGCTCCTCGCGTGCGCCTCGGCCACTCGACCCCTCGACCGCTGGACCCCTGGGCCGTCGATCTTCCGACCCCATCGACCCCTCGAACCTCGACCTCTTGACCCCTCGACCCCTGGGCCGTCGATCCTTCGGCTTCTCGGCCCCTCGGCCCCTCGAGCCTCCGTCCGCGCGGGCCGCGCGGGCGCTCCTCGCGGTGTGCTCGGCGCGCGTGCGCTGCTTCCTCCGCTGGCGAGGTGGCGCCAGGGTCGCGACAGGTGCACGTGTAGCGGGCATCCTGGTGGCGTCCTGCCCGGAGGATGGGAGAGCACTTTTTTGGGTCGGGCCAGTTCTGGCGGGGGCCCAGGGGGACCCACGGGCTCCCCAGCCGCCAGGCTTGCGCTCTAGTCTCCGGCGCCTGTTGTCCTCGGCACCCGCTTCAGACTTCCGAGAAGGGAGGCACGAGGGAGAATGAGCGAGGAGGTGGGTGAGGACGAGAAGGGGAGCAAAGTGAAGGAGGAGGAGGAGGAGGAGGAGGAGGAGGAGGAGGAGGAGGAGGAGGAGCAGGAGCAGGAGCAGGAGCAGGAGCAGGAGCAGGAGCAGGTGCAGGAGGAGGGGGAGGAGCAGTAGGAGGAGGAGGAGGAGGATGAGGCGGAGGAGGAGGAGGAGGAGGAGGAGGAGGAGGAGAGGAGGAGGAGGAGGAGGAGGAGGAGGAGGAGCGGGAAGAGGAGGACGAGGACCAGAGTAAACCCAAGATGCATCAACCGATACTTCAAGACACCCTCCTGTTCCAAGCCCCTTCCTCACGAGTCCATACAGGTCTTCTTTTCCACTGTGGGCGCCCCCCCTTGAACGACGAGGGGCTGGTCGGTCCGCGAGCAAGACGGCGGCGCCTGTTGTAAAGGACTTACTCCTCACTTGAAGGACGCCCAGGGTAGCCCCATTTCGAGAAGCCCGTGCCCTTTACCCGTGCAACCTCTGAAGGATGTCCAAGTCGTGGACGTATGCTCCGGAAGTGTCACGCGAGAACCCCGTTTCGAAAGAGGAACCGCCCTCCATCCGTGCTATTGCACAATATGGAACGTGTCGGAGAGGTCGAGGAAGGGTCAAGTGAGTCTAGGTGGTGGACTTTGTATTCGAATGTGCGCGAGACCTAGGGGAGAGTCTAATACGGTGGAGGAGTTCGTTAAGGAGTATGCCCAGGAAGCTGCAGACCCTCGAGGATTCCTTATCTAATGACGGCGGCGGTGATATCCATGGCCGATCCACGATTGGAGTTCTTCCAGACCATGGATTTCTTACCTGAGGGTTCCTTCTGTCCAACGCCCCACCGTTTTGGAAAGATCTCGCCATCCACTCGCGCAGCTTAGGACAACATCGAAACCGAGTGTGCGCAGTGCCAGGGCGAGAGTCCCTTTTTGAAAATGTCCGCCCTCTGTTTGTTTATTGGTTTAAGCAACGATGGTGTGCGGCGCCAGCAAAGTGAGAGCCCCATTTTGAAAATTGTTTGTGGTCCACGCGTCAGCGCGATCTGGATTCATCTGCTTCTTGGGGCCTCCTGCGGCGACGAGGACGATGAAGAAGAGGATGTGGATTTCGTTGTTCTTGGTGGTGGGGGCAGCCTGGGGAGCGCTTCGGGCCAACATCGGAGTCGGCACGGGGTGCCCGACAAGCATCGATCTATTGTGTATGTGCTATCGGTTTATTTTGTTTGTGCCGCCTCTTTTGCCCAGGGCTCTTCGGGGCCAGGGGGGGGATCGATGGCGAAGATCAGCAGATGCGGACCAGACCCAACTTTTTACATCGGATGGGGAGGGTTGGGCAGAATGGATGTGCACCGAATTGTGTTTTTTTGTGCGTCGGATTGTGATGTTGGGTCGGATGGATGTTTACCGACAGATTTGTCCCATATGTTCTACAACGGATCGGGAGGATTGGGTCGAATTTGCGGTGCGCCGGATCACATTTGTGGCGTAGGATTGTGGGGGCTGGGTCGGATGGATGCGCTCCGCATTTTTTCACATAATTGTTTGAAAGGTCGGGTTGTATGGATGCGCGCCGAAAAGTTGCTTGTAGCAAAGGATGGTGAGAGTTGGGTCGTATCCTTGCGAGCAGATTTGTACTGCTGTTGCGAGTTGTTTTTTATCGGATGGCAAAGGTTGGGCCGCATGCATGTGCGCGGCACTACGGCGAGAGTCACATATTGAAAAGGAGCTTGCCTCCATCCGTGAAGTGGTTGCAAGCTTTTAGGACGAATGTGCGCGGCACTGTGGCGAGAGCCACATGTTGAAAACGAGTGGGCCCCCCATCTTTGAAGCTGACGCAAGGTTTTCAAAACGACTGCGCGCGGCGCTGAGGCGAGAACCACACATTGAAAACCACCCGGTCTCCACCTATGAAGCGTTTGCACCTCTTTCATCAAGCTTGAGGGCCACAATTGGCAGGGCAGTCTCGGGCGAAGCGCCCTGCCCGGCCGACGGACACGTCTGGCTGCGCGACAGAGAGGAAGAAAAGGAGGAGGAAGAACAGGAGGAGGAGGAGGAAGAGGAGGAAGAGGAGGAAAAGGAGGAAGGAGGAGGAAGAGGAGGAAAATGAGGAGGACGAGGACGATGACGAAGACGAGGACGAGGATGAGGACGAGGGAGAAGTTCCACTGCACTCGTCCTCCTGCATCCTTCCCTCATCCGTCTTATCCTCCGTCTGTCCCTCTTCATTCCCCTCTCACGTTCCTGCTGCCGTCTTTTCCTCGCCTCCCCCTCATCCCTGCGCTCCCCCACCGCCCTCCCCGTGCGCGCGCCGCAGGTTCTTGGAGTCCGAGCCAAGCAGCCCGGCGGGGAGGCAGCTGCAGGAGCGCCTCGCCCAGAAGAGGCGGGGGCCCAGCCCAGCGGGGAGGACGAGGGCGGATGGAGGGGGTGAGGGAGGGTGTCTGTGTATGTGGATGTGTATATATATATATATATTTATCGGAGGTTGGGGGGTGAGATCGAAGTGGAACGGAGAGCCCCCCACCGGGAAATCGGTTTCGGTTTCGTGTTCGTGTCGTGCGTGCGGGCGAGGCGAAGCTGCGTGCGCGGGCGAGAGGAATTCATTCTGCTGTCGCTAGTGGTTCGCCAACATAAATGTTTCCCCCGCCGGCGCGTGTCAAGCGGTGGCCCGCATTGTCCCGTCGGTTGCCCGCCGTTGTCCTGTCTGTCGCTAGTGGTTCGCCAACATAAATGTTTCCCCCGCCGGCGCGTGTCAAGCGGTGGCCCGCATTGTCCCGTCGGTTGCCCGCCGTTGTCCTGTCTGTCGCTAGTGGTTCGCCAACATAAATGTTTCCCCCGCCGGCGCGTGTCAAGCGGTGGCCCGCATTGTTGTTGCCCGCCGTTGGTCCTGTCTGTCGCTAGTGGTTCGCCAACATAAATGTTTCCCCCGCCGGCGCGTGTCAAGCGGTGGCCCGCATTGTCCCGTCGGTTGCCCGCCGTTGTCCTGTCTGTCGCTAGTGGTTCGCCAACATAAATGTTTCCCCCGCCGGCGCGTGTCAAACGGTGGCCCGCATTGTCCCGTCGGTCGCCCGCCGTTGTCCTGTCTGTCGATAGTGGTTCGCCAACACAATCGATGTCACAATCAATCTCACTATCGATGTCACTATCGATCTCACCATCGATGTCACTGTCGATCTCACCATCGATCTCACGATCGATCTCACAATCGATCTCACGACAGGACACGGACGGGCCACCGATGGGACAATGCGGGCTCGATCTTTCAATCGATCTCGTAATCGGTCTCACTATCGATCTCACAATCGATCTCACAATCGATCTCACAATCGGTCTCACAACCGATCTCACGATCGATCCCACTATCGATCTCACTTTCGATCTCACAATCGATCTCACTTTCGGTGCCACTATCAATTTCACGGTCGATCTTACTATCGATCTCACCATCGATCTCACTATCGATCCAACATCGGTCTCACATTCGGTCTCACTATAGATCTCACCTTCGGTGTCACTATCAATTTCACGATCGATCTCACTATCGATCTCACGACAGGACAGCGGCTGGCGACCGACGGGACAATGCGGGCTACCTCTTGACACGCGCCGGCGGGGGAAACATTTATATTGGCGAACCACTAGCGACAGACAGGACAACGGCGGGCGACCGACGGGACAATGCGGGATACCACTTGACACGCGCCGGCGGGGGAAACATTTATGTTGGCGAACCACTAGCGACAGACAGGACAACGGCGGGCAACCGACGGGACAATGCGGGCCACCGCTTGACACGCGCCGGCGGGGGAAACATTTATGTTGGCGAACCATTAGCGACAGACAGGACAACGGCGGGCAACCAACGGGACAATGCGGGCCACCGCTTGACACGCGCCGGCGGGGGAAACACTTACGTTGGCGAACCACTAGCGACAAACAGGACAACGGCGGGCAACCGACGGGACAATGCGGGCCACCGCTTGACACGCGCCGGCGGGGGAAACATTTATATTGGCGAACCACTAGTGACAGACATGACAACGGCGGGCAACCGACGGGACAATGCGGGCCACCGTTTGACACGCGCCGGCGGGGGAAACATTTATGTTGGCGAACCACTAGTGACAGCAGAATGAATTTCTCTCGCCCGCGCACGCAGCTTCGCCTCGCCCGCACGCACGACACGAACACGAAACCGAAACCGATTTCCCGGTAGGGGGCTCTCCGTTCCACTTCGCCGTCCTTCCAGTTCCCCTGCTTGTGTGAATTTGCATTTATGAGGATCTCCTCATCGTCACCACCACCATCACCATCATCATCATGACCGTTTTCATTTTCATCCTCCTCGTCCTCCTCCTTTTCCTCCTTCTCCTGCTCCTCCTCCTTCTCCTGCCCGTCACTGTCCTCCTCCTCTGGCTCAAGGCGCCCATTGCGTTCGCGCTACCTCCCCAGGGCGCCCTCCTCGCGCATTTCTGCGGACGGGCTATCCACGAGATGGTGAGACCATCATCGGCCATCAGCACCACATTCACCACAGTTGTCGTCATGAGCCACCCCCCTCCCACACCCCCGACAACATCCTTATCACCCGCAGGGTGGTCGTATAGGTGTGTGTGTGTATATATATAGATGTGTGTGTGTGTGTGTGTGTCCGTGTTTCTGTGAATGTGTGTGTTTGTGTGTGCGTGTGTGTGCGTGTCTGTGTGCGTCGACGAAGCGCAACCATGGAACAAGGCGCGTGGAATAGTGACAGGTCCCGTCCCCGTGCAGACTCGATGCGATCGGTCGCCCAATGGGGCGGCACGTGATCCGTGGAGCTGGCGCAACCGCGCCAGATCCATGGATCCCTAGTCCATGTTATCCTGTGCCCGAGTGTGTGCACTCTCTCGGTCCTACTCCTCGCCTCATTCACTCTTTGGGCACTGGCAGTGGACACGGACGCATTGTCTCGAATTGCTACGAGGCTGTCCCCATCATCGTCTCCTGTCTGCGAATGTACGCTGGGCTTGGCTCGTGGACCTTATTCCCTCGAGCACAACCAAGGGGCAGCGGAGGGGACAACAGGATAAGAGCCATGGAAGCGCCGGCCAGTTGCAGGACAGAGCCCCGCGGTCAACTACGAGCTGCGGCGAATCTGAAGCTAGACCACCTCGCAGACCTCCCCCCTCAAAACTTCGAAGGGCACTCCTGTCTTGGGACGTTTGCGCTCCAGGATGAGATCGAGACCGTCTTGGGCCATGCCCCAATGCGCTCCATGCACAAGCATTGCGAGGGGGCTCCAGACGCTCGCAGCGGTAAGCCCCACATCTAGTCCAAAACAGGACTGGGCTATTCGAGCCTATTCGATTCCCCAACTCGGAAACTGGATTTTTGACAGCAGAAGCCACCTCGAGCGCCACCTGGACAGCCTCTGGCCTGGCCAAGGAGGACGCCGCAGCACGTCGACCCTCTGCGAAGACCTGTCGAGCCCTGAACTCTTGGGAATCCAACGGGCAGCGCCTGCGCCCCCTGCCTCGGGCCAGCCAGCGAGCTGCAGTCCGGGACGCATCCTTGCCCGATCATCGTCTGCACATCTGGTGCCCTGGCTCCAGCCGCCCCAGCTCGTGCTCCTGGGACCCGAGGAGCGGACCAGACGCGGGGGCCCAGCGCCTCCCGACCATGAGGGCAGCCGAGCAGCGGCCCGCGCCAACGGGAGGAGAGGGGGAGAGGAGAGTAGGGGAGGAAAGGGGGAGAGCCTGCGACCACTTGCGAACCCTACCCCTGCATATCCAGTCGGCGTTGGGGTATCGGACGCCCCCACTGGGTTCATTTGGCTGTAGACAGTCTTCCAATCCTGAGCCTCAGACAGCTGTTCTTCTCCAAAGATCTGACTTGCGGCAGCAGGGCTCGCACGCGGCTGCCTCGAGAGTGCCCCACCCAGGAGACACAAGTGGGCTCTGGTGCGAAGGAGACGTTGGACCCCAGCGCATGTTGCTCAGAAGTCCCGTGTCGGAGATCGGGGCCGCGCTGCCGGCCGCCCCGACCCCGCGCACAGGCAGCAGGCGATGGGCCCCATCCTCAAGGAGGAGCTCCCGCAGGAGACCGTGCCTGCCGTCGAACCCGACTGGTTCCAGCAGGTGGCTGGCCTTTGGCCTCTCTGCGCGCGTCAGACGCGCGTGCTGCCTGCTGCGCGTGCTTGTGTGCGTGCTCCCCCAGACTGTCCATCGCTCTTACACGTAAGAGTGACTTTTCGCCGGAGTGACCCTCGGTCGGTGCGGGCACATTGAGGCCCCCAGATTCCCACTGATGATTGAACGCGGCCTCCGAGAGTCGCGCATCAAAGGCCACCCTTGCCTAGGGCCGCCCTTGCGTGCAGCCAACGTCCAGACAGGGACGTGGCGGCGGGGCACTGCAAGGGGTACTGGCGCCGGCGACCGCGCGCTGCTGCCCCCCCAGGCTGGCCGCCCCGCCGAGCGGACGAGCGCGGGAGGGTACCCCGCAACCCACGCGACGAGGGGCACACCGCTCGATCTGGCACGGGAAGAGGGGAGCGACGACGACGACGCCGACGACGACGAAGACAGCGACGGCGGCGGCGACTGCGGCGGCGGCGGCTGCGGCGACGGCGATGGCGATGGCGACGGCGACGGCGACGGCGACATCGACGACGGCGACGACGGCGATGGCGACGGAGACGACGACATCGACGACGGCGACGACGACGACGACGACGACGACGACGGCGACGACGACGGCGGCGGCGGCGGCGGCTGGGGCGACGGCGACCCACGACGGCGACGGCGACGGCGACGCGAAGAACAGGACGTCGTGTGCGGTCCATCGGCTCACGCCTGCGCGGTCCATCGACGCACGCCTGGGAGGGCTCGCGGGGGGCCGCGAGGGGCCTGCCCGGCACTGCGCCACGGCGGGTGTGGCCGCCGCCCGGGGGCCCGTGTGCAGGCGCTCGGGCTCGAGGCATCAACGGCTCTCGGCGCCAGCGCGCGTGGCGCGCGGGGTTGGCCGCGCTCATCGCTCTGGGCGCTCGTCTCCCTATCGCCCGCTTCCCAGATATGGATGAGAACTTGTGGATCGCGTGTCGCTCCGCTGGTTCTGGTCCACCACGCTGCGGCTCGACGCTCTGTCCACCTGCCCGTTCCCAGGCGTCCACGTCCCGAGCTTTCCCGAGCCTCCCGCCCCGCGGAGCGGATGGACACGCTATCCTCTCACAAGGCATAGCGGGTCGCCAGGGCCGCCGTGGCGACGCGCTATCCAAAGTTCGCGACCGTATGTTGGCGTCGTGAAATAATCACGTCAGAAGAAAGTCTTTGGCCGTTTTCGCCCTCCTGCTGCCCTCGCCGGGCCACCAGGACCGTCAAGAGACGACCTGGAATGAAAAACTGGCCCTGGGGAAAGCAGGGGTGGGGACCTACGGGGCCCCGCACTGGAAACGTGAAGACATAGGATGTCAGGATCCTCCGCCCCCTCATCTGTGCCCCTCCGCCTCCTCCTCCCCTCTCTCTGTCGCCCTGCCCCTTCTCGTTCCTCCCCTCTTTCCCAGGCCCCCCCCATCGATCTGCCCCCTGCCCTCTCTCTGGCCCTCTTCCGTCTCTTCCGCCCTCCCGCTCTTTCCCCCTTTTCCACTTTGTCCCTTCCCCCTTATCCCCCTCGCGTCGCATTCCTCCCCGCAGCCACTGGGCGCCCGGTCCAGGTGAAGAAGAGGGCCACGTTCGTGTGCATGTGCACCAGCGAGGCCAAGGGCCGCGACCAGGCGAACATGCCAGCGACGCTGCTGTCCATGGCCAAGCACGCCCGGGACTGGCCCCGGTCGGTGTCGGGACGTCGCCCGTCGCCTTTCGGGACCCCCGCAGAGCCCCCCGGATCAAAGGGAAGGGGCTTCCCTTCGATTCCACTCCGACGTTGTTCAATTTTGCTTTGGACGGCGCGTATGGGGAAGAGGGCCCAGGCAAGTGGAGCAGAGGAGGACGGAGACGACGACTCCAACGGAAAAGCCCGACTCCACCGGAAAAGCCCCTCACACACGCCGACAGGGTTGGCGGATGACGGGAAGCGCGAACGAGGAACGAGGAGTGTGGCCCGTTTTCCTTAAGGAGAACCTTTATATAGGGCTCCGGATTGCATCTTGGACGGGCGTTGGCGGATGACGGGAAGCGTCTTCGAGGAACGAGAAGCGAGCTGGACGTTTTGGCTGAATCCTCCTCATATCAGTAAGAGATATCTTAGCTATAGGGGGTGGCGGGCTGCACGGGGAAGAGGCTTAGCGGATGACGGGAAGCGTCTTCGAGGAACGAGAAGCGAGCTGGACGTTTTGGCTGAATCCTCCTCATATCAGTAAGAGATCTCTGAACTATAGGGGGTGGCGGAGCGCACGGTGTACCAGGCTTAGCAGAATCCTCGGGATGGCGATTCTACGTGAGACATCCTCACAAAAATGAAATCTTCGCGACATCGCGTTTAACAAAAACAAGCGTTTCGCTCGAGACGCCCTCGAAAAGTTGATGACAGCGAAATGTCGCCGTCTGTGAAAATGTGCGTTTCGCTCGGGACATCCTCGAACAAATGAGATGACGACTGAAGTCTTTAACTAACTCTTATGTTAAGGATTGCGATGTCGCTAGGGACATCCTCAGAAAACGAGCGGCAGCACGGCGGACCAGAACGAAGAGCACGGCAGAAAATTTGCATTTCGCTAGGGACATCCTCAACAAAATGAGATGTCCTCAACGTCGTCTTGGTATCGTTCTCGAAGTGCCTCAAGATGACGAAATGAGAGGCCAAAAAGCACGTCAAGATGGCTGTCAGAACGATTGGGGGACTTCCGAAAATAGCGATTTCGCTAGGGACATCCTCAAAAAGTGAAGACATACACCAGCATCGACTTGAAAACTGTTGTTCTTACATAGTTTTGACTTTGCTTCTGAAAAGGCTTCCAAACGGCCCAAGGCAGCCTTCAAAAAATGTAGATTTCGGTAGGGACATCCTCAACAAATTGATGCGTGCGACATCGCATCGTAATGATTTTAGGAGGGCATCAGGAAGCAAAGGAAGGCCACAACATGGCCCCAAGAGCGCCCTTAAGGTTGCTGAAAATAGTGATCTCGCTAGGGACATCTTCAAACAAATAACACATCGAACAACATCGTTTTGAAATCTGCTGTTTTAATATCGTCTTGGGATCGCTCCTGAAAAGGCTTCTAGATG
The DNA here is from genome assembly GCA_963575745.1 of Prorocentrum cordatum. Classification (NCBI taxonomy): domain Eukaryota; class Dinophyceae; order Prorocentrales; family Prorocentraceae; genus Prorocentrum; species Prorocentrum cordatum. The sequence continues at coordinate 250,678 of CAUYUJ010020971.1, read as the reverse complement.
GTTTAAGCCAGTCATCTAGAAATTACGATTTCGCTAGGGACATCCTGAAACAATGAATGTGTGTCACATCGGACTGTAACGGTTTTGCAAGGCATCAAGAAGGCCCCCAAAGGCCCCAAGCAAGCCCAAATTTGACCCCCAGGAGCGCCCTCGAGACGATCCAACATGGCGATTTCGCCTGAGACATCCTTACAACAATGAACTGTTCACAACATCGATTTCATCAAACATGAGCGTTTCGCCTGAGACATCCCTTAAACATGGGAAGCCGCAAATTCGACAGATGTTCAAAAACGAGCGTCTCGCCTGAGACATCCTAACAAAAATGATACCTTGGAGTGGCGTTTTTACTACCTCTCGTGTTAAACATCGCGCTCTCGCTGCGTACATCCTCAAACCATCGGGCGGAGCATGGCTGGCGAAAAAAGAACAAGGCAGAGAATGAGCAGTCCTGCCGTGCTCCTTCGCTCACGGGGTCTATTCTGCAATGCTCGTTTTTTTGTGCCGTCCTCCTTCGCTCTACGGGCCTATTATGCAATGCTCCTGGCCATTTTATGTCACAATCCTTTGTTCTTGGGGCTTATGATGCTCTGCTCCTGGTCGTTTTCTGCCGTGCTCCTTAGCTCTTGGATCATATTATGCCGTGCTCCTTCGCTTTCGGGGTTTACTCTGCCGTGCTCCTTGTGTTTTTCTTGCATACTCCTTCTTCCTTGGGGAATATTATGCTGTATTCTTGCATCTATCTTGCCGTGCTCCTTAGCTCTCGCGGTCTATTCTGCCGTGCTCCTGGTCACTGGTCGTGTTTTGCAATGCTCCTTCTTTCCTGGCGCCTATTCTGCCGTGCTCCTCAGCTCTTGGGGTCTATTCTGCCGTGCTCCTGTTTTTTTCTGTCATGCTCCTTCGCTCTTGGGGCCTTTTCCGCCGTGCTCCTCAGCTCTTGGGGTCTATTATGCCGTGCTCGTTGTTTTTGTTTCTGCCGTGCTCCTTCGCTCATGGGGCCTATCCTGCCGTGCTCCTGGTTTTTTTTCTGCCGTGCTCCTTAGCTCTGGGGTCTATTCTGCTGTGGTCCTGGTCTTTTTCTGCCGTGCCCCTGAGCTCTGGGGGTCTATTCTGCCGTGCTCCTGGTCATTTTCTGCCGTGCTTCTTCGCACTTGAGGCATATCCAGCCCTGCTCCTTAGCTCGTGGGGTCTATTCGGCCGTGCTCCTGGTCTTTTTCTGCCGTGCTCCTTCGCTCTTGGGGCCTAATCTGCCGTGCTCCGGGTCTTTTTTTCTGCCTGCTCCTTAGCTTTTGAGGTCTAATCTGCTTTGGTCCTGGTCTTTTTTCTGCCGTGCCCCTGAGCTCTGGGGGTCTATTCTGCCGTGCTCCTGGTCATTTTCTGCCGTGCTTCTTCGCATTTGGGGCATCTTCTGCCGTGCTCCTTGTCTCTTGGGTTCTATTCTGCCGTGCTCCTCGTCGGTTTCTGGTTTGCTCCTTCGCTCTTCGGGCCTATTCTGCCGTGCTCCTGGTCTTTTCTGTCGTACTCCTTGGCTCTATTATGCCGTGCTCCTTAGCTCTTGGGGTCTATTCTGCCGTGCTCCTGGTCTTTTTCTGCCGTGCTCGGCAGCTCTTGGAGTCTATTCTGCCATGCTCCTGGATTGTTTCCGACGTGCTCCTTCGCTCATGGGGCCTATTCTGCTGTGCTCCTGGTCTTTGTCTTTTGTGCACATGCTTTTTTTCTGCCGTGCTCCTTCGCACCTGGGGCATATTCTGCCGTGTTCCTTGTCTCTTGGGTTCTATTCTGCTGTGCTCCTCGTCTTTTTCTGGCTTGCTCCTTCGCTCTTGGGGTCTATTTTCCCGCACTCCTTCAGCTCTCGGGGTCTACTCTGGCGTGCTTATGTTTTTTTCTGCCGTGCTCCTTCGCTCTTGGGGCCTATTCTGCCGTGCTCCTGGTCATTCTCTGCCGTGCTCCTTAGCTTTTGGGGTCTATCCTGCCGTGCTCCTGGTCTTTCTCTGCCGTACTCCTTCGCACTTGAGGCATATCCAGCCCTGCTCCTTAGCTCCTGGGGTCTATTCTGCCGTGCTCCTGGTCTTTTTCTGCCGTGCTCCTTCGCTCTTGGGGCCTAATCTGCCATGCTCCTGGTCTTTTTCTGCCTGCTCCTTAGCTCTTGAGGTCTATTCTGCCGTGCTCCTGGTCATTTTCTGCCGTGCTCCTTAGCTTTTGGGGTGTATTCTGCCGTACTCATTTGCTCTTGGGGTCTATTCTGCCGTGTTCCTTGTCTTTCTCTGCCGTGCTCATTTGCTCTTGGGGCCTATTCTGCCGTGCTCCTGATCTTTTTCTGCCGTGTGCGCCCAGGAGCTTTGCCACAACGACCACCGCGACGATCCGCACGTCAGATACAGGAACACGGCAGAACACACAGAGCACACAGAGGCACGGCAGAACACAGAAGTACGGCAGAACAGGAGCACGGCAGAACACACAGGAGCACAGCGAAACACACCCCGCACGCACGCCGACACGCGCGCCACGGCATATCTGCGCGACATAACAACAACATAGCATTTTCCACATGCTTGGTGGACTAAAGCGACGCTTCCCGTTCTTGTCCGGTCAGGTTCCTCGGGATGGCGATTTCGCGTGAGACATCCTCACAAAAATGAAATCTTCGCGACATCGCGTTTAACAAAAACAAGCGTTTCGCTCGAGACATCCTCGAAGAGTTGATGACAGCGAAATTTCGCCGTCTGTGAAAATGTGCGTTTCGCTCGGGACATCCTCGAAATTACCCTGGCGAAGGACCCAACCATATGCAGTTGTGAGTATCGCAATTGTGAGTATCTTCTTCGGTGGCGCTCCCTATAGGGCCACGAACCGCATGAGGGGTGTGCCGAAATGTGGCGGGGTACACAACGCAAAGGAATACGATATATCTGATTACGAAAGAAAGAACGCGGGTGAGTCAGAGCGCGAGGGAATCTGAGTATGAATGGGTCTGCGCGCGAATGAATCTATTTGCATGAATGCGATCATGGAAACGCCTAGTGTAAGTGTATATGAATGTGAATGGTTCGAGCATGCCTGTCCGAACACACGTGACACTGGGCGTGGCCGCCGCAGGCAGCTTCCGCGGGAACCCCGACGGCAGCGTCCGCACGTCGCGACGCCCATGTCGGCACGCCTCTTGCGAGGATCGCGCCCGCTTTCGGCTCTTCTTTTCCTTCCTCTTTGCCCGCGCACTCCAAAATCCAAGGCTGCGGGCGCAGCGCAGCGCGGAGTCCCCGCGACGCGCGCTGGTCGCCCCGGGCGGGGTCCCAGCGACGCGCGCGGGTCGTCCGCTGCGCGAAGCAGAGAGAGCTGACTAGCTAACTGGCTGGCTGATAGCGGGCAAGTCTCTGACCGCTGGGCAGAGCGACGACGGGCGAACGAGGCGCCGGGCCCCCCGCAGCACGGAGTTCCCGCGACGCGCGCTGGTCGCCCCGAGAGGGTCCCAGCGACGCGCGCGGGTCGTCCGCGGCGCGAGGCCAAACAATTAGTCGGGCAGTCGAGAGAAGGCGCGGCTCGGGGGAGACGCTCCTCAGGTCAGGCCTCGCGGATGAACTCGGTGAAGCCGAGCTCCCTGGCGAGGGCCGTCGCTTCCCTCCTGCACCGCTTCGTGCGCGCCGCAAACTGCTCCAGCTGCTTCCGCAAGCCCTGCGGCGGCCCTGCCAGGAAGAACTCGATGCGCGGCGCCCGCATGAGCAGGAGGTCCTCGTGGCGCGTGGCGCGCGAGAGCAGCACGTAGAGCTCCAGCCACCAGTCGTCGTCCTCCTTCTTGCCGTTCCCTACCTCGTGGCGGCCGCAATCCAGGATCACGCCTGGGCGACGTCGACCGAGGGAGCAGCGCGCCGGGCAGCCGACGGCCCAGGGCGAGAGTCCACAGGACCGAGAGATGGTCTGGCCGCGGACTGCTCGCGCCCGGAGGTCTGGCCGCCCCCGGAGCGCCGATTCTCCGCCCCGTCGCCTTCGCGCATGGTGCGCCCCTGGCACGCCACCGTGGTGATGACCCTGCCGTGCGAGAAATGCGGGGGGGTGCCGAAATGGGTGGGGGTGACGCATGCGGGCGGCGGCACTGAGGCCTTCGGTGGAGCTCCCTATGGAGCCACGAAACGTGTGAGGGGTGTGCCGAAATGGGTGTGGGTGACGCATGCGGCCGCGGGCACTGGGGCCTTCGGTGGAGCTCCCTATGGAGCCACGAAACGTGTGAGGGGTGTGCCGAAATGGGTGTGGGTGACGCATGCGGCCGCGGGCACTGGGGCCTTCGGTGGAGCTCCCTATGGAGCCACGAAACGTGTGAGGGGTGTGCCGAAATGGGTGTGGGTGACGCATGCGGCCGCGGGCACTGGGGCCTTCGGTGGAGCTCCCTATGGAGCCACGAAACGTGTGAGGGGTGTGCCGAAATGGGTGTGGGTGACGCATGCGGCCGCGGGCACTGGGGCCTTCGGTGGAGCTCCCTATGGAGCCACGAAACGTGTGAGGGGTGTGCCGAAATGGGTGTGGGTGACGCATGCGGCCGCGGGCACTGGGGCCTTCGGTGGAGCTCCCTATGGAGCCACGAAACGTGTGAGGGGTGTGCCGAAATGGGTGTGGGTGACGCATGCGGCCGCGGGCCACTGGGGCCTTCGGTGGAGCTCCCTATGGAGCCACGAAACGTGTGAGGGGTGTGCCGAAATGGGTGTGGGGGACGCATGCGGCCGCGGGCACTGGGGCCTTCGGTGGAGCTCCCTATGGAGCCACGAAACGTGTGAGGGGTGTGCCGAAATGGGTGTGGGGGACGCATGCGGCCGCGGGCACTGGGGCCTTCGGTGGAGCTCCCTATGGAGCCACGAAACGTGTGAGGGGTGTGCCGAAATGGGTGTGGGTGACGCATGCGGCCGCGGGCACTGGGGCCTTCGGTGGAGCTCCCTATGGAGCCACGAAACGTGTGAGGGGTGTGCCGAAATGGGTGTGGGGGACGCATGCGGCCGCGGGCACTGGGGCCTTCGGTGGAGCTCCCTATGGAGCCACGAAACGTGTGAGGGGTGTGCCGAAATGGGTGTGGGTGACGCATGCGGCCGCGGGCACTGGGGCCTTCGGTGGAGCTCCCTATGGAGCCACGAAACGTGTGAGGGGTGTGCCGAAATGGGTGTGGGGGACGCATGCGGCCGCGGGCACTGGGGCCTTCGGTGGAGCTCCCTATGGAGCCACGAAACGTGTGAGGGGTGTGCCGAAATGGGTGTGGGTGACGCATGCGGCCGCGGGCACTGGGGCCTTCGAGTGGACTGCCCGCATATGGAGCTCCCTAGCCACGAAACGTGTGAGGGGTGTGCCGAAATGGGTGTGGGTGACGCATGCGGCCGCGGGCACTGGGGCCTTCGGTGGAGCTCCCTATGGAGCCACGAACGTGTGAGGGGTGTGCCGAAATGGGTGTGGGTGACGCATGCGGGCGCGGGCACTGGGGCCTTCGGTGGAGCTCCCTATACCTGCCGCAAAAGCTCCCTATGGAGCCACGAAACGTGTGAGGGGTGGAGCTCCCTATGGAGCCACGAAACGTGTGAGGGGTGTGCCGGGGTGTGGGTGACGCATGCGGCCGCGGGCACTGGGGCCTTCGGTGGAGCTCCCTATGGAGCCACGAAACGTGTGAGGGGTGTGCCGAATGTTGATGATGATGATGATGATGATGATGATGATGATGATGATGATGATGGGAGGGGGGAGGAGGCAGCGGGAGGAAGGAAGGAAGGAAGGAAGGAAGGAGAACGCGGGGCACCGTCTCTTCAAAACGAGGACCCAACACCACAGGATGGTTGGAACAAATGAGATGACGACTGAAGTCTTTAACTAACTCTTATGTTAAGAATTGCGATTTCGCTAGGGACATGCTCAGAAAACGAGCGGCAGCACGGCGGACCAGAACGAAGAGCACGGCAGAAAATTTGCATTTCGCTAGGGACATCCTCAACAAAATGAGATCTCCTCAACGTCGTCTTGATATCGTTCTCGAAGTACCTCAAGATGACGAAATGAGAGGCCAAAAAGCACGCCAAGATGGCTGTCAGAACGATAGGGGGACTTCCGAAAATAGCGATTTCGCTAGGGACATCCTCGAAAAGTGATAACATACACCAGCATCGACTTGAAAACTGTTGTTCTTACATAATGTTGACTTTGCTTCTGAAAAGGCTTCCAGACGGCCCAAGGCAGCCTTCAAAAAATGTAGATTTCGGTAGGGACATCCTCAAAAAATTGATGCGTGCGACATCGCATCGTAATGATTTTAGGAGGACATCAGGAAGCAAAAGAAGGCCACAACATGGCCCCAAGAGCGCCCTTAAGGTTGCTGAAAATAGTGATTTCGCTAGGGACATCTTCAAACAAATAACAAATCGAACAACATCGTTTTGAAAACTGCTGTTTTAACATCGTCTGGGGATCGCTCCTGAAAAGGCTTCTAGATGGTTTAAGCCATTCATCTAAAAATGACGATTTCGCTAGGGACATCCTGAAACAATGAATGTGTGTAACATCGGACTGTAACGGTTTTGTAAGGCATCAAGAAGGCCCCCAAAGGCCCCAAACAACCCCAAATTTGACCCCCAGGAGCGCCCTCGAGACGATCCAAAATGGCGATTTCGCCTGAGACATCCTTACAAACATGAAATGTTCACAGCATCGATTTCATCAAACATGAGCGTTTCGCCTGAGACATCCCTTAAACATGGGAACCCGCGAGTTCGACAGATGTTCAAAAACTAGCGTCTCGCCTGAGACATCCTAACAAAAATGATATCTTGGAGTGGCGGTTTCAATACCTCTCATGTTTAAAATCGCGCTCTCACTGCATACATCCTCAAACAATCGGGCGGGGCATGGCCGGCGAAAAAAGTGCTCATTCGTTCTTCACGTCTATTCTGCCGTGCTCTTTCGTTCTTGGGGTCTATTCTGAAATGCTCCTTGTTTTTTTGTGCCGTGCTCCTTCGCTCTTCTAGCCTATTCTGCCATGCTCCTGGCCAGTTTCTGTCACAATCCTTTGTTCTTGGGGCTTATGATGCCGTGCTCCTGGTCGTTTTCTGCCGTGCTCCTTAGCTCTTGGGGCATATTCTGCCGTGCTCCTTCGCTTTCGGGGTTTATTCTGCCGTGCTCCTTGTGTTTTTCTTGCATACTCCTTCTTCCTTGGGGCGTATTATGCTGTATTCTTGCATCTATCTTGCCGTGCTCCTTAGCTCTCGCGGTCTATTCTGCCGTGCTCCTGGTCACTGGTCGTGTTTTGCAATGCTCCTTCTTTCCTGGCGCCTATTCTGCCGTGCTCCTCAGCTCTTGGGGTCTATTCTGCCGTGCTCCTGTTTTTTGTTTCTGTCATGCTCCTTCGCTCTTGGGGCCTCTTCTGCCGTGCTCCTCAGTTCTTGGGGTCTATTCTGCCGTGCTCTTTGTTTTTGTTTCTGCCGTGCTCCTTCGCTCTTCTAGCCTATTCTGCCATGCTCCTGGCCTTTTTCTGCCGTGCTCCTTAGCTCTGGGGTCTATTCTGCCGTGGTCCTGGTCTTTTTCTGCCGTGCCCCTGAGCTCTGGGGGTCTATTCTGCCGTGCTCCTGGTCATTTTCTGCCGTGCTTCTTCGCACTTGGGGCATCTTCTGCCGTGCTCCTTGTCTCTTCGGTTCTATTCTGCCGTGCTCCTCGTCTTTTTCTGGTTTGCTCCTTCGCTCTTCGGGCCTATTCTGCCGTGCTCCTGGTCTTTTCTGTCGTACTCCTTGGCTCCTCGGGCCTTTTCTGCTGTGTTTCGGTCTTTTCTGCCGTCGTCCTTAGCTCTTGGGGCATCTTCTGCCGTCCTCCTGGTTTTTTTTCTGGCGTCTTTTTCGCTCTTGGGGCCTATTATGCCGTGCTCCTTAGCTCTTGGGGTCTATTCTGCCGTGCTCCTGGTCTTTTTCTGCCGTGTTCGGCAGCTCTTGGAGTCTATTCTGCCATGCTCTTGGTTTGTTTCCGACGTACTCCTTCGCTCATGGGGCCTATTCTGCTGTGCTCCTGGTCTTTGTCTGCCGTGCTCCTGCTTTTTTTCTGCCGTGCTCCTTCGCACTTGGGGCATATTCTGCCGCGTTCCTTGTCTCTTGGGTTCTATTCTGCTGTGCTCCTCGTCTTTTTCTGGTTTGCTCCTTCGCTCTTGGGGTCTATTTTCCCGCACTCCTTCAGCTCTCGGGGTCTACTCTGGCGTGTTTATGTTTTTTTTCTGCCGTGCTCCTTCGCTCTTGGGGCCTATTCTGACGTGCTCCTGGTCATTCTCTGCAGTGCTCCTTAGCTTTTGGGGTCTATCCTGCCGTGCTCCTGGTCATTCTCTGCCGTACTCCTTCGCACTTGAGGCATATCCAGCCCTGCTCCTTAGCTCCTGGGGTCTATTCTGCCGTGCTCCTGGTCTTTTTTCTGCCGTGCTCCTTCGCTCTTGGGGCCTAATCTGCCGTGCTCCTGGTTTTTTTCTGCCTGCTCCTTAGCTCTTGAGGTCTATTCTGCCGTGCTCCTGGTCATTTTCTGCCGTGCTCCTTAGCTTTTGGGGTGTATTCTGCCGTACTCATTTGCTCTTGGGGTCTATTCTGCCGTGTTCCTTGTCTTTCTTTGCCGTGCTCCTTCGCTCTTGGGGCCTATTCTGTCGTGCTCCTCATCTTTTTCTGCACTGTGCGCCCAGAAGCTCTGCCAAAACGACCACCGCGACGATCCGCACGGCAGATACAGGAACACGGCAGAACACACAGAGCACACAGAGGCACGGCAGAACACAGAAGCACGGCAGAACAGGAGCACGGCAGAACATACAGGAGCACAGCAAAACACACCCCGCACGCACGCCGACACGCGCGCCACGGCATACCTGCGCGGCATAACAACAACATAGCATTTTCCACATGCTTGGTGGACTAAAGCGACGCTTCCCGTTCTTGTCCGGTTAGGTTTCTAAATTGGCCGTTTCGCTTGGGACATCCTCTAAACAATGGAATTGGCGTTGGCTCCAGGCCGCCTTTGTGTTCAGATCGCTCTTGGAGCGCCCAGGAGGGTCCCCAGAAGGCCACAGGACGGCTCCAGGGGGCCCGCATGACGGCCCCAGAGGCCTCCAAGAGCATCCCCAAAAGGGCCCAAGAGGCCAAAATCGTCAAATTCTATCGGAAAACGTATATTTTCAGAATATACGACTTTCTCGTCTTCACGACGTCGAAGACGGTCCAAGAGTCCCCCAAGACCGACCCGCGACGGCCCAAGAGACTCTCAAGGGGCGCCCAAGACGGCCGAAGAGGGCGCCAAGACGGCCCAAGAGGCTCCCAGGAAGGCCCACGAGGGCCACAAGAGGGGCCCAAGAGGGTGAGCCCGAATCGAAAATCGGAGCACCCCGCCCAAAGACGGCCCTAGGAGGCCCCAGGAGGCGCCCAAGAGGTCCGAAGAGGCCCCCGAGAGGCCCCCAAGACGCCCCAAAAGGCCCCCAAGAGGCCCAAAAGAGGCCCCAAGAGGACCCGAAACGGCCCGCGAGAAGCCTCCCAAGAGAGCCCAACGAACTTTCACTTCGTCTCATTCTCAATACCCGGCACGGTGGCGGGATGGACCGAGGGTCACTAGATTTTCCATCTCCTTATCCCGAATTCGGGCTACACAGCCCCAAGACAGCTCAAGAGGGCCCGAAAACGGCGCCAGAGGGATCCAAGAGGGCTTCATGTTACAGGCCTCTTGGACCGTCTTGGGGTTATCGCCGGTCGTATTCAAAATATAGTGGGCCGTCTTGGAGCATCTTGGAGTGGCCGGAGACGGCCGGAGGCATCCTGGGAATTCCTGGGAGGGGTGAGGGATCTAGTCCGTTTGACCAGATCCCCCCCCCCTGCAAGCCAGCCGGACGGAACCCCAAGGGGACGGCGGATAGCTCGGGATCTTGAAGGTGGACGCGGGGGCCGCGTGGTAACTGACCTCTTGCGCACAATACAAGTAATAGCGGCTCCAGGTTGTGAATCTGGCTGCTTTTCTGTGGGTCCTGGTCGCCGCGGCATGAACCCAGAGTACTTTGCAATGGGTCGTGGCCTCGGAGGCGCGTATCGCGTGTACTTTACGAGGGATCTGCGCCTCGGGAGAGCGAGCGTCGTATATTTTCGAGGGATCCTTGACTCGGGCACCGCGCAGTCCCCTCCTGTTCGCACAAGCGTTCCAGTTTTGACGTCCCCATGTGATGCCACACCTGCAACGAACGTTCGAACATTCGCTTCCCGTTCTTGTCAGGTCAGGTTTTATCTTGGGCTCTCGGGGGCCACCATGTAGCAATCTTGGGCCATGTTGGACGTTCTAACCCCTCGCGGGCGGGGAGGGTTTCAGACCCAGAGAGGGGGGCTAGGTGGAGAGTTGAATCTCTTCGCGAAGGGGATGACGACGGCTAGAACAACTAACTCGTTAAATCACCTGCCCAGAGGGCTGTTGGGATCCAGTGACAGACCAGAGACGGTGCTTGTGTAGACTGTCATCTGCTTTGGTCAAGCGACCCTGCTGCATTGTTATCGCCGTACGTAGAGACATACGCTTCCCGAGGACAAGAAGGCGATATCCCTCGGCATTGCCTACGTTGGCTACAAGGGGCCAGAAGAACTAGAAATGTTCGACGAGGAGTGGCAGAAGAAGTATCCCGTGTGGCCAGCGCCGGAAGGCCGGTGATGGGCCGAGCGGTGCGTGAACGGTTCGGGATCCCCCAACGTTCTTTTTCACTTCGGTCTCCATGCTTCAACCTCCGATCTCTGCTGGCCCCAACTGATGGGAAATTTTCCACCACCACCACCACCGTATGTAGAACGGGGGAGAGGGGAGGATGAGGAGGTCCTCCTCCTCCTCCTCCTCCTCCTCCTCGTCGTCGTCGTCCTCCTCCTCCTCCCCCCGTCCAACTTATGGTGGTGGTGGTGGTGGTGGAAAACAGGGCCAGCATCTTCTGGCCACAACCTCCTCCTCCTCCGCCGCCTCCTCCTATGATGTGGTAGTGGTTGTGGAAAAGGGGCTCGTCGCCAGCCTCGCGGCCCCGGACGCCCGCTGTCCATCTCTGCACCCAGCCCGGCTGCGCCGGCCCTCGGCCCCCCTGCAGGGTGCCTGCGTGCCCCTCGGCATCTGGCCGGGAGGGGCGCGCAGTCGTCTCGGCACCCTCTCGGAGGCGACGAGCGGGGCGAATAGCCCAGGGGAGAGCAATACCTGTACACATTGCTCATTTCTGATTATTCGAGAGTTCGTTGATTTGCGGGGGGGGGGCCAAGATCCTTTCATTTCAAAGTGTTCTATCCTGGGCCTCATCCTGGCCACTAGGGGGCCAGGAACAATTCGAAACGAGCACAATTAGAAGTGAACAAGACTAGAAATGAGCGACGTGTATTCAGGTGCGCCGATGGTCCATGTCTTCGAAAAGGCTCCCGGGCGAATACATGTAATGCCCGCTCCTGAGCCATGCGCCCCCATCGTCGCCGCCGGCCCTCCGGCCGCCCAGGTGAGGACCCCGCGGCCGTCACGCCAGCGCCTCGACCTGCACTTTAAGTCGGGCCTGTCCCTCTACAGGAGGAGGATCCAAAAGCAGTCAACAAATAGTCAGGGGAGGATGTTTTGACTTTTTTTGATTATTTGTGAGTTTTTTTTAATTTTTCTGTTCGCCCAAAATCCGCCCTTGTAGGGGGACATGCCCGACCTATACCTACACCCATCAGAAATTTGAAGAAAAAGAGTCAGTGTTCGTGGACTCCAGGCTTCGTCTGAGGAGGCGAAGAGTCTGGGCTGGACCCTGCGCGTTTTCCTGGTTCCTCTGTCCTTGGCAGAACGCTTGGATGTCTAGACCTGGACTGCTGGTTGAGACAACGCCTGGTGTGAAGTCCGTCTCCTCAGCGTGCCAGGTTCTTCACTCTGGGCAGGGGTGCATGCCACTCTGGGTGGGCGCGAGGAGAACCGCGCCTCGGGCGTCGCGGCCCTGGCCAGAGTGGCTGCCCTCCTCCGAGGGAGCGCCTCGAGGGCCCGAGGGCGCGAAGCTGCTCGCGCACCGTCGCGCGAGCTCGGGCGGCCCCGCCGACTCTCCCGACGCGCGCCGACTGGCCCCTGTCCATTGCGCGGGAGGGGCAGGGAGGCGCGGGGGCCATCGCGGATCGCGGGGCGCCAGGGTGCGAAGCTCGGCGGCCCAGCCGACCTTCCCGACGCGCGCCGACTGGCCCGTGGCAGTCCCTTTGCCCTCCGAGCAGCGGCCCCGCCGCCGCGGGGGGCCCGGCGGGCTACCGCATGCTGGGCCTGGCGGAGCGCGCCGTGAGGACCCCGAGGCCGCGGCAGGTGGTCGTCCACGGCGAGGCGCCTCCGCAGGGGAGGGCTGGCCTCCCCGCGAGAGCTCGGCGAGCCAGTCCTTTCTCGACGGGCGCGTTGGCACGGCTTTGGGCCCGCGGGGCCCTCGCAGGTCGATCCGGCTCGAGAGAGGGCGCAGGGAGATGGGCCTCTGAGATGGAGTTTGGGGCTCGGGTGGTGATGATGATGCTGATGATGATGATGCTGATGATGATGATGAAGATGAGGATGATGATGATGATGATGATGATGATGATGATGATGATGATGATGATGATGATGAGGATGATGAGGATGATGAGGATGATGAGGATGATGATGATGATGCTGATGCCGATGCTGATGCTGATGATGCTGATGAGGATGAGGATGAGGATGAGGATGATGCTGATGATGATGTTGCTGATGATGATGCTGATAATGATGATGCTGATGATGATGCTGATGATGATGGTGGTGGTGGTGATGATGGTGATGATGATGACGATGATGATGATGATGATGGTGGTGATGATGCTGATGATGATGATGATGCTGATGATGTCGATGATGATGGTGGCGGTGGTGGTGATGATGACGATGATCAATATCATCATCATCATCATCATCATCATCATCATCATCATCATCATCATCACAGCTTTTCGCGACGTGGCCCTTTTTGTTCCAACGCCCGATCCGAGGGTCCGGCGGCCTGCCGGGGGCGCCCGCGGGCCCAGAGCCTGCCTCCGAGGAGGGCCTCCGGACGTCTCCGATGCCCAGGAAGGGGGTGGCGAATCTCAGGAGCCGGACAGGACGAGGGAGTGTGTGCTCAGCCGGCTGGACCGCAGTGGATCAAGCAGTGGCGAAGCGTCTTGGCTCGCCTATAGCCCTACCAAACAATGTTCTAAGAACCTTGTGTGAAATGTTCTTAGAACATTTCTGGCGGAGTCTGCCTTGTTTTATCGCATCGGGTTTATGTTCTAAGAACATTGTCTTTGTTCTTAGAACACTTTTGGGTTCTAGGAACATTTCGTGGATGGCTATAGAAATGCCGGGACGGTCGGTCCCTGCTCAAGTGGAGGCTGATGGATGGTCACAGTGCGCACCCGCGAGTGGGTCAGGCCCTTCTCAAGGAGCACTGCGGCCTCCCAATTCACGGGGTCGGCAGGTCAACTCGTCGGGTGCGGGTCGCTGGATTGATGGGTCTGTGAGAGTGGAGCTTCTCCCATCGCTAGTGTTCACCCGCTCTTTTCATGCATGCCTTATTGAAGGCATGCCTTGCTTGTGTAGCGTAGCGTCTGTGTAGTACACGCCAGACCCATACGCACGGACAAATGCATGCACGCATGAATCTGTGTTGTCAAGTAGTCGCGCAAGTACGTGTATCAGGCGTTGGCGCGCATGTGCATGCATATGCAAGCGTATGGTCTAGTAGAAATGCGCGTGCGCATGTGTCTTGTCATTCATGGCACGAGCATGCCCTCTGTATGGAAACAAGGGTGCAGTCGAGACGCTGGAACAAGGACCGCTTTGGGCTCATGCAGGGCTCGGTGTAGTGGGCCGTTCCTGAGACCTAGGTCGTGGAACCTATTTGTGGCCTAGGAGCACCGTGGCTAGGGAAGCCCCTTCGTTCCTTGTTCTGCGTTCCTTGTGGCAGCACGCTGGTTGCAGGAGGGGAGGCCAGGTGTACAACGTCTGGTCACTGCTCGAGGGCCGCGTGCGGGTGATGCGCGTGAGCGAAACCAAGCAGAACGGGGAGACGGCGCCGCCCCGTAGGAAGCAGATCTGAGCGTGCTGTGATCCTTTAGGCGTCGTAAGTGACCGCAGCGGGTCTTTAATGATGCCCCCCCCCCCCTAAGCCCTCGGCGGGGAATAGAAACTCGTCCCTCCTCCTCCTCCTCCTCCTTCCCCTCCCTCCTCCTTCCCCTCCGTCCTCCTCCTCCTCCTCCTCCTCCTCCTCCAGGCGGCCAGCGATGGGCCGCCAGGCGTTGAGCGATGGGAGTTTTGAGCACTTCTCATGACCTCTCATGCATCCGTTGGCGAGAATAATTAATTTCCAATTATTGTGGGGGTCCCAATCCGTCAATAATCCGTCAATAAGCCAGACCTCCTCGGGCCATGAAAGCACCAGGACGGGAGATTTTTAGTTTTTTGTCGGCCACTGGGGGCCTTTGCCGGGCCTCGGGGCCTTCTGAAAAGGACTCAGGATGAGAGACCGGTCCCGGGGAAGGGGTTGGGAGGTCCTGGGAGTTGACGTCATGAAAAAATCATGACGTCGGGGGTCGGGGGCTGCAGCTCTGTTCCTGCGCTGTTGGTTCTGGACGTCCTGACGTCGCCTGGACATTCTGCTCGAGTCGGCCGGCGTTCTGGAGGACGGACGAAGGAGGGTCAGGGCCTAGGCCAGAACATTGCTGAGCAGGACGATGAACAGTGCACCTGGAGAGAACGAAGCAAGGAGAACGTTTTGAACCACGGCTGCAGGTTTCTCGAGCGCGCCAGTTCCCTGGTGCATCAAAGTCCCCATGAAGGGGGCCCTGAGAGGACAGAGGGGGGAGAGACAGGTCTTCTCGTGCTCTCTGGAGGAGCCTCCATCCCCGCCCGCTCCCGAGCGACGGCATGCTGCTCCCGGGCCTCCCGGCAGGGCGCGCGGGCCCACCCCTCGGATCTGAGGTTGGCAAACCCTGCAACTTCGCAAGCAAAAATCATGACCGCTGGACCCCATCTTTCGGCGCCTTTTTTCGAGCCGGGTCGATCTGTGACGGTCCTGGGGCCCGGGACCTGGCGAAAACGCCTGTTACGAAAGAGTTGCAACGCCAAGATCTCAGGGTAGAAGGGAGGTGGCGAGGACGTCGTCGGGGTGCAGAAGAGCAGGACGTTGCCATCGCGGAGCGAAGTGGCAGCAGCAGAGCGCACGGGTTGTAGGAGTCCCAGGAGGAGCAGGAACAGGGAGACCCGAAGACCGCGGTGTTTGGGGGATCGCTTCATCCTCCTCCCTCCTCCTCCTCTTCCTCCTCCTCTTCCTCATGTTCTTTTCCCTGGCGGCATGAGAGATATTCGATCGCTGCCCTCCCCCCCTAGGACTGGTCGGCCCTGGGGGGGTGATGATACCCAAGCCGGGTGACTCCTGAAGCACCGCGCCAGGAGTCGCCGGCTGGTGGGGAGATCAGTAACAAGGGTAGAAGTAACAAGCAGACCGACGGGAAGGGGAGGAGGGAGAGGGAGGAGGACCATAACCAGATCAGGACCTCAAAGGGGAGACAGGAGGATAGGTGGCTCGGCGTGGCGGCAGTGGCTGCAAAGTAGAGCGAGAGGGGGCCCGGTTGGCCCAGCTGTTCTTTCGGCGAGAGCCGGGTCCTCTCGCCTCTTGGGGCCAGCGCCCTCGGGGGCGCCCAGGGTCCCCTTCTTTTGAGGTGCCTTAGTTGCCTCGATACGCCCGTTTTGAAACGCAATACGTCCCGTCTTCAAGACGTCCGTGTCAATACGTTGCGTGTTGGCTCCACGTATTGGACCACGTTTTGGCGAGTGTATCGCGTCGGACCTACATTTTCAGCCTACATGCTGAGCTCTGTATCAATACGATATGTGTTGCGTGTTGCGTATCGGGGCAGCTAAGTGAGGTGCCCTTCTTTGACAGAGCTGTCTGGGGTGTGGGGATGTGGGGCGTGCTTGGCGAGGCTGCAGAGGCCGGGCGGCTGGCAGGGGCCGCAGGCCTGACGGTGCAGGCCGTGCCGTGTCTTCGGCAAGCTGGCCGAGGCTGCGGGGCAGGCAAGTTGTGCGGGGCAGGCAAGGGTGGAGGGAGCGGCTGCCGGCGCGGGGCCAGGCCCTGCTCCTGATGCACGACGTGCGCTGCGCCGGGGGCAGCGTGTCCGAATTCGCGTCGCTGGCGGCGCGGTGTGTAGCGCAGCTCCCCAGGGTGCCTGACTGACTGGCGCCTTCCCGGGCGCCCGCGGCTGCGCGGGGCGCCTGCTGTCCGCTCGTCAAAAAAGCATGGGCAGCTCTGCGGCGAACGAGGTGGGCGGGCGATGGTAGGCTGGGCTCGCCGCTCGCGGGTGGCGGTGGCGGCTCCCGAGGTGAGGGCTCAAGGGCCCCTCCCACCGCTCATAGGAACCCCCCGCAGGCGTCCCCCAGGTCAACGACGGGATCCCTCACCTGCAAGCAGGCGCAGGGTTCCCGATGCATGGGCCTCGGCGCCGCCTGAAGTGGGCCCCACCGAGCCCGAGGGAGGTTTGAGCCTTGCTGGCGGTGGAGGGGGCGACCTCGCTCGCCACTGCAGGGTGGCTGGCCGCACTCGCCCAGGTGGAAGGCAGAAAGGCCTCCCCCGCTGCACAGGAGCCCCCCCGAAGCGTCCACCATCCCTGCGACTGGTACCCTCACCTGGCAAACAGGAGTAGGGTACCCAGACAGCGGGGGCGGTGGCCGCGTGGGGGCGGGGGTCAACCGTGCCTGGGGAGGCTATGCCTTCTGAATTGGTGGCGCGGTTGTTGTGAGAGTGTGGTCCCCGTCGGCCTCGTATAACTCCATCACTCACCCATCCCGCTACCGGTGACAGGCAGGGGACCGAAGGTCGCAGGTGCCGAACGGTGAGGGCCAACATAAGAAGAGGTAAATGCACAGGTGAACAGGTAGGGGTAACGTCGAGGCTGGTCAAGCGAGAAGGGGCATGCGGCTGTAGTTGGTGACCGGTTGTGATGCGGCCCCAACCGCCCTGCCCCTGGCCAAGACGGCCAGCGGTGAGTCCCTTCGCCAGCCCCTTCCCACGGATCCCGCCACCACACAACGGGGGGGAGGAGAGGGTTAGTGTGGGCAAGGCAGGGGGAAGGGCTGAAAGGTGGGCCAGTAGGGGTTGAAGGTTGGCTGAGGCCCTTAGATATTCAGAATGCGATACCCAGGTTCTCGTTGCAGCCATGTTCGCGGCACGTCGTGTGATGTTTTCTCCGTGGGGTGAGAACGTTCCTCGGGACCCACTGCGTAGAAGGGCGCACGACGTAGCAAGTGTGAGTGGGGAAGTCCCCTGGGGATCCACTGCGTAGCATGGCGGTGGTAGCTATACTCGCCGTGTGTTGTTTTGCGTGGTGCTGGGCGTAGGTGGTACAGTGTGTTGCCGCCCCTGGGTAATCGGTATAAGGTTGATACACGCATATATATATATAGAGAGAGAGAGAGAGAGGGACAACAAACAGAGAGCAACGATCTCTGCGGCCCAGCTGTGCTGCTGCTGCTGGTAGTCCAATTGGGTGCGGCTTTTTGATGGTAGGATGGTGCAAAAACGTAGAATCAGAACAGTGTAGCTGGTCGCATGTAGGGTCTGCAGTCAGTCAGCAGAACAAACTTCGTAAACATGATGGGCCGCCGGTTCGGCCAGTCCCATCCTAAGGCCTCGGCCTTGCGGGTTGTGGGCGATCAGGGGCGAGGCTTCTGATATGCCAGAGTCTTGTAGTCGAGCTGGTAACAATGTCGTACGGAGGCCACGGTTGCCACGCTGTCCCTGCTCCGAGCGCGGCATTTGCTTTGGAGTTGTGGACAACCTCTGCGTGCAGGTCCGTAGGCTTGTCGTGCCTTTCTCCCCTTGGGTGGACAGTCTGCTCTGCTGTCCCTGTAGGGGGGCTGGTAGTACTGATGTCGTCGGCGGACATCGTGACGTGGGAGTCGGCGATCATCATGCGGATGGTTGCTGGCGCCTGCTGCTGGTCGTTGTTGGCGATCGCCAGCCATGGGTGCGTGTCGGAGATGGGGCGCTGCCGTGAGTAGTGTCCGAGGGCGTCTTGCAGGCGGTTCAGCCTGGTAATGTTGTTGTCGAGGGTCAGTTCCTGCACTTGAAGTGCGAGTAGTGCAGGCGGTGAGCCGTGGTGGAGGGGCTCGGTTGGTGCGTCGCTCCTCACGCGTGTATTGGATCGCTCCCGAGTGGTGGCATTGTCCGTTGGAGCTGCCGCGCTATGTGGCTCTCCGTTGCCGACCTTCCCATGGGTTATCTGTTCGGCGGCGCTGCCTGGTGGGTCATCTCCCTGGGCATTGATCAGTTCGTTGATCTTGGTGATGGCTGCGGCGGCGGCGGTGTCCCTCTGGAAACGCGTAACTGCGAATGGCGCGGGCTCGGGCGTGGGTTTGTAGCGTATGCCCAGCGTGGTGTACTTGAGGAGGCTGCGGCGCTGGTAGGCCACGGCAGCTGGCTTGTGTATGTCCTCGCAGTCGTCGCCGATCGGGTATGTTCACATCGTGGCGAGTTGATGGTTGACGAAATGGGCGAGGACGGTCTGGTTGTGGGGCATCTTGAACAAACGAGCTTCTGGTAGCCCGTCGTGCCGGAGACCGTAGTTGGGCGATACTCGACGTAGGTCATCAGAATGTTTTTTCCCCGCTTCATTTTATGGTTGGAGCTTGGGTCCAGATCGTATCTGCTCGCTGCGTCGCTCATGCTGACGAAGTAACCCCGGATCATCTTGTGGACGCGGATATTGAAGAGGTGCGTATTCCGCTCGTAATAAATGCTGCTGATGGTGTCAGTCAGACGAGCAATGAGGTCCTGTTGTCGCTCACTGTTGGCCGATCCTGATATCATTCCCGTATGTGGTTGTTCGACAGGCTGTGTGGCCTGCTCGTGCAGTGTGCCCATGTGGGGCCTTGCCAGTGACTTGACTTTGATGGGCGGCGGCTTATGAAGCTCTGTCGTCGGGTAGACGTTGTTACTGCTCTGTGCCTTCGGGTCGCTTTTGCACTGTGGTGGTGTCTTTGGCGGCGGTTTGGATGGGACCTTCCGGAACGGTAGCAGGGACGCTGTGGGTCGCCTTCGGTTCCTGTCATCGGCCACCCAGTGTGGTCCTTGCTCTGCGACTGCTGCAGGTAGGATGGCGCGCCTCCTCCTCCTCCTCCTCCTCCTCCCCTGTCTCTCCTCCTCCTCCTCCTCCTCCTCCTCCTCCTCCTCCTCCTCCCTGCCCCTCCTTCTCCTCCTCCTCCTCCTCCTCCTTCGTCCTCCCTCGTCCTCCCTCGTCCTCTCCCATTATCCCTTGACAATTACTCGATATGAATACTACTCTCCCTCTTCCCCTGATGACGGTTTGAAAGTGCTCGACCCCCCCCCCGTATGGTTTTTTTTTTTTTTTACACACAGGTTTCCCCGCAGTTGGGTTTTCGCCTGCATTTTTGTTTCAAAATGCTGCTCTCGCTGAGGCGCCGGCCTCATTTTCGGGCCCCGCTCGTTCCGAATCGTGCTCCCGCTGCAGCGCTGGCCTCATTTCCGTGCTTCCGCTCGTTCCGAATCGTGCTCCCGCTGCAGCGCTGGCCTCATTTCCGCGCTTCCGCTCGTTTCGTCTCGTGCTCCCGCTGCAGCGCTGGCGTCATTTCCCGTGCCATGCCACGGCATGCAATGCAATGCTAGGTTGATACTACGCTTTGCGGTGCTCTTCTACGCCATGCCATGCCGTGCTCTACAATGCATCGCGTACCCTTTCGGGATCATTGCCCTGCTCGACATCCGACTGTGCGAGTAGAGAGGGGATCTGCGCCATGGTAAGGGATGGGAGGGAGGGGTAGGATGTCAGATATGACGCGAGCGCACCTAGCTTGTCCTCCTTCCCCTCCTCCTCTTCCTCCTCCTCCTCCTCCTCTGCTCCTCCTCCCCCTCTGAGCTCATTCGTAGAAAAAGGAAGGCTCCCCGCCCCCTCCCAAGACCTTCTCGAGTCAGGAAAAGTCGCGATCGCAGGTCTTCCGTTACCTTTGTCGTCCGGCGGCCCTCACCGGGCCTCGAGGCCGTCAAAAGGACGGCCCAGGATGAAAAGCCGGCCCCGGGGAATGGGTCCAGATCTCTGGGGGTGGACGTATTGCAAAAAATGGTGACGTCGGGGGTCTGGCCCCGCGGCCTTCCCCCCAGCCCCCCCGCCCCCTGCGCTCACTCGAAGAGGAATCAAACATGGCCATACCCCAAAAATAGTCAAACAAGAATCCAAACATAGTCTGGGGATTATTTTTGGGGTACTTTTTGACCTTTTGGGGTATTGTTGGGATATTCTTAATTTTTTGTCGAAAATCCCCCTGTAGGGGGACACGCCCGACATAAATCAAACATGGCCATGCACTTTTGACGGTCCGCTCCGATTTCTTGGATCGGCGCCGGAGCCCCCAGGCGGTGCCTCCAGCGCCGCCCCTGGCACGCTCCGCGTACAGCGCGGATCCAAGGAATCCGCGCAGGCTTCCCCGCTCACCTTGTGCACGTTGGCCGCTGCGAGCAAGACTTGTATCCATGTCCACTGAGTTTCGGGCTCCCTTTTCCAGAAACAAGAGGCGCAGTGTACATGGATAGCAACAGCCAGCCCCTAGAGGCTAGATTTTCGTTCATGTCCACCGCGCCTCGGCCTCTTGGTGCCCCGTCCCACAGAAAGCTGAAGGCGCGACGCATGCGGACACAAACTTTGCCCGCAGGCCGCTCTCCCTGGAGGAGTGGGGGGGCGGGAGGCGGGGCGCACCGGGGATGGAGGAGGAGGAGGAGGAGGAGGAGGAGGAGGAGGAGCGCCGCTCAAACTTGCGCGCACGAGGGGCCGCTCGGCTCCGCCGCGGCCTCTCTCTCTCTCTCTCTCTCTTTCCGCGCTCCCCCTGCGGCACTGCGCTTCGCCTGCCTTGGGCATGCCACGGCGACTGGCCGCAGCTGGGCTCGCTCAGCTTCCGCATCGCTCTCGCTTGGGAGCCGTCTGTCTGAGGAGGGTAAGCTACCCATGCAGTACCTCTATCCTCTCGCCCGTTTTCCCATTTTTCGACCTCCTGGGAGGCCCTCGTCGCCACCGCTGGATTCGCTTCGACATCCTGGTCAGAACGCACCCCGGGAGAGGTCCAGGGAGTAGCGGTATCGGTACCTGTTGGTCTCCCCAGTCTGGGTCTGGAGGTGCGAGATGGCCCAGCTGTGGTTCCGGCCAGCAGGAAGGGCTGGCAGGTTCGAGGTTTGGGGTTCGGGAAGTTGTCTTACCTTTTGGACCTCCGGGGGCAGCTGTGGGGGCCCAGGGCAGTGAAAAACGGATCATGGGTGAAAATCTGCATTGGATTGACCCTAGGAGGGGTCTGGGGATCGGTTTTGAACTGAGTTGGCTTCATCCTCCCCACTGACAGAATTTCTGGGGCTCCAACAAGTTCAGACCCTCTGGCCGCCTCCAACTCTCGCCCCTGAAGATCGGGGACGGCCGTGTGTGGACTAGGGGTGTGGATACCAGGGCCGGGGCCATGATATCTCTCTGGGTTTCATGGCCCCCTAGTCTTCTTTCAATGTGTCTCCTGGTCCCCCCCCCTCGTCCGCGCACATGCCGCTGGCCGTGATTTGCGACCCCCCCTCTTTCATCCCCCCCGTCTTGGACGCCCTGGAGGATACCAAGTGGCCGCGCGCTTTGTCGTTCCCCGTGCCAGCTTGACTTAAGGTTGGGCTGGGCTGGATGCGGTACTGCGCGCAGCTGCTGTGGCACGGCGAGCCCTTCGTGTACCAGGGTTGCCGCGCCTACTACCGCTTTGCGCCGAACTGGGACCTCTAGCCGTCTATCGCCGTTCTGTTTGTCCGCGATCGGCTTGCATGCACCGTGCCACGTTGGCGTTCCCCGAGGCGTCGTCGATGCTCAGCCCCGAGGGCTGGACAAAACTACGCACCAAACCGTGCCACTTTGGAGTGGGGCGCAGGGGAGTCCAAGCATCGTGCGGTACATGATTGTCGTTATCGCACGTCGTCCTCCCTTGCCGCACATGTTTTAATCACTGCCTTGTGATCAGGGACAGCTGATGTGTAAAGTTGTAATCAAATCGGATTCACCGCCTTGTGAAAGTGCAATCAATTTGTATTCACCACTGATGTTATATTAGTTTGATTTGTTGTGTCGTTAGTTGTGTTCATTGCATTGTGGCTGTTTCGTTGTAGTATGTTGTATTCCATGGTAGTGTGTCAGGGGTTGTTTGTCTGATTGCGGATTCGACATTTGCACATGTGTACATAGTTTGTATTGCTTGGTGGTTCTTGTATTTGAGAATTCCAGTGGTTCCCAATTGAATTCTAAATGTTGCAATGTTGTTCCGCTGGGTCCATTAGCATTTGTTCTGGAATTATATGTTTTGGCTCGTGGCTTCTTGTCTGGTGTTTGTTTTGTCTGTGCTTCTTGTTCCGGGTTGCGTGTTCGATCATGGACCCCTTGCTGACGCGAGATATCCTGCTGTCACACCGATGACCGCCGCAGACCATGCCCTGGCCGCCGTCCAGACCGCCGAAGACCGCGGAAAGACCACCGAAAACCTCCGAAGACCGCCGAAAGACCGCCGAAGACCGCCGACAGACCGCCGAAGACAGCGGAAGACCGCCGAAGATCGCCGAAAAACCGCCGAAGACCGCCGACGACCGTGTCGGGCACCAACGCCCGCGGCAGGGCGCGCGCCCGCTGGCTGTTTTCGGCGGTCTTTCAGCGATCTTCAGAGGCCCAGATGCGTGGCGATGGGTCCATGATCGAACGCGTAATCCTGGGAGTGCTCGCGGAAGCGAGAAGCGGGATGACCAGGAGCAGGGGCCATGAGGACGAGGGAGATGTAATGACAGAGGGAAGGAGGGGAAATTGAGGGTAGGGTGAGAGTGAGACAGGCGTGCTCGCGATGGCGTGCCAAAGGGGGAGTGGGCCGAGCAGAGGGCACTTGCCCAGCCGCCGACCGCCGCCCCGACGCTTGCGCAGCCCGGCCATTCGGCGCGGGGGACGGATGGGGGAGGGAGGATCCGGATGAAGGACACAGTACGGCGTAGGGAGAAATAGTACGAGGACAGGAGGAAGTAAGAAGGCGAGCAAGGTGTGGGGAAGAGGATGGCGGAAAGGGGGAAACTGCGGATGCGGCGGCCGGCAAGGAGAGGGGGGACAAGGAAGACCGAGGCAGGATGCAGGGGGAGGAGGATTATACAGGAGTAACGGAATGGAGCAGCAAGGATGGTGAAGAGGAAGAGGAGAAGTGATGGTCGCTGCTAGCAACATAATGATTCTCCCTCTCCTCACTCTGCCTCCGTTTCCCTTGGGCTGTCTGTCTCCATTCCCCTCCTATCCTTCCGTCTTCTCTCATGCCATCTTCTGTCGTCATTATCCTTCTAACGTATCGTTGCCTTTATCGCACGCCCTTGGATTCTGGCAGCCGTGAACCGGCCGCCGCATGTCTGCGCTCCCCAAGTTTCCAGCCATGCAGCGACATACGCAGATCCAAATGAGTTTTCGTTCTCGCGAGTGTTGCGGAACGGGCAGCTGCTGTCACTTAGCCCGCGCTCGCAGGGCGGGTCCCCGGAGTGGTGGCATACGTTGGTCCAAGTGAGACCTCGCCTCTGTAGGTGCTGCCAAGCGTGCACCAATTACCGCTTTCCGACGCTTCCAGGGGGAGAAACGGGGCGGTAACAATCGCACATCCACATGGACCCTCGCCAAGCGTGTGATTGACGCCACTTTCGTGCCCTTCCAGGGTCGTTTTGGCGGAGCGGTGGCATGAGTTCATCCACGTGGAATCGTACGCCTCTGGGTGTCGCCAGGTGAGCAACGGTCGCATTTTGATTGCATTGCGCGGGGATATTGCAGACCGGTGGCGCGCGAGGATCCATGTGAGACCTCGAGAGGCGCGGCGTGTCCCAGCGCGCGACATGCGCATCGCTTTTGTGACCTTGAGGCCCAGCGGGACGTTGACACGTATATATCATACCCAAGTGAGACCTCGCCCCAAACGCTACCAGGCACGCGACTGTCTATATTTCCCGTGCTCTTGGAAGGTCCAGCAGAGTGGTTGCAAATGCAAATCAAAACGAGATGCCATCCCCATGGGTGCTGCCACACGCGCAGCCGTCACAACTTTCCTGCGCCCTCATGGGGACAACCGGAGCGGTGACATACGCTGATCCAAATGACATTTCGCCTCCGAAAGAGTTGCCTGTCGCACAGCCGGCGCTTCTTCGCTGCAACCTGGAAATGTGAGGCGTGCAGCGGAGCGCTGACACACGCAGATCCAAGCTATACCTCACCCCTCGCCCCCTGGGCTGCGCCGAGCGCGCAATGATCGCCACCTCCATGCTCTGTTGGGGAGGCCAGTGAAGTGGCTACACGCCACAAATCACAAGACAGTTCGCCGCTTGGGTCCTTCAGCCAACCACAACGGCAAGCATGAACCAGGCGTAGTCCGTAGATGCTGTTAGAAGGTGATTCACCCTGGGGTGCGCCATGGGAAGGGCGCCACCCATGGGTTGAAGCATTCATGGATTGCGCCATGGGCGGCACCTCCTATCAGCTGCGCCATCCATGGGTTGCGCCTTTTGTTTCTCCATCCATGGGTTGCGCCAGTGGCTGCGCCATCCATGGGTTGCGCCATGGATTGCGCCATTGGGGGCGCCATAGTTTGCGCCCATAGGTTGCGCACTCGGCGGCCGCAGACAAACTTGCTGGCTATTTGGTCCTGGCTGCGCCATAGGTTGTGCACTCGGCGGCCGAAAATATATTGGCATGCTATTGACTGCCCCGCCTCGCTCGGCAACCGAAACTATGGATGTGCAAGTGGTTGCGCCATCGCTAACGCGCTTGGCGGCCGAAAGCAAAACGGCCTGCTATTGCGCATCCGGCGATCCAATCTACAACAAGGCTGGCTATTGGTTGCACCACAGCTTGCTCTGTCGGCGGCCGGGAATGATATGGCCTGCTACTGGTTGCGCCATCTGTGCCGCAGTCGGCGGCCGAAACCACACTGGCATGCGGCATGCTACCGTTTGAGACCATTCGTCAGTCAGCCAGCCAGCCAACCAGTCCGTCATTTTACGTCAGGAAAAAACAATTGCGGGCTATACTCGAAGCGACACGCCTTGCCCCTGGGTGCTTCAAGGCGCGGATTTGTGGCACATTCCTTGAACCCTCGGAGAGCGTTCACCGGTGTCGGGAAATACGTGTGCAAAGCCATTTGCCATCCCACATCCGTGGGTGTTGTCGTAAGTTCCCTGCGCTCCTGCTCCTGGGGAGGTCCAGCAGGGCGGTGACATGCGCAGGTGCAAATGAGCCTCACCCTCGTCGGCAATGCATAGTGGGCAGCTGTCGCGAACGACTTGCGCTCCCAGCGCGGGGCACGCCCAGCGGCGAATCAGTTGACCCCCGCAAATTATCGCCCCCCAAAATGATGCCAGGCGTGCGCGCAGCCGTCACACTTTCCCACCGCGCACAGGGCCCCAGGGTAATGCCTTTTTGCAAGGTGCTTGCCAGAGCTATCACATGTTGTGGATGGGCAGGGTGCGATAATCCTCGAATTCCCTCTTGCACGAAACAGCGCGGTCAAACATTGGAAGCCATATCGTTCGCACATCAGGAGTCGAACGCGCATCAGGGTGACGTTATGAAACCGCGCGTCGGCCGCATAGAAGCCGCGCAAACTGCCAAGTGGCTTCTGGGTTGATCCTGACGGGGAGGGCTCTGGCACTGGAACGCAACGCAACGCTACTGCGCTACATGGAAGCAGGATGCCAAATGCCTCCTGGGGCGTTGCCTTTCCACCGCGGGCAGCGATCACTTTAGAGTGCAACAGACGGCGCGGCTGGCTCGAGCAGCTGAAAATTGTTTCAGCGTGGCGTGCCGCGCGAGTATAAACAAGTACAAGAAATAAGGTCAACCCAGGCTCCCACTGCTCCCCCTCCTTGAGGAGGCGGCGCCTCCTGCTTCAACGGGGTACGCCCTCTGCTTTGGGATGCCGCGCCTCTTTCTTAGGATGTTGCGAGGTTGATGGCGACGATGCACTGAACGACGATAGCGCCGGGAGGGTAAGTGCCCAGCTTAAGCAAGACTGGGCGCCATTTAAAGCTAGATCGATGTTCATGGTTCCGGCCCGCGGCCTGGACGCGTGCACTCCGAACCGTCACCCCTCCATCTGTCGAGTTTTCTGGCGTGGTGTTTCCGGCGCAACCCAGTATTGCACGGCTGGCACGCGCAGCCTTCTGAAGCCCCCGAGATTGCACCAGTGCAATCCAGCGAGGTCCCCAGGATACAGTTGGGTGGCCTCACTGTCACTGGTGAAGTCGGTCATTTCATGGCCTTTCCATACATATTCTCTTTACTTCTATCAATACTATCATTATGAACCCGCCTCCCCATGCAGACCCCCGACGTCACGATTTCTTCGGAACGTCGGCCCCCAGGGGTCTCGACCTATTGGCTTTTCGCCCCGAGGCGTCCGAGGCCCGGGAAGGGCCCGCAGAGGCTGAGAGCGGCTTCGAGCCCATCCTTCTCCCTCCTCCTCCCTCCTCCTCCTCCTCCTCCTCCTCCTCCTCCTCCTCCTTCTCCCTCCTCCTCCTCCTCCTCCTCCTCCTCCTCCTCCTCCTCCCCCTCCCTCCTCCTCCTCCCTCCTCTCTCCTCCTCCGTCCTCCCTCCTCCTCCCTCCTCCTCCCTCCTCCTCCTCCTCCTCCCTCCTCCTCCTCCTCCTCCTTCCTCCTCCTCCTCCTCCTCCTCCTCCTCCTCCTCCTCCTCCTCCTCCTCCTCCTCCTCCTCCTCCTCCCGCCGTGACTTCTTCATGACTCGGGGGCGGGGGGGTCTGGGTCTCCCTTCCGCCCCCGGCCCGCGTGCCGGCGCCTCCAGCCCGCTGCGCCGCGGCCGCCTCTGCAGGAAGGCCCTGCGCCGCTCGGGGGCGGCAAAGAGGGGGGTGATGACTAGGGGGAGGTGGATATCATGGCGTGGGCCATGATATTTCCCCAGATGTCATGGCCCCTCTTCTTATTCCATTACGTCCCTGGCCCCCCCGCTGGGCCGCGCACATGCCGGTCATGATTTGCACCCCACCCTCTTGGACACCTCTCTTTTGGCCGCTCCCGAGCCGCGGGGCGGCGCCGGGGCCGCGGGGGGCGGCCCCAGGACGGCGTGCTGCGGGACAACCTGTCCAGGGCCGTGAGCGGAGCGGCGCTGAAGAAGCCGGTCCTGAGCTGGACGGCGGGGGTCCCAGACCCCCTCGGGGGGCAGGGGAGAGGCACGGGCGGGAGGTTCGTTCGCTATAGCTGCGGCCTCTGAGGGCACCTGGGCTTCAGGGTGGCCAAAGGACGACGCAGGGTGAGAATCTGGTCCCGGCGGGGAATGGGTCGAGACCTCTGGGGGTCGACGCTGTGAGCAGAATCTTGACGTCGGGGGTCTGCGGCTGGGGTCGAGGGGGAGGCCCGAGGAGGTGGAGGAGGAGGAGGAGGAAGAGCTGGAGGAAGAGGAGGAGGACCAGCGGCCAGCCTGGGGGGGAAGTGAGAGGGGGCGGGCCGGAAGGCCTCGGGCCCTCTGAGCAGCATTCTCAGCCTTCCCCGAACACCGAGAGCATTTCGCAGATGGCCAAGGGGCTTCTGAGATGCCCTGCCACTTTCCGAGAAGGGCCCCCCCTCACTTCCCCCCAGGCGCGCCGCCGAGAATTGGAAGGAGGAGTTGTCTCTCCAGGTGGCGTGCGGGTGCCGTCAGTGTCCAGGCAACCTGGATATTGCAAGCCAGGGCTTTGCGAGACCCACCGGGAGAGTGCGGGGGGAATGGATAAGCTGGGTCGAGAGGGGGAGCGCCGAGGAGGCGGATGAGAGGAAAGACCAAGAGGAGCAGGAGGAGGAGGCGGAGCAGGAGGAGCAGAAGGAGGAGGCGGAGCAGGAGGAGGAGGAAGAGGAGGAGGAGGAGGAGGAGGAGGAGGATGAGGAGGAGGAAGATAAAAGGATGGGGGAATGGAAGGAGGAAGAGGAGAGGAGGAGGAGGAGGGAGGAGGAGGAGGAGGAGTTATTTTTCCTCCAGGCGGCGCGCGCCGGGCTCCACGCTGGCCCGTGCCTCGCGCGCGCCAGCGGGCACCGCGCCAGCGGCGTCGCGCGCCCGAGCCGACCTCTGGCCGCTGCCAAGAGATGCGCGCCCCGTGGGAGGGGCTCCCCTGGGTGTGCGACTGAAGGGCCCTTGGGGCGCGCCGGGGTCCACTTCGATCCGATCGATCCGATGCGATGTCGATTCTGTCCAGCCTCCTCCTCCTCCTCCTCCTCCTCCTCCTCCTCCTCCTCCTCCTCCTCCTCTTGAGGGGCTCCCCTGGGTGTGCGCCTCGCGGGCCGGCGCCTGAGGTGCCCGCCTGCAGGGGACGGGGCCGAGGCGGGGCAGGGAGGGCGGCGGACCCCCCGGAGACCTGGGCGCTGCACTGCTCGTCGCGGCGACCTGCTTGCGCCCGCTCTCTCCAAGGGCTCCCTCGAGGGCGCGAAGTTATTCGCGCTTCGCGCTTCGCGGTCCTCGTTCCTTCTCCCCCTCCTCCTCGTCCTCCTATTCTCCCTTTGGGAGGGCGGCGCGAGAGCGCGAAGTTATTCGCGCTTCGCGCTTCGCGCAGCGCGAAGCGCGAAGTTGGGAGCCCTAGTGTCTCTCGGGCCCCAGGGCCCTCACAGGTCGGTCCGGTTCGAGAGATGGCGCAGAAGGGTGGCTTGGCGTCGCTCGGACGTGTGCACCTCGTCTCCTCGAGGAGCACCGTGGGGGACATACGCGCGCGACATGGACAGACGCACGGGAAGTGTTAAGCCGGGCCTGTCCCTCTACAGGGGAAATAATTCAAAAATCGTCAAAAAATCGTCCGGGGACGATTTTTTCTATATTTTTTGACCATCTTAGATTTTTTATAGGTATTTTTGTATTTTTCGTCGAAAATCCCCCTGTAGGGGGACAGGCCCGACTTAAGGGAAGTGGTTGTCCGAGCGATGGCCAGAGGATGGGGTCCGGGGCTCTGGTGGTGATTCGGGAGGGGTGCGCAGGGGGGTGAGGGCGACGGGGCCGGGCGCGGGAGGCCAATGAGCCCCATGCACCGGGCATGCCTCGGACGCCGTTCTACCATCGCAGGTGCGTCGCGCCCGCGTGAAGTTCAGGAGGGGAAAAAACACACAGACACAATTCATCGTCGATCCCCAAGAAAATATGGGAAAATATGGGAATTGGGCGGGAAGACAAAAACCCAGAAAATATGGGAAGATATGGGGAATCATTGTTATGTGTGTACATTTATTTGTGTGTCCTTGGGCCCCTTGAGAAATTCTGTGTGCTGCGCCCCGCTCTCACGGCGGAGCGAAGCGATTCGCATCTGCGTTCAAGTCGCAACGGGCGGGCGGGAACATTCCATCACCTCAACACGTGATGGAGCGTGTTCGTGTCACGCGCAGGAGAATGATGAAGAGAAAGACAGGGAAGAGTATGATTTGGAAGAGGGGGGGGAGGAGTGGAGGAGGAGGAGGAGGGGGACCGCCAGAAAATTCGCGTGTGCACCCCCCCTCATTACGACTGCGTTGGGGGGATGCTCAAGCGCGCGCTCGCGCGCCCAGGTCCCAGCTCATCCATCTCCTGCCTCGCACACGCCCGAGGGGAAGCTTCCTTCCTCGCCTCAACCGCCACGCGGACCCCTTTGATGGAGGGAGGCGTCATTCGTCGCATCGGGGGGGGTCCTCGGGCGGAGCTAGAGGACCAGGATAGATCGCCCCACAGCGTCCCACAACGACTTCAGCGTGCTCTGGGGCGCCCTGGAGCGGCTGCTGCGCCCAACGCATCCTCCAGAACCGCCGGATCTCGGAGATCCCCGATCCGGCCTGGTCCTGGCTCCATCCCATGGGGGCCCAAAGAATACGCGCCGGTCGTTGAAAGTAGGTACTTTGGGATTCCCGCATCCCTATCTACTTCAAGCGCCTTCCTACTTCAAGAATCGGCATGCTTTTGCTGTGTTCTGTTATTCTCTGGGAGGGCCTGGACCCAATCTACGATATCCGCCTTCCTACTTCGTGTTTCGACCGACGTGTGTGCACCACCACCACCTCGATTCCTCCTCTCTCTCCTCTTTCCAGCGGGAGGGAAGGAGGGGGGGAGGGAGGAGGTGGTGGTGTATATGTTTGGGCCCCCTATCCCAGGTCTCGCTCCGCGACTGGTCGCTCGGGGGTCTCGCTCCGCGGCTCCGCGTAAGGAGCAGGAGGGAAGAAAACACACAGACACAATTGATCGTCGATTCCCAGGATCATGTGCGAAAGTATTGGAAGTGGGGGGGATGACAAAAACCCAGAAAATATATGAAAATATGGGGAATCCTTTTAGTTGAGGGGAATCCTTTTTTGGGTGTGTCTACTTATTTGTGTGCCCCAGGGCCCTTTCAGACGAGGGGGGCGCCCAGCCGCCGGGGGCTCCTCGCTCCGCGGCCGGCGGGCACCGCGCGGACCGTCGCGCGGGGGCCGCCGCGCGGGGGCGGCGCGGCTGCACGGCGTCGGCGGAGGCCTCGCACCGCGGCTGGCGGCGGGGTCCGCCCCGCGGCGGGGGTGACGCCTCGCTGCGCGACGGCGATGTTCTAAGAACATTATTTGGTTTCCACGCGATGTTCTCAGAACATTTCTGGTTGAGATTGTCTTTCTTTTTTTTTTATCACATCGGGCTTATGTTCTAAGAGCATTGTTTTTGT
>CAUYUJ010020971.1:205000-212500 GCA_963575745.1 Prorocentrum cordatum | reverse complement strand
GTCGTAGTCGTCGTCGTGGTTGCTCGTCGTCGACGTCGACGTCGTCGTCGTCGTCGTTGTCGCGATCGCTCGTCGTCGTCGTCCTGGTCTCTTGTCGTCGTCGTCATGTTCGTCGTCGTCGTCGTGGTCGGTCGTCGTCGTCGTCGTCGTCGTCGTCGTCGTCGTCGTCGTCGTCGTCGTCGTCGTCGTCGTCGTCCCTCGTCGTCCCTCGTCGTCGCTGTCGTCGTCGTCGTCGTCGTCGTCGCTCGTCGTCGTGCGCGCGGACGCTGTTCTGGCGCCCGAACCGCACGGCGGAGGGGGGCGTTACGTTATACCCCCCCCTGGCCCTCCCCCATAACGCCCGTTATCACGTTATCACCGCGAATTAAGAAACGCGCTCCATCCGAATGGCACAATCCCACCCGCTCGCATCTATTGTGGCTGCAATTATTCAGTGCGATTCCTTCCGGCTCGATGGGGGCCCCCGACGCCAGGTTTCGGCGGCGGTACTTCAGCAGGTGTTTCGACGGCCCGATCAAGGTGGCCTTCTGGTCGCCCCACAACACCTTCTCCGCATCCGAGGTGCTGCTGGAGGCGCCCGGGCAGTGCGAGCGGCACGAGATGCTGGGAGCGGGGTGGACGATGGGGCGAGGGATTCCGGCGCGAGCGGCAGGTGTGCGGGCGTCCCCCCTGGTGGAGGGGGCGGAGGGTCGGAGTCCAAGCAGCATCGGGGTGGATAGTTCGGCTGAGCAGCATTCGGTGGTCGGGGAGGTGGAGGCCACATGGCAGGCGCGAACGCGGCGCTCTCCTCGTTGTCCTTCCCGCCGGGACCTTTCTGGGAGCCGCTGTGGAGGAAGCAGCGTTTGGGAGCTGCGGCGGTCCAGGTCGAGAGGTGCCAGGAGCCAGTCTTGGGTCTGGGAGCCCTGGGGACGCGCCCTGCACAGTACATCCAGGGTTGGTGTGAGAACGGCGAGCGCATGGGACTCGCAGAAGCCCACTCTGCGTGCCGTACAGGATTCAAGCCTTCCTGTTCCCAGTGGGTCGCTCTGAGGAGATCCTATAGGCCTACGCCACATCCGCCGACCCCTTGATCTAGTCGGGGACCTTCTATTGCTGTCCTGGGGCCTTCTTGTGTCGATGTTCGGGGCCGCAGGGGCGAACAGGAGGAGGAGCGGCATGTGGAGGTGGAGGAGGAGGATGGGGAGGAGGAGGAGGAGGAGGAGGAGGAGGAGGAGGAACAGTTGGAGGAGGAAAAATGAGGATCTGGTTTGCGGGCGTGAGCTTAGGCCTCTGGAGTCCGTTCGGGACGATCCTGGCACCCCCAGAGCGCATGTTTTCACCTTGGATCTGGAGGCAGTGTGCGGGTACCCGGACCGCGAACGGGGATGTGGATTTGAGGCCCCTTGGTGGGTCGCTCTGAGGATATTCCCTAGTAGCAGGGCAGGCCAAACTTCAGAAACCTCTTCTGTGGGGCTTTAACGCCGAATGTCGCTTGTGCCAAGTCGAGATCGCAAGCTGGCCGCACCAGGGCGCTCAAGCATTGGTCTGTCGGCAGGATCGAGTAACGATGCAGAAAGCATTGCCTGAGAGGACCAGGCGGGGCAAGGACATGAGGAGGACGGCGACGAGGAGACTCCCCCCTCCAACTCTCCCTATCCTTATTTCTGCGCTTTGCAATTTCAGTAACTAAGTTGTATTCTGCCTGGGCTCTGGTATCGATCCCCCATGGCGACGGAGTTGTCCAGTCGCTGGCGCGTTCAGCGATGGAAATATCAGACCTCCTCCCATGACTTGACTGCCAGGATAAAGCCTCCCCCGCAGCCAGTGGCCCGCAGTGTCGCCCAGCGGGTG
This sequence comes from Prorocentrum cordatum, assembly GCA_963575745.1. Taxonomy (NCBI): domain Eukaryota; class Dinophyceae; order Prorocentrales; family Prorocentraceae; genus Prorocentrum; species Prorocentrum cordatum. The sequence goes on along the minus strand of CAUYUJ010020971.1, from coordinate 210,670 downwards.
CGTTCGTCCCGTGGACGGGGCTGGGTAGCTGAAGCCAAGCGAGCCCTGAGATCCGACGCTGCGAACAACTTGCAACCTCGCGAGCAACCACGCCCGGAGCCCTGGACCCCATCTTCCTGCGTCACTGTCGAGCCGGACCGATCTGTGATGGCCCCGGGCCTCGAAATCGGGCTGACATGGCCGGCGTGAGAACAAATTGCCACGCCCCGGTCTCAGTCTGGGAAGGCTCGGCTCCCTCCCATCGGGAGAAAATCGTAAGACTCGAGTGCTCCAGAACTCGGGTTGGCCGACGCTCTTTGACGAGCGCGTCCTGGATCCTGGCGGCTCATTGTTCGTGGGATGTCTGCAGCGGGAGCTCGCGTCAAGTTTCAGACCGGGGCTCGTCGTTTGCATGGTGGCCCCGTCGGGCCAACCCGAGCCCCCCCGAAACCGAGCCTATCGTCTCCCCGATCCCAGGGGCGTGAGGGCAATCGTGCTCGGCCGTCCGGCCCGCCAGGGTTCTCGTCTCTCGGGCGGCGGCGCGGGGGCGCGCACGTGACCGCACGTCGCGGGGGCGCGAAGCGCGAAGCGCGAGGCCGGGTGACCTGGCGAAGATCAGCAGGTGGGATCCTCGCCCTTTCCCCCCCTCTGTGCTCAGCTCCCCTTGGGCCACGAGAAGATCACGACGGGGGGGTTTGCGCTGTTTCCGGCCTCTGGGGGCCCCTACGGGGCCTCGGGACCGTCAACAAAGCGATTCGGGGGGAGACACAGGTCCCAGGGAATGGGTCGAGACCTTTGGGGGGTCCAGGCTACGACAAAAATCAGGACGTCGGGGGTCTGGGCATACGGTCGGAAACTTAAGCGTGGCGTGTCGCGCAGCTGGTTCTGGCTTGCCACGCTTCGGCGCGACGCGATAACCACGTCCCAGGTCCCCAGGCGTCAGCGTCCCGAGCCTTCCCCAGCCTCCCGCCACGCGGAGCGAAGCGACACGCTACCAGCGTGCACGGGACAGCGTGTCTCCGGGACGTCGCCGTGACACAAACGCCCAGCAATACGTTCCGATCGTGACCGGTGCAGCAGGCGCCTGCGGACCCGTTCACGAACGCGCTGGTGTTCAACGGCCAGGTGACGTGCGAGACCGTCCGGTTGCACGCGGCCGGCCCCAGCCTCGGTCCAGCCAAGAGGCCCCCCCTGCGAGCGTCGACATTCGCAGAGCCTTCCTCCAGCATCGACCCTGGCCGATCCTGTTTTTGGTTGGTCGTGCCGACCTCCCGAGCACAGTGCGGGACAGAAGTGGCCATCTGCAGGCTCGGCATGCGTGCGGAGTGGTCCAAGGAGTGACTGGTCCAGAGAGTTTGCCACACGCGCCATCCATTGGGCCCTCAGGCTATCACATGTGTAGCGTGTGCGCGTCAGGCAGAACAGCTCGATCTGGCTCTTGTCGGCACGGTCTGCGAACAGTCTCTCTTTGTTTGTTCTCTCTCTCTCTCTCTGTTTCTAGTCTCTCTCTCTCTCTCTTTATCTCTCTCTTTCTTTCTCTCCACCTCTCTCTCTCTACCCCCTGTACAGACACATATATATATACATACATGTATGCCTATCCCTCTCTTTTCCTCTCTCTCTCTATATATATAAATTCTCTCTCCCTCCCTCCCTCCCTCCATCTCTCTCTCTCTCTCTCTCTTTCTGTCTCTCTCTCTCTCTCACCCTTAGATGTGTATTTATACACGTAATGCACATACACATGTGCGCATGTGTCCATTAATGCACACGCATGGCTTTGCGTGAATGTAGAGTGAGGTACACCTGGCCAGTTGCACCAGGCATGAGGCTCGGGCCCTATCTATCTTCTGGTCTTGCCCGTTATTGGCAGCCGCTCATTTGGCGGTGGTTCCGTCCACGGGAGATCGGAACGAGTGCTCTAGCTCAAGGTCGCCTCGATATTGGATCTTCGGGCTCGCTATTTGAGACCATCTTCCTTGCGCGATGTCATGATGCTGCCGATGCTCTGCTGGATGACCCAGTGTTTGGTCGGCATGGTGGCCGGGACGATAGCCGTAGGCCATAGGACTCGGCCTTTGGAAAGTCTCGCTCCGACGTCGCACCGTATTACTAGAGAGCAGGGGTTGTGCAACCCCGAATGCGCCACGTCTGGGAAGCTTGCCCACCCGGCCCATAGGAGAAGTTCATTCGAAGGCAAAATGGAAGTGAGAGATGGGACCTTGAACAGCAGCGTGCACTTTCCAGGGTATCTCTTGCGGCCTCCCTCCGCAACGCCCATCGCCAAGCATCCCTGCGGAACCGGAGTAGAGACGATCGCGGCGCGATTCAGGGCGCCCCCTAGCGTGGTCTTTGGCGGAGGGATATACAGTCGGGGCACTGAAGAAGGAACCCTTTTCGTTTGGGAGGGGCTCCGTGTTTCTTAGTGTTGCTTCTGTTCGCCTTAGATTTACCTTCGGTTTTCGATCGCAAATCGAAGTCAATCTCAAGCTTGCCCATGTAGGGGTCCCAGCGGATTCCTAAGGTAAGATTACGGGTTGGCGCAGATTTCGGCGGCACGCCCGGGTGCCCGGGTGCCTGGTTGCCCCGGAGCCCGGGTGCCCGAGTGCCCTGTAGCCTTATAGCCCTATAGCCTTACAGCCTCATAACCCTATTGCCTTCTTGCCCTAAAGCTCTATAGCCCTAATAGCCCTGTAGCCCTCCTATAGCCCATAGCCCTAATAGTCCTATAGCCGTATAGCCTTATAGCCCTATAGCCCTATAGCTCTATAGCCCTGTAGCCCTGTAACCCTATAGCCCTATTGCCCTTATAGCCCCATAGACCTATAGCCCAATCGCCCCATAGCCCCATAGTCCTATAGCCCTACAGCCTTGTAGCCCCATGGCCTTATAGCCCTGAAAAGATTTTGATTGGGGCTTTCCCTCTAGGTATCATTTATCGTTCCTTAGATCAACGCCCCGACTGTACCGATGATCTCAAGTCACGAAGCCGAAGCAAGGGCTACTTCGAGATCAGGAGAGGGGCTACGGTACGGTGCGTCGCTCGTCGTAGATGAGGGTCGGCGAGCCTACTCGTGAGTCGAGGCGCGCCGTGTGGCCAGATTATGCCCATTCGTTCTTTATCCAGCTGTCCTTCATGATGCTGGCACGAAGACTGATGCTGTGAAGCCCTCTGCCCGCCCTTCTCCCCCGTCCCTCGTTTTCCGCCTCTTCGGCTAGCGCGCGCATGGACGTTTCGCTTCTGCACGGTATGACACACCTTCCCGTTTCGGGCCTTCAGCATTGCGCCCTGGCTCCCGTGAAGGCGCTGATCGCCGACAGCCAATGCTCGTTCTGGCCGGCCCCGGTGGACATTATGGCAGGTCCGATCGCGTACCAAACATGTGCACAATCGTTCTAATACAAGCAGCCTGAGGTTGGGACTTCTTCTGCCCGCAGGTTAACCTCACGTGGGAGGCCCAGGCCGAGTCGAGACGCGTTCACGACATGTTGTCACGAGCCTAGCGAATATGGCGCCCGTCTAGATGGGATGCTGCCTGCAGCGATTGAAGCGTAGAGGAGTACACGTGGACACTGCGACTTGATATTGCAACCGAGGCTTTCTGGCAAGCCGATTGCTAGTCTGGCGAGCCAAATCTTGCGAAACACAGTTCCGATGGCCTATTTTTCATAAAATGCCCTTTTCATGTCGGATTCCAGTAAGACCTGCAGAATGTGCTCTTGCGAAGGACTTCTCGATCGGCTTCAGTGTTACATGAGTGCCTTCCCACGAGCTGCTCGCCATCGATAGCTCTCGCGCGTGCGGCGGATTCCCTTGCGGTGCGTCGGTGGTGCGGAAAATGGTAGAGAAGTAGGGGAAGAAACGTTATTTGCAGAAGAAGGAGGAAGGGGACACCTGTTGTGAGGGCTGCGACAGAGGAAGTCCAGTCTTGCGGGGTGGTCGTCCAGCTGCCAGCTCGACTGCTCTCTTGATCTGCATGGAAGCGCACCTTCCGCGGAGCCTGTCGTGGTGAAGGAGGGGAGGCACTCCTCTTGGACGCAGAGGTGAGCCGTCATGAATGGCAGTCGGTCGGTTGCCACCTCGATCGCCTTTGTTCCCTCTTGACTTTGGTGTGGGAGGGTCGGATCAACTCTGCGCTGGTGAAGGTGAAGGAGGAGGAGGACGACGACGAGGAGAATAGAGGTGGACCACCTTCTCCGAGTGGAGGTGGAGGAGAAGGCGGAGGACGAGGAGAATAGAGACAGGAGTGCGAGGAGAGTATAAGGAACTGCATACACGTCAAGACCAGCCTTGGCGAGAGCTGGATACACAATGTGGCCAGATGTCCTTTCAGCGTTCGGCCCCTCTATGGCTATGGCCGTGCACTTCGGGCTTCCGCACGTGTGTCTTGCGCGGTTTCCAGATGCTCGCGTGACTCCTGTTGTGTGCCACTGGCTGCGCCTGCGATTTCCAGCGGTTCGTCCATGTGCGTGAAGAGAAAGAGAGACGCGAATCTAGCTTTTGTGTTGCCAGCCTCCTGGTAGAGGACTGGCCCCTCATCTTTAGAGTCCGTACCGGGCGGAGCTAGGACCAGAATCACTCGTTCCAGGGCGTTCCGGAACGCTCTCGGAGCGCTCCAGAGCTCTATGGAACGGCCGCGGCTCCATACACATCCTCCAGAGCCGCTGGATCTCAGAGATCCCCGACTTGTGCTGGTCCGATTTTGTCCAAGTCCTCGTCTCGTCTTTAGATCCCGTGGGGCCGAGCCTCTCCCTGCACGCCGCCTGGCGCACTCGGGCCGCGCCGAGGTCGGGGACGAGCTGCTTGGAGCCCCCGCCGGCCTCGTCCTTCGCCAGCTGGGGGGGGGTAGCGGCGCCAGAGAAGCGCAGCAAGGTGCGGCGTTGGCAGAAGCGCCCCTCCAAACCCAGACCCCCTCGAGTCATGAAAAATCGCGACGGGAGGTTTTTCGTTGTTTTCGCCGTCTGGTGGCCCTTGCTGGGCCTCGCGGCCGTTGAAATGCGATTCAGAATGAGAAACTGCTCCCAGGGCTTGGGTACAGACCTCCTGGGTCGACGTCATGAGCAAATCATGGCGTCGGGGGTCTGGGAAGCAAGAGGCGCAGACAATCCCGAGGCAATGCAGCAGAGGTCAGAGCGCTCGTTGTCTCACCGGCGCACGGCCCCCCCCCACCTTCTCCAGACTCCGCGCCTCCCTCCTCCGCGCAGCAGGTGCGGCGTTGGCAGAGCGCCCCTCCTCCGCCCGCTGCGCGTCCTCTGCCCCCTCCCCCACCCTCTTCGCCTTCCCGCTCCTCGCTTCAGGCCTGGCGTTGACAGAAGCGCCCTCCTCCACCCTCTGCGCTTCCTCCCAACCTTCACCACCCTCTTCGCCTCCCTCCTCCTCCACCCACTTCTAGACTCCCTCAGAGGCGTGAGCACCTCCTTCTCCTTCTTCTAGACGCTGCTGCTGCTGCTCGTCCATGTATACACTCTCTGGTGGGCAGTTAAAAGACGATCTTCCTGCGCCCCCATGGTTGGGTCCCCTCCTTGCTCTGGGCCTGACCAACCCCAACCCCGAGGACTTTCAACACACTCCTTTCTGTTTCCATATTCACCGTCTGGCCCACCAAGAGAGTAAGTTTCAACCCATATTCACGCGAACTCGCTAGCTCGTGCAGTCTTGCAGGCCGACGGACTGCCTTTTGGCCGTACTCG
>CAUYUJ010020971.1:165000-197500 GCA_963575745.1 Prorocentrum cordatum | reverse complement strand
AGTATTAGTTTCCCTTTTCTGTATTACTATTATCCTTTAATTTTTCGCATGATTATTATTACTGTTCACCTTTTTACCATTCGTATGTATTATACGCCTTCTCCTCTTCAATCATCTTCTCCCTTCTTCTGGTGGTGCTCTTCCTCTCGTCCTCCTCCTCCAGACGCGCGGGGTGGCTCCCAAACGACCAGCTTAGAGTGGGAGGGCTGGACGAAACCGGCAGCTCCAGTGCAAAATGCGTGCGCGCGCGTGGTCTTCGGGAAACCAGGCAGCGCGCACCTGCAAGCTCACCAACTCCAGACACGGATTGTCAAGCGCTCTGGACGCGCCGGGGGGATACCAAACTGGCGCAGTTTTGCGCGGGAGGCTCTCGCGAGACCAGATTGTCCCGGCGGCGGATGCGGCGGGGAGGGCTCTCTGCCGCGCTCTGTTGCGAGGCGGCGGGAGGTGGCTCGAGGTGGCAGGAGGGGGGGGATAGGAGAGGAGGCACGAGATGCGGAGAGGGAAGACGAGGACGACGAGGAGGAGCAGGAGGAGGACGACCAGGGTGAAGCCGCCAAGTTCAGCCAACGGTGCTGCAATGGCCCTCACGTCCCAAGGCCCCTCCTCATAAGGCCTTGCAGAAATTCCTTTCCCCTGCGGGTGGCGCCCCCCTCGACAGACGGGCCCCTCGTTTTCCTCCCATTCGTACGAGAAGGGCCCACGTTCCATCCTTGCAGCCATAAGAGCTGCACCAACACAAGGGTTACCCTGGTGAACTCGAGGCATAACCCTCCAAGATGTGTCAGGCGACCAATGACCCGTTTGAAAAGGGTCTGCCCTCCATCCATGGAAGTGTTGCACCATGCCAGAAATGATGGCCAAGATGCCCCAAGACGCCGCAAGAAAGGCGAGCCCCCGTTTGGAACAAAGCCGCGCTCCATGTTTGTAGCTGTTACAGAATGTTGAACGTCGGGCCACAATCATACACGATGTCTCAAGCGGGCACCCCATTCTGAAACCCAGCCGCTTCCGCGGCATTGTTGCTTCGATTCGACTTCGGATTCCGATTTGGATTATGATTTCTCAGTGGAGGCCTTACTAGCACTAGCGTGCCGAGTTCTGCCGACTCGACCTCTCCCCACTTGGCTGCCGATCTCCGCCGGTCCGATTCGTTTCGATCGCCGATCCGACTTATCGATTCAATCCTGGGCTCTCCTGCACCCGTGATCATCTTGCGTCTCGAACGCTAGCTCTCTCTCTCTCTCTCTCTCTCTCTGAAGACCACAGGCTGGCTCATGCCACCCCCGCCCTGAGCGGAGGGTCGCCATGTTGGCAGCCGGCGGCGGCGTGCAGGTGTTCCACCGGGCCGACGCGCGCGCGCGTCTCCCGAGGACCTCGACCTCCCGTAGGGTCGGTACGGGTTCGGCGTGTCCTGGGACACCGTGCGTGGCCGGTCCGTCGACATCGACCTTCAGTGCGTGGTGGTTGACACCGGCGGCTGCTTCGTCGACTGCGCCTACTACAACAATCTGAAGGCGGTCGGGGCCATCACCCACTCAGGCGACGAGGCTCTGGGCAAGCCAGACAGAATAGACGAGATGATCTGGGTCAACATGAGGAAGGTGCTGTCGAACGTGAGTCTGCTCGTCTTCGTGGTCGCCGCCTACTCTGGCGGCATCCTGGAAGACGTGTCCAAACGTGCTGGAGGAGAGGCACCAACGAGATCGCGCTCTTCGAGATGGAGCGGAGTGCAGCGTATGTGGACGTGGTCGCAGCCATGTTCAGGACTGGGCCTGGGGGCCAGGATTGGAAGCTGAGGATCGCAGACATGCCCGCGCAGGGTGGGCGGCATCTCATGGACAGTCTGCCGCTCCTCTCTCGGGTCGTGAGGTCATTCGTGCCCCGCGCTCCGCCGCGGCAGAAGGTGGCCTTCGCGATGGAGAAGGGCGCGGTGCTGGACCTCCCAATGGGCATGGGGCAGGTGAGCGTCGGCCTGGGCGGGGACATCGACGAGGGCGAGTGCGACCTGGACGTCCTGGTGGTCCTACTACTGGACGCCCAGGGGTCGGACTTGGAGGCCGTCTTCTTCGGCCGCCTGGAGTCTGAGCAGGACGGCATCGAGCACACGGGCGACAACCTGACAGGAGAGGGCGAGGGCGACGACGAGCAGATCAAAGTGCGCCTCGACCAGGTGGGCCCCCAGGTGCAGCAGGTCGTGCTCGCGGCCAACATCTGCACCACGGGCCGCGACTTCCAGCAGGTCGCCCAGCCGTTTTGCTGGGTCGTCGACGCCGCGGACGGCTCGGAGCTGTGCCGATATACCCTCCTCGACGCCGGCCGCGAGAACGGACTGAGCATCGCAAAGTTCGCGCGGGAGATGAGCGGCCGTGGGGGCTTCCCTGCGCTCGGGCTGCGCTGCCGCGGCCGCACGTACGAGGACTCGCTACCACAGCTCCGGCAGTGGTGCCAGTGGAAGGCCACTTCCCTGGCGGTGACCGCGGAATCCGCTCCCTCGGCGTCGGCTGCGGCGGAACAGCGGCACGACTTCGGCGTGTATTTTGGGTGTTGCCGATGCACCACTTGCAGGGCCTTGGTTTGAACCGCGGCTGCCAGCTCTGCCAGGCGTGTTTCTGCAAAGGGGACTTCGCTTGTCACATGTGCTCAATGGGTGCGGGCTGCTGACCGACTGCATGATAATGTGGATGAAAATGCGCCTCGTTAAGGCGGCCACAAGTACCAGCCACCGCAGCGGACTCACGAGGTAGGCGACTAGTTGCGCTCGTGCTCGACAATGGCCGCGCACTGACATCGTTACTTAGCATCAGCCCTGGAGCAGCGCAGATTTATTTGCTCAGGGCCCGTGGACGCGTGAAGTGCCGTAGACAGGCGCGCACTCGCACCTTAATTTCCTACCCGCATCGCGTCCAGCCTGCCGGGCTGCGCACCGCGTGTGACACTGGACGACGTTTTCCCTGCTGGAGCCTTTCCAGTGGCTCGGGGTGCTGTGCCGGTAGGAGAACGCCGCAGAGCACTGTCACACGATCCATTGAAAGACAGTGTTCTGGCGAATAGTATTTCGGTCGACTCGGGAATGTCAGCCGCGATGGTGCTCAAGGGTCCGCGCTGGCATCAACGAGCTGGCAGAGCCCATGGGCATGCGCGGGCGCTGTGTGCAAAATCGTCAGCAGTCGTTCTCCGACGCTGACGACAGCCAACCAGGATACTATCATACTTGGCGTGGTCACAACAGTGGTGCTTGTTGCAGGTTTTGGGGTGGGTTTCTAGTCCGTGCGATCCCTGAACAGAGGCTCACGGCCCCTCATCCCTTTGTCACTTTGAACGCGGTGACGTAAGCTCATGTGCTGATCTTGCCACCAGAATGGATCGGACTCACGATGCTAGCGGCTACACGCTCGGTTAAACGTCATCAGATTTCGGCACACCCACGTGATCGACGCATGATGCGCACCATCTAAATTCTAGTAGTTTTCGATTGCACCGATTTGCAGGCATTCCTGTCAATGCGGCGCCTTGAGTGCTGCGCTGCTTAATGATTGTGAAGACCTTACGGCCGGTGCCGACGACGCTGAAGGGAGACGACGAGGACGACGACGACGACGCGACGACGACGCGACGACGACGAATCTGACGTGGGCCAGAGTCCTCGGGTATGCTTCTGGGATCCCTTCGGAAGGCTCCCGGTGGCCTCTGGGGAGGGATGTTGGGGCCTCTTGGGAGCCTCTTGGAGGCCTCTTGGGAGGCTTTTCGGGGCCTCTTCGAGCTTCCTGGGCACCTCTTGTTGACCTCTTGGGGCCTCTTGCGAACCTCTTGGGGCATTTGGGGCTGTCTCTTGTGTTATGTTGGGGCCATCTTGGAGGCCTCCTGGGCCGTCTTGAGGCGATCTTGGGGGCCTCTTGCACCGTCTGGGAGCGGAGGGAAGTGGAAAAGGCGAGAACGCCCAAACCTTAAAGAGACGACGACTGACGGAGACGATACCTCGAACAGACAAGCCCCCCTCTCTCTCACACACACACACACCCAAACAGGGTTGGCGGATCTGGATCGGATTCACGACGCTAGCTAGCAATCACCACGTCTTTGCTAGCCATTTTTAGCACATGCCTGTTCTCGACACACGTCGCGCTCTTGCATGGAGCGTAAAACTCAGGGCCATTAGAAGACGCTGGCAGTTGGCTCATGACCCTCGTGAGCTTCTGCGTGATGTTAGCTATTTGTGCTCGTGCTGCTGTGGAGTTCTTGTCCACAACTGCCCTGATACGCCCGCTTCGAAACGCAACGCGTGCCGTGTTCAAAACGTCCGTGACATTACGCTGCGTGTGGGCTCGGCACGTGCTGGCCCTCGGCGACCGTGCCGCGCCGGACGTGCGTTCTCAGTCTGCGTGTGGAGCTCCGCATCGCCACGGTGCGGGTCTCGCGGCACGCGTCGGGGCAGCTGAGCGTGCGCTCCTGCGGGGTACCTGTTGCGCGTGCTCCCGTTGCTGTGCACCCCCCTGTCTGACCCTAAACCCTAAACCCTAAACTTATGATGCTCCAACCTACTTTAGCCTTGGCCACCAGGAAGAATTTCGAGCGGCCAAACAAGTACCGAAACTCAAGGGTTTTCACGTGTCTGGCCCTGGGAGACACTCGCCCGACACTGTTTCGACACTGTTTCGACACTCTTTTGACACTTTTCTGGGTGCTCGAATTTTTTTCTGGGATGTGGCCCTTAAAGTAGGATGGGAACAACAGAACCCTAAACCCTAAACCCTCCCAGCCCTCCCGCGCCCCAGGCCCTGGAGCTGCCGCTGCCCACCGCCTGCTTCTGGACGGCCGTGCGGCAGGACGACCCGAGCCCCTGGGAGACCGGGCGCCGGGCGGCCCCCCGCAGCGCTGCCGCCACCGGCGTCGACGATGGCGTCTGGTGCGGGATATATATATATATACTTTGCTTATATATGTAGTTATATAGTTAGATATACACATGTATATATACATATATATATATATGTACATGTGTCTACATGTGCATATATACATATCCACTGCGTGCTGGACTTTCTTGGGAAGGGCGCTAAAAAGCCGAAGTGCAAGTGGGTACGAGCAGAAATCTTGCATCCGGGGGCCAGGTGGTTATCCACATCCACTGCGCCTCGGGTGTCTGGGGAAGAGAGCCCGAAACTCGAAGATGCAGTGGATATGGGTATACATCTTGCCCGCATGGATGGCGCGAGATCGCAGTTTGCCCGAGGTGATTTGGGCCCAATCTGTCCCCAGGCTTTCCGCGCCGTTTTGAAGCTCCTGGGGCCCTCTGGGTCTTCTGAGGGATGTTCTGGAGGCCATTCGGACATCCTTGGAGCATGCTGGGGCAACCCTGGGCCAGGGTTACCGCTGGCAACATCTGGTGAGAGTGGGTGGCCACTACAGCTTTGTCCAGGGTCGCCCCGGTTTTCTTTTGCAGCCACGGCTGGCATATCTCACGTGTCCTAGGTCATTCCCAGGCTCAGCCAGTTTCTCCAATCGCCCACTGCCTTGCCATTCTATGTCTACAGCTGTCCGCAATCTTTATGGAGCATAGTGTGAGGACAAGTGAGGGCGGAGCCTTCGTGCACTGGCCAGAGAGTTGTGAGAGTGTGGAGCGAGTTGGGGCGCCCGATGTCGCGATGTGATCGCTATCGCGCGTAGTAGAGTGAGATTGTCTTCAGTGTGCTGCTCTATTTGTGTGAGGAGGGGGGGGCGGTAGCATTCGGAATCTCTAGAAGATACCGCGTGGTTGGTGCCACTACGCCGCCGAGTTGAGGGGGAAACCACCACATCTTCAGTCACCTTGGCTGTACGCCGCCTGGTCAAGGCGGCGCCTGTTTAGCCGTCACATGCGAAAGCAGAGCGATCACAAGGCACCTCGCCGCTTGGGCTCCGCCGCCAGCCCAAACAGCGAGCAAAAATCTTGCGCAGCCCGTAGACACTGTGCGCCACCCATGTGGCGCGCCATGAGTTGCGCCTTTGGTTGCGTCATCCATGAGTTGCGCCGTAGGTTGAGCGATCCATGGGGTGCGCCCTTGGTTGCGACGTCGATGGCTTGCGCCATGCTCCATCTACAGGTTCCGCCTTCCATGGGTTGCGCAAGGCGATGCAGCATTGGTTGCGCTACGGATTGTGCGATCCATGGGTTGCACCGATGTGCCATTGGGTTTGACCATCCGCGGGCTGCACTATGGATTGCGTCATCATTGGACTGCGTAATAGGCTGCGCGATTCATGGGTTGCGCGATCCGTTGGTTGCGCCATAGGTTGCGCCATCCGTTGCGCCATCCGCGTGTTGCGCAATAGACTTCGCCGTCTGTTGCGCACTCGGCGGCCACAGTTTGAACGGCCTGCTTTTTGATGCGCCATAGATTGCGCACTCAGCTGCCAGAAGCGGCTGGCGGTTTGTTGCTCCATAGGTTGCCGCTATCGCGGCCACGAATGCAAATGTCTGTGATTGGGTTTCGCACGCGTTGGCCGAGAGTTAAACGGCCTGCCAATGGTTGCTATGTTGCGAGTCCGGCGGCCGAGAGTAGAAAGGCCTGCCATTAGTTACGATTTTTGTTGCCAACGCCAGGGCTGCCCTGCAGCGGAAAGAGGGGGAGGGAGGGAGGGAGGGAAGGAGGGAGGGAAGGGGAGGGAGGGAGGGAGGTGGAGGGGGCAAGCTAGGTTCGCTAGCGTCACATCTGACATCCACCCCCTCCCTCCCACACTGAGGGCAATGATCCCAAGAGGGTGGCGAGCAGGGCAGTGATCCCAAGAGGGTACGCGATGGATGGAAGGCACGGATGGAAAAGCATAGCCGGGAAGGACCGGAAACAGGCAGGAGAGGCCAGCGTTGCAGCACGATTCCGAAGAATTGAAGCGCGGGAATGAGGCCAGGACCAACGGAAATCTAACCAGCGCTGCAGCGGGAGCACGATTCAGAAAGATTGGAGCGCGGGAGCGAGGCCAGGACGGGACACGTGAATAAGGCCACCGCTGCAGCGGGAGCGCGATTTGGAAGGATCGAAGCACTGGAACGAGGCCAGCGCAACAGCGACAGCGCTGCTTGGAAGGACCGAACACGCCAGTGCTGCTGCAGGAGCACGAATTGGAACAACCGCAGGCGCGGGAACGAGGCCAACGCTGCAGCACGAGCGTGATCTTGCATAACCGAAGCGCGGAAATGAGGGCGGCGCTACAGCAGGAGCACCATTTTAGAAGAGCTGGAAACGACCATATTAAACAAAACGTATCGATAAAACCAAATAAGTTGATCTTGTGTGTAAAAACAAAACGCGGAGAGGAAGGGACACTCTCCGGACAGAGTTAGGGGAGAGAAGAGAGTGCTCAGATTGCGTATGTGTAAGGGGAGGGAGGGAGGCCGAGGGAGAGGGAGGGAGAGAGCTGGAGGAGGAGGAAGAGGAGGAGGAGGAGGAGGAGGAGGAGGAGGAGGAGGAGGAAGAGGAGAAGGAGGGGAGGAGGAGGAGAAGAGGAAGAGGAGAAAGAAGAAGAGGAGAGGAGGAGGAGGATGAGGAGGAGGAGGAGAAGAGGAGGAGGAGGAGGAGGAGGAGGAGGGGGGATGGGGGAGAGAGGGGGAGGAAGGGAGGGGAGGGGGAGGCGGGGAGCGGCGGGCCCGCGGCCCGCGTCCGCGCCAGCGGCGCTGCGCCAACCGCTTCGGGCGCACGGCGAGCCGCGCCCGCAGCGCCGCCCGCCAGTCCGCCTCCGCGCCTCCAGCGCGGGCCGCAGGCGGCAGCAGCAGGCCCGCCGCCCGAGGGGGGAGCGCTGGCGCCCAGCCGCCGCAGGGCCGGCTCGCCAGCCCTGGCACGGCTTCGCCCAGCCCGCCGCATGGCGGAGGCAGGCGACCCGGCCTGGCTCTGGAGCCGCCGCGTGCGGCCGCCAAGCGTGGCCCGCGAACGTCGCCTCGATCGCGGCCGCTGGCGCGGGCGGCGCAGCGGGCGGCGGCGGTGCCGCGCGCGGCCGAAGACCTCGCGACGCGGTCCAGCGAGGCCTGCCGGGGTCGCGCGCAGCGCGGCGCCGCCCAGCGACGTATCGAACCCGCGGCATGGCTGCGCCACGCGGCGCGTGGTCAACCTTCAGAGCCGCGAGTTCGACGTAGGCACTGCGCCACGGCCAGTGCGTCGAGCTGCCGCTTGCGCTCCTGGCACAACGCGGGCGCGGGCAACAGGGCCTCGACTGCCAGCCCAGCCATGCGGTCCGCGGCAGCGTTGCCCGCGCGGTCCTCCTCAGACCTGCCGCGCTCTCGTGCCTGGAGGGCGTCAAGGTTCGCCTTGGCCCAGCGGGTGCGCAGCAGTTTTTTGTGGCAGTGCGGGGCAATGACCTCTCAGAGGTCTGCGTGCGCCCAGTCGGCTGGGCAAGCGCCGGCCCGGAGTGCTGAGACGCCGCGGCTGACGACGCGGGAGTCTGCGACCACCTCCACGCAACCGTCCGCCATTTGCAGCGCCTGCACGCACGCACAGACCTCCGCGCGCTGCGCCGTTAGCGTTCCATCGACAGGACCATTGGAGTCCTCGCGGCGCAGGGCGTTTCCCTCGAGGTGCACTCCCCAGCTGGCCCTGGCGAGAAGGGGGTCGCCAGGGCGCGCGCATGAGTCGTCCGTCCACGCGCACGGTCATCGCGGCGAGGCTGCCTGGAGGCCAGCCAGCGGGTCGGGCAGCGCGGGAAGCTGCAGGGGCAGCCATGATTTCCGCGAGGGCTGCAAGGCGAGGACACTGGTGCAAGACGCCCGTGCGCACTGAATAGGGGGGCAGGAGGGCCCGGGACGCTTCTGCAGTCAACCCCCCTGGCTGCAACGCCGCTCTCCGCTCAGGCTCCCCAGCGCGGGCATATCCACAGGCGGTGTTCGAGATCGAGACCTTCCACGGCCGCGCTGCAGTAAGGGCAGGCGGCAGCCCGACCCCACTGCGCAGCAACGGACTCGGTGATCAAGCTGCCCCAGCGGCGTCTGTCACAAGTGTGCCGCTAGTCAGGAGCCGTCTCGTGGCCCAGCATTCGACGTCAACGTTGACGTGCCGGAAGTCCGTTCACCTGCCAACCAGCCGCCTGACCTCGCACTGGGACCAGGCTTCCAGCAGCACCGCCAGCATGCCCTGCAAGGGCTTCCGGGTTGGGCGCCAGCCCTTGGGCGCGGCCGGCCCGCACGCAGGTCCAGCATTCGACATCGGGCCCGAGGTGCAGCTCTGTCGAGCTCTGGAGGGCGGCCAGCCTCGAACGGCCCGGCGCCGTGGGCGTGCCCTGCTGCCACGGCCCCTGCGGTCTGCCTCCACGGTTCGGTTGGGGAGCGGCCGTACTGGGGAGATTTCGCGGCTTGCCGCAGCGGCGCTATCGTCGCCACCGACCGCCGCGGGGTCCAGCCTCCAGCGTGGGGCGAGGGCGCCGATCGACGATTTCGGCGGCGGCGCGTTGCCCCCCCGCGGCAGGCCGGCTGGCGCGCTGAGCATGTGCGGAGGCCGGCGAAGGTCCTTCGCTGGCGGCCAGCCGCAAGCAGCACCGTACAGCCCGGCGGCCGTGCCCGCCGCCGCCCCCCAGCAGGCAGCGCTGGCCGAAGCCCACTGGCAGGCGCTGGGGCCGCCCGAAACGGCCTTGCGCGCCCCGGGGCCGCGCGGCCGAGACAGCGCAACGACGGCCCTGGCCTGCGGCGGCGACGACGCCCAAGTCACGGATGCCCGGCCTCGCCTGGATGCCGAGGGTCTGCGCGGCGAGCCACTGCTGCATGGGTGGGCTGCCAGCGCAAGAAGCGGTTTCTCTTGCGATTGAGCTGCCAATCCGTCGCAGGCTGGGAGGCCTCCGTGACGCGCAACGCCCCCATTGGTTACGCCACAGGTTTCGCGATCCATTGGTGGGTTGCGCCGCAGGTTGCGCCATCCACGGGGTGTGCCGTAGATTGATTGCCCTACCGTTCTCCTCTCGGCTGTTTTCGTCTCCGCCGCACCGTGGTTTGACGCATCTCAATTGTTTGTTGTTCTCTCTCTCTCTCTCTTTCTCTCCCTCTCTCTCTATTTCTCTCTCTCTCTCTCTCTCTTTCAATCTCTCTTTCTATCACAAGAAAGATGTACATATGAGCGACGTGGAAAGGGTGGGCCAATTGAGCGGGCATTCTCGAACAAGCTGCCCGCGCAAGGTCGCGCGAGGGCGTTTTGTTTCCGCGCTGCGCACTGCGCCAGCGGTCACCGCGAGCTGCCTCTTAAGGCCGCAGAGCCGCATAATATTATTTGTTATCAGAGTGAGGGGGCTGAACTGAACGGTCATTCACCGTCCCTGGGTGCGTGGCTGAAGTGTAATTCCGCGATGTGGATTATTGTTATTGTTGTTGTTGGTGTTGTTGTTGTTATTGTTGTTGTTGCTGTTGTTGTTGTTGGTGTTGTTTGTTGTTTATTGATTGTTGTGTGTTGTGTGGTGTTTGTTGTTTGTCGTTTGTTGTTTGTTGTTTGTTGTTGTCGTCGTCCCACCCGCGACCCGCCCCGCGACCCACCCGCGACACACCCCGCGACCCACCCGCGACCCACCCGCGACCCACCCCGCGACCCACCCGCGACCCGACCCACGACCCACCCGCGACCCACCCGCGACCCACCGGCGACCCACCCCGCGACCCGCCCGCGACCCACCCCGAGACCCCCCCGGCGACCCACCGGGCCCGCGACCCACCGGCGGGCGACCCACCCGCGACCCACCCGCGACCCACCCGCGACCGACCCGCGACCCACCGCGACCCACCCGCGACCCACCAGCGACCCACCCCGCGACCCACCCAAAATTTTCGGCGCCTGCGGCGGGTTTCTTATGATTTCTTTCCAGGTGGAGAACCTGCGACCCACCCGCGACCCAAACCACGCCCGCGACCCACCCGCGACCCACCGCGACCCCCGCGACCCACCCGCGACCCACCCCGCGACCCACCCCATTTTTTCGGCGCCTGCGGCGGGTTTCTTTTGCATTCGTTCCAGGCGGAGAACCTGCGACCCACCCGCGACCCAAACCGCGTTCAGTGTACAAATCAAAATGTTCGGCGCCTGCGGCGGGCTGTTTTTGAATTCCTTCCAGGTGGAGGTGGAGAGCCCACGACCCACCCCCGACCCAAACTACGTTCACTGAACAAGTCGAAACTTCGGCGCCTGCGGCGGGTTTCTTTGGCATTCGTTCCAGGTGGAGAACCTGCGGCCCAAACCGCGTTCAATGTACAAGTCAAATTGTTCGGCGCCTGCGGCGGGCTGTTTTTGAATAGATTCCAGGTGGAGGTGGAGAGCCCGCGACCCACCCGCGACCCAAATTCTTTACGCTTCGCGTATCCCCACCAGCCCATCTCACAGCAGCAACTCTTGCGAAGCATGCCGACAGTCGTGTTTTTCAGGCGTGTGACCGCTTGGCCCCGCATATCTCCCCTGTTCCTCCTTCCTCCCGCCTCCTTGTACATCCTCCTTGTGGGGGGAGCGGGAGAAGGACGAGGCGGAGGAGGAGGGAGAGAAAGCGCTCCTCTTGATTTGAGTCGTTTGGGGTTTCTCGTCCTGGTGTGAGTCGTTCGGGCCCTTCTTCCTGGTGTGAGTCGTTCGGGCTCTTCGTGGTGTGAGTCGTTCGGGCTCTTCGTCCTGGTGTGAGTCGTTCGGGCCCCTCCTTGTGGTGTGAGTCGTTCGTGCTCTTCGTGGTGTGAGTCGTTCGGGCCCTTCGTCCTGGTGTGAGTCGTTCGGGCTCCTCGTGGGGCCTCTTGAGGGCCTCTTGGAGCCTCTTGGTGGGGGCCTCTTGGGGCCTCTTGGGGCCTCTTGGGGGCCTCTTGGGGGCCTCTTGGGGGCCTCTTGGGGCCGCTTGGGGGCCTCTGGGGGGCCTCTTGGAGGCCTCTTGGGAGCCTCCTGAGGGCCTCTTGGGGCCATCTTGGGGCCTCTTGCGACCTCCTCAGAAGCGCAAATGAGAGCTGCCCCCATGAGAAGGAATGCGCCCAAAACCTTAGTAAAATCAATGATTTTGCTATGAAGGACGATGAGCGCGGCCCCCTCAGGACGCCAACATGGGGCCAAAACCGTAGTAAAATCAATGATTCTGGCTTCAAAGAAGAGCAGAGGGGCCAAACTCGGTCCCCCCGTCGGGGCCAGAATCCTCGTGAGGGTCGTCGTTTTTTGGCCCTCCCAGGCGTCGAAAAAGACTCCCCTGACGACCCGCGGCCTGCCCTCTCCAGGCCCAGGGGGAGGGGGTAGGGCAAGCTAGGTGCGCTCGCGTCATATCTGACGTCCTACCCCTCCCTCCCATCCCTTACCATGGCGCTGATTTTCTCTATCCGCGGACGCGTGTCGTAGCGGACCTGTGGCTCCGCGCGCGCGTGCGTAGTGGGTGGTGGTGCGCGTGCGTGCGTGCGTGCGTGTGTGCGTGTGGTGCTGGTGCTGGTGCTGGTGCTGGTGCTGGTGCTGGTGCTGGTGCTGGTGCTGGTGCTGGTGCTGGTGCTGGTGCTGGTGCTGGTGCTGGTGCTGGTGCTGGTGCTGGTGCTGGTGCTGGTGCTGGTGCTGGTGCTGGTGCTGGTGCTGGTGCTGGTGCTGGTGCTGGTGCTGGTGCTGGTGCTGGTGCTGGTGTGTGTGTGTGGTGTGGGTGGTGTGGTGTGGTGTGGTGTGGTGGTGTGGTGGTGGTGGTGGTGGTGGTGGTGGTGGTGGTGGGTGCGGCGCGGTGGTGGCGGGCGGATGGGCGCGCGAGAAAGAGGCCCGCGCTGGGGCGAGAACGCCATCCTCAACGACGGAGGCCAAACACCGATCCGAAAATGAGGCCCACGCTGGAGCGGGAGCACGATTCGGAACGATTCGGGAGCAGAAATGAGGCCGGCGCCTCAGCGAGAGCAGCATTTTAGAAAAAAACACAAGCGAAAACCCAACTCCGGGGAATCCTGTGTGTAAAAAAACAGTACGCGGGGGGGTGCCGAATATCTTCCGGACGCCATCAGGGGAAGTGGGAGAGTATTTTCATATTGTGTAATTGTGGAGGGGTAAACCCCTCCCCGAAGGGGAAGAAGGGGGGTTGAGGACAGAGCGGGCTCTCTAAACCACTCACGCCCAAAGGGCTGGTGGGACTACGTTCATTGAACAAGCCAAAAATTCGGCGCCTGCGTCGGGCTGTTTTTGCATTCGTTCCGGGTGGCCCACCAGCGATTCCCCCCCGCGCTGAACTTGTCAGAGCACGACGACGACGATGAGGACGAGGACGCGGACGAGGAAGAGGAGGAGGAGGAGGAGGAGGAGGAGGAGGAGGAGGAGGGCGCCATCGACAGGGAAGATGAGGGCCACGAGGTCCGCCGGCTCGACGCCCGCGTCGTCCGCGCCCGCCCCCTCACTCTTATCCGCAATTGCGGGGTGCTACGTACCAGGGGGCCAGTCATGCATGACGCGGTCTGCCTGGGCGAGAGCTGCGGCAGAGGCTTTTGACTATACTTAGCTCGTTGCAAGTTAGCTTGAGCGCAGCGGCCAAAAGGACTGGCACAGGCTGCACACGAGAAGCCCGAGAGCATGGACGCTGAGCTGCTTCCGCTCTCGTCCCGAAAACTGTCAGGAGAGAGGTATTGGCGCTGAGGGAGGGGAGGAGAGGAATCATAACGAAGGAGGAGGAGATTGCAGCGCCGTGCGAAGAGAGACATCAGCGGCACCCTGCTTCGTTGCCCATAGAAGGGCAGCCCTCGATGCAGAGAGCAGTGCGAGGCAGGAAAAAGAAGGGACCTGCCTGGGAGTGCCTTCCGAATTTCGGACTGCTATTAAGAGGGAAGAGCTGGACGGAGGGCCAAAATGGCCAGGCCGCATTGCGGCTGTCCAAACCTCCAGGGGAGGAGATCTGGACTGAAGGAGGAGCTAGGGAAGTCAAAAGAGGCGGGAGAGGAAGAAGGGCCGGAATGGCATGGCCGTGTTGCAGGGCGTACGCTGCAGCTGAGAGGCCTGTACGGGCCGACCGCGGCGGGGAGGTGGGTGTGCCTGGGCGCTAGCCGAGACCAGACAGCAGAGACCCACCTCCGTGTGGCCCCTCACAGGCACACAGGGACCAAGGGGACCCTGCTACACCTGGACGAGGGCCAGAGAGACAAGCCAAGGCCAGTGCCGCGTTCCTCCCACGAGGCACATATGTTTGCCGCGGCCTTGCCTCAGCCGCGCAGCCAAGACGCACTGGGGCATGGTGCCTGTCTGCATATATGGCACCTTCGCTGGCCGCCTTGGCCGAGAGTTACTCGGCGGGGCTGTGCTGTAACATCGTTAGGTAATGAGCTGCCAAGGTGAACCAAGAGTATTAGGCCAGCTCGCCACCTAGGAGACTCAGCCGTGGCGAGTCTGCGAATTGCTGTGTGAGCAAGCCGATCGCTGTAAAGCGAGGCTGCTAAGAAGTGCCGCGTTGGCCCCACTCATGCGGCAAGGTGGAAGGTCGAGCCCCTGATTGGCAACGACTCTTGCACAGGCCCTCCAAGGGGGGCCGGTAAAAATCAGAGTGACTAGGTGGGCTGCCGAGGTATGTATTAGGCTGGCCCCGCCCCTGTGTGGCGCATTGACGGTTGCATCATGGGCGCCCATCCCATAATACCTGAGATGGTGCCGGCTGGATGCCGCGCAGTTAAAGGCCTTACGGGCGCTGAAAGAGTTGCAGCTGCAGCTGAAAGGCCTGCGCGGGCCGTCCGCGACGGGGAGGTGGGTGTGCCTGGGCGCTAGCCGAGACCAGACAACAGAGACCCACCTCCGTGTGGCCCCTCACAGGCACACAGGGACCAAGGGGACCCTGCTACACCTGGACGGGGGCCAAAGAGATGCGTCGGGGCAGAGGCCACGTTCCTCTCATGAGGCACTTGTGGCTAGGACTGTCTAGGTAGTGAGCTGCCAGGGCGAACCACGAGTATTAGGCCAGCCCATCCCCTAGAGACTCCGCCGTGACGAGTCTGCGAATTGCTGTGTGCGCCTAGCCGATCGCTGTTTAGCGAGGCTGTTAAAATGTGCTGCGCTGGCCGCACTAGTGCAGCAAAGTGAGAAGTCGCGCCCATGAGTGGCGACTACTCCTGGATAGGGCCCTCTAAAAGAGGGGCCGGTGGAGAAAAGAGCGCTAGGTGTGCTGCCGAGGTAAGTATTAGGCGGCTCCGCCCCTGTGTGGCACATTTACGGTAGCGCCATGGGCACCCATCCCATATTGGCCTGAGATGGTGTCGGCTGGTGCCGCAAGAGCTGCAGTGAGAGTGTGCACCTGAAGGCCTCACTGCCGCAGAATGTATGCCGGCTTGGCCGGCCTTAAATTGGAGACGCGGTGTCTCCTTTATAAGAGTTTGGCTAGCAAAGAGGGCTTGGGCTGAATAGGTGGTGGGCTGCAGGCAAACCAGAATCTGAGCATTGTGCTAACCCACCACCTATGCGTGAGGACTCAGCCGTGGCGAGTCTGCGAATTGATATGTGTGAGCGGCGCTCAGCCGCCTCACTGTTAGCGTGGCTGCCCAAGGTTGCAGAGCCGCACAATGACGGGAAGGGCTGGATGCTGCTAGACTCGCGTGGCATACAACTCAGCAATGCAGGACGGCTCGACCGACCTTGAGTTGGAGCGGCATGGCTCCAGCTGTTTAGGTGGTGGGCTGCCGAGGTGGAGAGAAGACGCTGAAAGGATGTGGAAAGGGAAGTATTAGGCGGGCCCAC
Organism: Prorocentrum cordatum; assembly: GCA_963575745.1. Classification (NCBI taxonomy): domain Eukaryota; class Dinophyceae; order Prorocentrales; family Prorocentraceae; genus Prorocentrum; species Prorocentrum cordatum. Next base: position 181,874 of record CAUYUJ010020971.1, on the reverse strand, counting down.
CACCTAAGTATGCACGCTGCAAGTGGCGCCGAGGTCGCTTAGGTCGACCTAGAAGGGCGCTGACTGATGCGTCATTAGCGTGGCTCGCTCAGGCACTGAAGGGCGACGAGTTGAGAGTGCGGGCGGCAGCAGAGAGCGCCGAGAGACCTGCCGCTGTCGCCGCCGCACGCGCCTGGGCCTCTTGCGCGGCAGCCTGCTGCTGGTTGTAGTGGTTCCTCAGCATGGCCTCCACCTCAGAGATGGTCGCCAGGCCTGGGGTCTCGATCCACTCCCAGTCCCAGGTTTCGACGACCTGGCCGTCGATGACGTCCAGCGACTTGAGCTTCCAGACGAACGGGTATAGCATGCCGTTGGGCATCTTCCATTCGCCCGGGTAGGTGGAGGGCCACCACTTTTTGAACTCGCGCGTGGCGGCCGTGTATTGGGAGCCCTGCCAAGCCGAACCAGCATAGGTGTCCCCTGAGAGGCCGAAGAGCTCCCGCGTGTCAGGCGACGCCCTGCTGGCCTCGGCCGCGCCCGCCTCCGCCGCGGCCGCAGCGGAACCACCCGCGGGAGGCATGGGCACCATGGCGGCGTGGGGCGCGCTGAGAGAAGGGGGGGGGTGCCGAGGAAGCCAAAAGAAATAGCCCATAAGCCAGCGGCGGCCAGATGTGAGTGAAACCTAGCTGGCCTGTGCTAGCATCTGTGTGAGGAGGACCCTCCTGACGGGCCGACTGATGCACGCCTGGCCTGGTGCGGAGTCTATAGGGATGAGGATGTTGCCGCTACGCATGTTGACCCGTAGCGCAAGACCGGTGCGGTAGGGTATGCCCGTGCCAAATAGGATGGGCCGTGCATCCATCTCCTGAAGGATGGGGAGGTGAAAAATGCGCGGCCTTTCCACAGAGGATGGCAGCCTGGTCTCCTGCCCATGGAATTGCTCCATTAGGAGCCCTACATTGATGGGCAGTGGGGACCAAAGCGAAATGGGGCCTGTCGTTATCACTACCATCCACTGCACTGCTGTAGGCGGTGGTGGGGCTGCTTCAGTGGGGGCGCAGCGGAAGTCACCGTGCTCGAACTGCGGCAGGTGCTGCGCCTCTGGGGTCGGCATGGCCTGAGGGCTTAGGGTTCGGGGAGGCGGAGGATTCGAGCGAGGTGGGACAACGGGAGGCAGAATGGCCGAACCATGATCATGGCCTGGAAGTCTATAAGGATGGGGCTGCCGGCCGCTGCATCCTGCAAAAGCCTGTGAGGGCTGAGGGAGGCCTGCTCCCAGGCCCCCGATTGAAGTAGGACCAGAAAAAGTTGGTTCGGCACGTAAACTGAAACTAGCCCTATGGTGGATGAGAAACGGGCATCGTAGGGACCGTCCCCCGCAGCACATTGGGGGTAGATGTGGGGTAGGTTGGGGGAGTTGGCCTCGCGCCAGCGGCCATGCCAGCGCTCGAGTGTGCGATTAACGGCCGTGGGCAAATCTAAGTGAAGCAGAGGGCCCACGAAGGAGCGCGCGTGTGGCCATGCGGGCGGCCCGCTCTCGAGCTGCCATGTGGCTTGCCACTGGGGTACCGCAATATGCTGGCACACCGTGGTGGGAGACAGAATGAGTGCGTGGCGCCTTGCGCCGCCGCTGAGAAAGCGGTAGACTTGCTGGTGAGCCAAAAGAAGCCGCTCAGCTAGATGCTTCCATAAGGAAGTCAAGCGAGAGGCTGGATGCGCGATGCTTCGCGGGTCTAGTTGTTGCCCGGGGTGCACCTCAGCAGCGGGCACGTCCTCGTCTGCTTCGGCGTTGTCCAGGATACTGGGCTCGCTCCTCATGGCCTGATGGGGATGAGGCAGGAAGGGGAGCTTATAGAGGAAAGAGGGAGAGGTTAGGCTTAGGCTGGGGGCTAGCTGCCTGGCAAGGGTCTAGCGCCTGGCAGCCTCACCTCCTTCACGAGGTTTGCGCGGCCTCCTGGGCGACAGACGCTGACCGCAATGCGAGAGGCTTTCGCCATCTCGCAACTGCATCTTAAGGCGCTCCCTGTGTATCCTGTCGATACGGAGCTGGTCCTGCCTATGCTCTTCTTTGAGCTGAGCAATTTTATTCTCGTGCTCCTTGAGAAATGCGCTGCGCTGTTCGTCCGCTGCTGCGGCTGACGCAGCTGCAGCTGCGACTGTAGGCGGCAGGCGCGTAGCTACATGGCCAGAATGGTGAGACTTGCGAGCCTTGTGATGCCTTGTAGGAGGTGAGGCTGGTGACGAGGCCGGGCCGTGGGAATCCTGCGGGCTGCTTTGTGCCTCTACTGGATCTCGGCGCTGTGGCATAGGCTGCTCGTCCGAGGCTGCATCAGACGCTTTGGCAGGCGAACGTGAACGCTGTGCTGCATGGGCCGCGCGGTGCGCCTTGGCCTTGCGAGCTCTATGGTGCCTAGGGGGAGGAGAGGCTGGAGGTGTCTGCGTGCCGAGGGACTCCTGCGGGCTGCTATGTGCCTCAGCAGATTCCCTGCGTATTGGCGCAGACTGTTTGAGCGCGCTTTTGCGCGGCTCGTTGCGTAAGCGCGAATTATGGGCCGCCTTGGGGGGCTTGGCCGTGAACTCGTCCGCAAATGAGACCTGCTTGCGCTTGCGAGTTGCAGAGGCGCGGGGCGCAACTGACTGTTCCGCCGGCTCTGGAGAGTCGAGCGGAGGAAATGGTGAGGAGGCAGAGGAATATGAGGCGTCGTCCACCTGATCCAGCCTTCTAGGCGATGCTGGGGGACTAGAAGGCTTGCTTGGCTGGCTCTTGAATGGCGCGGCTTTGCGGGACTGTTTGCGAGGCTCGCGCAGGGGTGGAGGCGAGGTGCACGCTGAAAGGGGTGGAGAAAAATGAGAAGCTGCCTGGCCTATCCAGCCTTCCGGAATGGCTGCTTTAGCAGGCACCCTGGGATGCTCTGGGGGCGGCAAGGGGGGCAAGGCTGGCGGAGGTGGCGGAGGACGAAAAGTGGCCCCGTAAATGTGCCTGCCTCGACCCATGGGGGGGCCGCTGAAATCGCCAGGCGGCCGCGGGGGATCTGGGGCAGGTGGGGTGCTGGACAGAGAGCGCTGCACCGCCTTGGCTACCTGGGCGAATTGGGCAGGCGAAAGGAGGGGTGGAGGAGCTGAGGCGGACCGAAATTGGCCCGGTGGGGGATACTTAGGCCTGGCTTCCCGCGGCACCAGCACCCATGGCCGTCTGGACATGGGAGGTATGCCAGCTAAGCGTCGAAGATGTCGGCGTTGAAGTCCTGCGGGGCGGGCGAGGCGGGGTGCCACATGTGAGAGAAGGAAATTCCCGTGAGCGGGACGGGTCGTGCCGCTTGACGGGAACGTTCGGCCCTGATTTGCCTGGCCCGCTCCCTATTGCACTGGATGCGCCTTTTCTGATCCAGAGTTAGGGAAGGCGGGGGTGGCGGCGGAGGGAGGGTGGAGGGAAAAATGGGGGCTGTGCCCAAAAAGTGCATGGCCTCTTGTTCCGCTTCCGAGTCCTGATCTGCGGGATCAGGCTGCTCGTGAGCCTCTGCGGGGAGGTCGCTATGGCGCCGCGGCTCGCGGGGCCTGGAGAGAGCCAAAAGCCTGCGGAAGCGGTCCAGCTCCCCATCTACCTTGGCACGGGTGCGAGGGGCGGAGGAATCAACAAAGTCGGGGCCTAGCCAAAAGTCGCTGGTCATGGAAGCGGAGAAGCGGAGGAGGGGAGCCAGGACCGAGGGGTCCGACTGGGGAAGAGGATCCTGTGGGTCGTCAACCAATGGTAAAATGACGTCCTGATATATAGCCTGGGCGAGACATTCGCAAAGGGCAGAAGGATAGGTCTTTTTGTCAGCAGTGAAAAAGCGGTCATTCTCGTCCTTACCTAGAAGTGTACGATGTGACCCCCGTGGGTGCGTGCACTTGGTCCCTTGGGGACGGTTATTTAGGAGCTCTGGGAGCGAGGGAAGGCGTAGCGATAGCAAGCGCGTGGGGGCTTTGCCGAATTCGTTAGGAGGTCGGCAAGTCGGTTGGAACATGCACTGGTCGATGTCCGTGGTGCGGACAGCCGGAGCAGCAGCCAGAGCCATTAAAGGTCTCCAAATCCAGCTAGGCTGCGCCCTGGGTCCCCAGTGGGCAGGGCATGGATGTTCCATCCATGCCGAGGTGCCCATTTCCAAATGAGCGGCAAAAAGAAGAACCAATGAGGCGAGTAGCAAGTTGGCAATCTGCAATTGGCGGGATTGCTTGGGAGTTGCGTTGGGGATGCCCCAATAGTGCTCGGCAGTGCGCAGCGGCGGTGGCCCGTTTGGCTTCCATCGGGCCGCGCAAAAGGTTTCGCACGGCGGGCCCCCACTTGAAACAACCACTCTGCCGGCATAAATATGTTGTTGCCAGAGCTTAATGGTCTCCGACTTGGTGAGATCGCCCAAGTCGGGGTCGATAGCAATATCGACCGACAGTATATGTACCTCTATGGAGGGGTCAGGCGTAAAAGATTCCAGGTGATGCTGGATATCCCCTTCGCGCCTGCGGCCAGAGAAAAGATTGAGGATGAAAATTTCCTTGCGCCTTATACGGGTTGGAATTTCCCTGGTCGCTAGACCAGAATACTCCTCTGGTTGGAATGGCCATTCAGGCAGCGCAGGGAGAGGAGGAGGTAGTGGCGGAGGGACATCGGCGGGAAAAAGTAGAGAGACGGCTGCCGAGTCCAGCGCGTAATCTGTAGCCGCCATTATGGCGCGCGCATCCGCTTGAGACAAGTGTTTGGCAAAGTCACGAAAGTGTTGTGTGGTAGCGCGCTTGGCACGATGTGCCGGTATTGCCACACGCCATCGACCTACGCCTGACTTTACTTGAAGCTTGGCATTTTCGCAGCGTTGCATGGCAAGCGCTGTGATTTGCTCTTGAGGAAGGCGTTGGGAATGGCAGAGGAGGTAGAGAGCACATATGAAGGAGTCGAAACAGAGGTGCTGCATAAGACTGGCGCGTGAGCCAAAGGGGAGGCTACAGGCCGGGCACACCTGGGTGTCCGGTACTAGGCCCTTGACCCTGTGGGACAAGGTCCAATGCGCCTGGGCAACGTGTTGCTTTAGCCCTCGAAATTTTAAAAATGTGCGCGCGCACCATGGACAGGTGAGCACCGTTGGGTAGTGCGCTGCCATGCGTTGCTGCTCGATCGGGTGCTGTACATGGTCCGTCGGCAGGGGGATCCCACATGGGACAGAAATGGTAAAAAAGTGCTTGGCAGCTGCCTCGGCGAGTGCTGCTCGAGCGAAATGCTGTGCTCCCGCTGTAAGGGCGTTGCGAACTCGGCGCTTCCATCCTGTGTGGGATTGGAGAGCTAGGGCCTCCCACTGGTCCAGATGCGACACTGGCGAGGGCATTTGTTCAAGATTGGCAGAAAATTCGCCCAGCCACTGCAGGTCCTTCTGCACCAGGGCAAGCCACGAATCAGGGACGTCTGCGGCTAGTTTGGCCAGCAGGGAGGTGAGGTGCGGAGGTCCCGTGCGGAGGAGTCTGCCAAAGAGGCGCAGACGCATTGCACTAAAGATATGCGGTAGAGGGGGTCTGCAGACCTTGGCCAGGATAAATGAGTCTCGCTCTGCCGTGCTGTCGCACCTTGGGAGGTGGAGCAAGCGCCTGTACATTCTCATGAGTTCTCCTTGTAGGGAGACTATTTGCGGCCCAGTGAGCAATGGCCAAACAGCTGCATTGAAAAGGCGGGAAGAGAGGATGAGGGAGTCCAGTAGATGCAAGTGCTCATGAAGCCAGGTACTGGAAGAGTGGCGCAAAAATTGCCTGGCTAGATTACGCCAGCTGGGGGCCGCCTCCGATCGCCTGCGGGCGAGTTCGGGGCCTATACTGCCCTTTTCGTCCAGGTGTGTGCCTAGATATGCGTATATTCTGGCGAAGTGGAGGGAGAAAGGCAAGTGCCCTAGAGCAGGTGAGACTAGCATGTGCCCATTGAGGCCTTGGGGGTCCCAGAGCTTGCGGCGCAGGGATATGGAAGCTTCCCCTCTAAACTGAAAAAGGCACATGGTTTTGTTGACTTGAAAATTTAGCTTGATGCCTGAGGGCGCGTAGGCTTCAACTATGGTGGCCATTAGTGCGGGCATGGCGTCAAATAGCTCCTTGGTGGGACCAAGGAAGGCATATGCACCATCATCGAAAAAGCATGAGTCCAGATATTGGTGCACTTCTGTCTCTGCGGAGGCAATATTGTCCTTGTGATGAGCGAAAAAAGAGCGCGGGGCATCCTTGTTCACCTGGACATTGAGAATAAGGTGTGCAAGCGGTGATTCGGTGAGCTGCTTGACAGCTTCGTTGTTGGCTCGGGCCATGAGGAAGTTGAAAAGAACATCTCCGAGCTGCTGTCCTGGGATGGTGCCACGTAATGTGAGTGCAACCCCTGAGGCTCCCGGGTAAAAGGCCCAAGTATGCTCGTATGCAGCCGAGATTTGAGCATGGAGATGCGGGGGGAGACCAGCCTCCTGTAGAATAGGAGGGGCAGAGAGCAAGTGTCTTATTAGTTATTCCCCTGTCTCCTGAGGGAGATCAAGGGAGGCAACTAGGTAGTAGGGGTCGGCTTGTTGCGAGTCGCAGTAAAATATGAGCTGCCGGAGGGCCCTGTAAAAGGCTGAGACAGCGTCTATAAATATGTACGCTGAAGAAGTGCGCAGGCTATTTGCGTAGGCTTGGTGCGCTAAGACCGCAAGCGTGGCGAAATCTGTGCCCCGTCCAGCAATGCCGCCTGATTGCGAGGCGCCTGCCATGGGAGGAAGATATTCCACTAGTTCTTTACGCAATAGGGCACGATGCCGCTTGGAGAAGTGGGGGGAGGCCATTACCGAGCGGGAGTTGGCCATTATGGCCGGATTGCCTTTACCCTTAAAAATGTCGAAATTGTATCCTCCCCGCCAAGCCAGCGGTTCCTCAAGGCGCACCTGCGCCTTGAGGTGGACCGGGTAGTACTGCTTCGCAAGTAGACGGTGAAACGACTTGACAAAGGCTCCTTTGAAGCCATCCACATTGGCTGCCGAGTCTGGGGTTCTGGCATAGGCGCGCTCGATTTGCGCTAGGGAGAAGAGGGAGTATGGAGGGGGAATTTCCACAGTAAGGTCAGCGGGTAGATACGATGCACTAGCGTCGTAAGCCTCGGCATGTTTGAGCGGAATAACCGCGCCATGCTCCTGTCGAGCAAAATGGGACAGCCACGTGTCGGCCGCTTGGGTGGCGTCCACCACGAAGGTGCCCGCTGCCGTGGAGAGGATAGGTAGGGGAGAGGAGCGCAACTTCTTTTTGGAGCCCACGCCCAGCGTGCGTAAGCGCGCAAAGGCAGTGCGTTGTTGTGAGGTCTGCCATGCCTCGTGAACTTCGGCAGCAATGCCTTGTAGGTGAAAGGCGGCATCCAGGTCGACTGAGCACCGTACTGCCTGTGTGAATTGGGCAAGGACGATGGCCCTGATGGCGCTTGCGCGTGCGCGTAGCTGGATGGCAGCCGCGTGTGCGGCACCTATGGTAGGCGCAGAGCAAGCATGAGGGAAACGGGTTTTAGCAACGCGAGTAGGCGAGGATGCTAGAAACTGATACAAGCAGGCCATGCGAATTCTGGGCTTCCATTTAATGGAGGCATTCGGGTCAGCCATGCTGGCCCGCATGCCGCGGAGAGCAGCGCCGAGCTCCGCAAGTTTGGCAAAAACATTATTGATTGCGGGCATCAGCGCGAGCTCTTCGTGATGTCGCAATGCCGCTTTAGGACGTGTAAATGCTTGCCTGGATCGCACATATCGCTTCCATGCCGCGATAGCTGCCAGTAGGAAAAGGTTGCGTGCTTCCTGTTGAAGCGTGTCGGCTTGGCTGACAGTTAAAGCTCTGGCATCCATGAGCCTAAGGGTGGCCATGGAGACGCGGGAATTGGAAGGTGCGCGACCTGTAGATGTGCGGGGTTGGGGAAATGCCTGTAGCATGGCGTTGCGCGCCTCCCTGTCTAATATGAGCGCGTGGTCTGAGGCATGCAGGTCAAAAGTTAGAGTTTCAGGGGGAGGCGAGAAAGTGTCTTCAAAAAGCTGTCTGGCCGACGGGTCTAGGTATGCATTGGGGTCGTGCGGAATACGCATGACCTGGCGTCCCTGGTCTTCGTTAGGTCGGAGCTGCAGCTTGAATTGGCATAATAAGCACGGAACAGCGTGGTCTAACACTGCAAGTGCTAGGGAAAGAGAATACTTGACTTCGCATTCGTTGGCAGAGGCACCTAAAGGTATAGCTATATAGTCCCTGCGCTTCCAGTGCTGTTTGACAGCGGGGCCACGTGCTGGCGCGATCCATGTGCCTGCCCCCATAGGGTGTGGCACAAAGGTGGCCGGCAGCCAGAGCTTAGATGCAAGTCAGAAGCGATGGAAAAAGGAGCCAGCCGTGTTAACTTGCTCCGCGTGTTGTGGGCCAATGGCCGCTGATGTTTGCGTGCCTACTGCAGCATTGGAGTCCATTAGGACAAGAGTAGGCGTAGGCTGCGGTAGAATATGGTCGTGCACATGTCTAAGGTGCTGCCACCATACGACCTGTTCGTGGAGAGGACGCCCTGAATGATGAGCATGTGCCACGAGGATGCTGAAACGTAGGCCGTTCTGACTGATGACTGCCGCAATAATGCGCGGGTCTTGGTGTACAATACGCACGCTGTGAGACTTAATAGGGAAAGTGGGAATGCCTTTGGCATTGGGAAAAACGGGCGTGGTAAGGTTGACCCATAGCGCACAGCCGCAGGCATGAGTTCCAGCTTGAGACTTTGACAAAAAGACTACGTACGGGGGAACCTGGCGCTTGCCAGAGCCCGTGTCTGTGACTCGCGTCTCTTGCATGCCGATAACGTCGAGCCCGTTGCGTTGAAAAGCGGCGGCCAGTTGGTGGAGACGCCCTTTGACGGCCACGCCTGTAAGCCTGGCTCTTTGGGAGATGCGCGAGGCAGGAGTGAGAGAGAGAATGTTGGTTGAGGCTAGCCTGAGACAGCATGATGCCGTGGCGTCTGCGATCGGGGCTGCTTCTTTGAAGAGACCTGGAAAAACATCAGCAAGCGAGGTGCGCGGGGGGAGAGGAGGATTGAGGCTAACTTGATGGTTTGGCGGGTAAAGCGCACGCTGTTGTTGAGGCAGGCACTCAAGCCAGAGCCATTCCAAAATATGCGCATTGTCTTGGAGAAAGCTCATGAGGGGCGGGAGCACTGGCGGAGGTAGGAGTGCGAGGGAGTAAAGTCTGGCGACCGTGTCAACCATTTCGTTGAGCGGGTCGGCTTGGTGACCGTGCACGTGCTGCCATGTAAAGTGGCGTTTTAGGCCAAGTACCTTGCATAGACTGTCGAGGCGGCTTCTATGCTCCATTAGTGGCTCAGCCACTGTACCGCCTTTGGCGGTGGCGACAACATCCACGTTGTCTGAGTGAAAGGTGATAGGAACGGCGGGAGGGAGGGGGGACTGTAGAGCCCACAGCGCCGCCCAAGTGGCGGCATCGAATTCCGCTTTAGCGGAGACTCTATCTTCTCCCATAGTCTCCGGGGTGGGACACCCTAGGAAACCTAGAAAGTGTCGAGTGCCGTTAAGCCATGCAAAGACCAGAAAAGCCCACGCTGGTGGGCCAGCAAGATCTCCTTTGCAGGCCCCTCCGCTGGCGTCGGTGTATATATCCGCGGAGTCAAAAGCCGCGTAGGGAGCATCAAAGACAAAGCTGTGCCATGTGGGGATGGAGGAGGAGTGGAGGGCTGGAAAGATGACATCGAAGTCCCTGACCAGCTGTATGGAGGTAGCCGTTAGCACCGGTAGCATCCACCTCATGGGCGGGAGTGGGCTGCGGCGAATACCTTGCCGCCCCCCCAGGTTCACCCGTGGGCAGTGTCCGGGGGAGCGACCTGAAAAACCGTGCCGTCGCGCGCTGCCTGGGCTAAATCGTCCTGAGCAGCTTGTGCCGCGTGGGCCTCGGCTTCAGCACGGAGGTCCGCAGCCTCTGCTTCTGCCATTGCATCTGCAGGGCTGCGTGGGGTAGACGAGGCGGATGCCCCTGCACGTGCCTTTGGCTCATCCTCGGCTGTCTCGGGCCTGGGGCGACGTGATCCACGAGGGCTCTTGCTGCGTGCTGCCTGCCTAGCTACAAAATCTTCCTCGCTGATGCCTGATAGCGCGCGCTGCTCGGCCTGACCCGCACGCGCGGGTCTGCCCCTGGCCTGCGCGCTTGCGCTGCGGCGGGAGGATGCCATGGAGACTGGCTCGCCTTTTTCATCGGAGAGGTCCCACCCAATCTGGCTGGCAGAGCGGGTAGGTGGGGGCATGCCGCTGGGATCCTCTACTGAAGCTGATGCCGGGCTTTGCTGGTTGATAGCGTCTTCCCTAACTGAGCTATCTTGAAACGAGGGCGCAGTGGTGATCGCCTCCCCTGTCGGCGACTTGGGCACTGGCGCTGGCCCGGGTTTGGGCGCGAAACCTAGGCGGAATAGCGGGCCTGCTTTGGGGGAAGCGCGGGCCTGTTCACATCCTAACGGCGCTGTGGTCCCCCCTCGGACCGTAGCGCCGTGGCTAGAGGTGGCGGCTGGCACTAATTGCCCGGCCTTGATCTGTGAGACTAAGGTTTCTACTGAGTTGCGCATGGCTTGGGCCTGGGAGTCAAAATTTGCCTTGATGGTGGCAACTTCCCTGGCCATGGCCTCGGCGTTGCTTTGCATGGCCGCAGAGAGTGACGTGATGTAAGGCTGTTCCAGTCCTTGGATGCCTGGAAGGGGCGCTGGGCAATGGAGGAGTGGGGGAGAGGTCGGCGCTGCCGTGAGAGGCGTGGCCGTTCCCAGGTCATGTGGGTCGGCTTGCTCCTCACCTGTATGCGTTGCAGAGAGTGTCGCAGTGCGCTGTACTGCACCTGGCTCCTCCGCCGCGTCCCCCATCATGAGCGAGTCAGTGATGGCGGCGACTGGCGGTGCTTGCGACTTGAAATAAGCTAGTAGCATGGCAGCCTGGCTGAGGTCCGCTTGTGCGGTCTGAAGGGCCAGGGCAATGTTGCGCACGTGCTCCTCCGCCTGCGTTTGTTTGGCTGCCAATTGCTCACAACTGGCCTGCAGGGAGGCCACCACGTGCTCTTGCTCGCTAATCTTGGCCAGCGGATCCCTCGCGTTGGCCAATTGAAAATTAACTAGTGAAATCTCCTTACGGATCTCGGTGATACGCATATCGGAGTGTCCTAGGAGAGTTGAGGCCCTAAGCTGCAGGATTAGTGCCTCCTTGCTCATTGCAAGGGCCTTGCGGTGCTCCAGCAGGCGGTCGGGCTCAAGCGGGGGGTAAAGCCAGGCTGAGTGAGAGTGCGCCTCGTCTGGGGTAAGGGTAGGGCACTGCGCTGTGAGCTCCGCCTCCGAGAGTTCGGTGGCGGGATCCAGCGCGCCAAGCGAGGCAGAGGCCTGTTCGGCCGCGAGGAAAGGGGACTGCTGTACAGAGGTAGGGCCGAAGAGTGTAGGGGGAGTGGCCACGCCGTCTTGAGGAGGCGCAAAAGGGGAAGGCAGTGACTGGGGAGACTGCCCTATGATACCTGTGTCCTTGGCCCCGTGTGGGGTGCCAGGAGCCTTCAATGGAGGCTGCTCCCCGTCTCTGCGCTGGTACTCGCGAGCTCTACGAGCGTCGTCCTTCTCTCGCTTCTTGCGCTCCTTGTTGGAGATCCCAGCCTCTTGGACCGCATGATCTCCTGGTGGCGCGGGGAGCAGGCCGTATTCCGCTGCCCATGCAGCCACCTGGTCGAAGGACGGCGCACCTGTCGGTGCGGGGCCCTTGCCCTGGTGCATCCCCCCCGTGCTGCCTGAAAAGGAGCGAGGGCCCTTGTGGCCCGGCCCCGCGCCTCCATCATGCAGGGGCCTGTGCTGCCCCTGACCTTTGACTGGGCCGACCTTCGCTTGTTGGTGACCTGCGGCCCTAGTCGGAAAACAGTTGGGACATGAGGCATCCAAAGTGGTATTGGCCCTGCCACATTGCAGGCAATACCAGAACTCGGGCGGGGCGCTGCCTTTCTGGTGCACTGGCTGCTGGGGTGGAGGAAAAAAGTCCAAGGGCAGGCGCGTGGCATAAAGAGACGGTGAGGGAGGGGCAGCCAAGCGCTGGGTGGGAGAAGTAGCCATGCCATGCTGCTGCAGCCCAGATAGTGGCGCATGCTGAGGGGGTGAGGTAGGAGGAACAGCGCCTTGCTGGGGGATGCCCTGAAAGGAGTGGTGCTGTGAAAGCATCATCGCGGCCTTGTGCACCCTTAAAAGCGTGCGGGCGTTGGCGCGCTGCTTGCGCGCTCTACGAAGAGGAGCGGGCTCGTCACGAGGCCGCTGGGGATAGGAAGGAGGAGAGTAGGCAGGCGTCGCGCCTGTCGGATGGCGGCCCGATAGGGCGTCGCGGCGGGGATCGGCGCGGAACCGGTTATGCAACCGCTCGAGCCAAACCTGCGGCAGAGGAGGGGGGAGGGGAGGGGGCAGGCGAGGGGCAGGAAGAGGACGACCTGCAAGTGGCCGCTCGCTCGGCCAGGCCCGGCGCTCGAGCTGCGCGCGCCTGCGGGAGCCAGTTATTCTGTGTCCCTCAATAGTTCTAAGGGTACCTGTAGTCCGGGGTGGGGTACCTGTAGTCCGGGGGGAGGGTATCTGTAATCCGGGGGAGTGCCTGCAGTGTGCGGGGGAACGCGTGTCCACGTCACGCGTCAACGCACGCGTGGATGTAGTCCTGTGAGGGTACCTGTAGTCCCGGGGCGGGGGTACCTGTAGTCTGGGGGGGTACCTGTAGTCCGGGGGTGGGTACCTGCAGTCCAGGGGAGGGGTACTTGTAGTTCGGGGAGGGGGTACCTGTAGTCCGGGGGGTACCTGTAGTCCGGGGACCCAGAACTCTTGAGGGACACAGCCTGACGCGGCTGGCCTGGGCGAGAGCTGGATGCACACGTGGCCTCGCGTCCTTCCCTCCTGCGTTCCGCCCTCCCGTGGGGCCGTGCGCGCGGGCACGTCTCGCGTGCAACCGGCGCGCGGGGTCTCCAGGTGTTCCGACGCGCGGGTCCAGCCACGCGAATTGCCCGCTCCCCAGTGCTCTTCGCTCACATAACTACGGTCCGGTCGCGTACTGGTCCTCAGTGTGTCTCTCCGTTGGCCCACCACTCAGAGGAGGAAAAAGGACACCGAGACCACTACCCTTCCCTCCTTTTCCACTCTTTAGGCCTCCTGGGAGGTCCTCGTCGCCACGGCTGGATGCTGGATCCGCTTAGAACGCACACCAGGAGAGGTCCTGGGTAGCGGTATGGATGCTATTCCGCCTCCGCTTCGGTGTGCGGCCCCCCGCCGCGGCCTCCCGCCCCGCGGAGCGGAGCGACACGCCATCTGCTCGCAGGGCACATGGCGTCGCCGGGTGCCGCCGCCGCGACCCGCTGAGCCAAAGTGCCTGGCCGTGCACGGCCTCGACGCCTCGGCTGCGGTGTGCGGCCCCCCTGCGGCGGCCGGCCCCTCGCCGAGGCGGGCTGCCGCTTCCGGCGGGACGGCCAGAGGACTGTCGAGAGCTTCGAGAGCAGCGCTGGTCCTCGCCCCAGTCGGTGGCCGATCCCGCGCCAGGGGGAGAAGGACGAGGAGGACGAGGAGGAGGAGGAGGGAGAGGAGGAGGAGGATGATGATGATGAGGAGGAGGAGGAGAAGAGGAGAAGAGGAGAAGAGGAGGAGGAGGGGGAGGAGGAGGAGGAGGAGGAGGAGGAGGAGGAGGAGGAGGAGGAGGGGTAGAAGGGGAGTCAGCACTCCATCCAAGTGTCCTCTTCATACGTCCCTACAACAAGTTATTTTCATTGCGGGGAGTGCCCATTGAGAAGACAACTGTCTGAGAATGTACAATCGTGCCCAAACGGAGTTCTTATGACGTTAACGCCGCGAATCAACGTGACGGTTGCATCTGGAGAGGCCTACATCGTGCCAGAAGACCATTCTTGGGACTTCTTCACCGCGAGTCAACGTGGCTGTTGAGTTCTGTTGGCTTTTTATCGTGCCAAAAAGCCATTCCTGGGACGTCAACCATACGAACCCTTCAAGCGGCTGCGAACTTTTCAGACGATTATGCGCGGCGCGAAGAGAGCCACATTTCGAACAGGAACCGCCCCCCATTCTTGAAGCCCTCCATTCCTGAAACGGTTGCAACCTTGTATGGCGAATGCGCGCAGCGTTTAGGCGAGAACCGCACTGAAAAAACGGCCTGCCCTGCATCCTTGAAGCTGCTGCCATATTTGAAGGGGGACGCGCGCGACGCTCAAGCGAGAGCCACCTTTCCAAAAGAACCCGACGTCCACCTTGTAATCCGTTGCAAGATTTGAAAAGCCGAATGTGCGCGGCGCTCAGACGACAGCTACGTCTTGAAACTGTTGCACACGTTTCGCACGAATGTTCGCGGCGCTGAGGCGACAGCCACATTTTGAAAACCATCCGCCCTCCATCCGTGAAAGTGTTGCAAGTTGCTAGCATCAGGATCGTAAATGGTGAGAGAGTCTCAAGCGAAACGCCTGGCCCGCCTTACCGATTCGCTTGGCGGGGCGACATGGAGAAGTGATTTGCCAGGAAAAGGGATTGTAGACGACGGGGAGGAGGATGGGTTAGAGGAGTAGGGTGGGCACGAGGAGAACGAGAATCAAGAGGAAGGAGCAGGATGATGATAATGAGGTGCATGATGGTGATGATGATGATGGATGAAGATGATAATCAGGAGGAGGGAGCAGGACGATGGTGAAGATGATGTTGGTTTTGAGGAGGCGAGGAGGAGGAGGAGGAGGAACAGGAGGAGGAGGAGGTGGAGGAGGAGGGACGACGCAACACGCTCCGGCTTCCATGTCCGATCAACGTCAAAGAGGAGGAGGAAGGGAGAGGCCAATAGGAGGGGCCTGCGGCCAAACCATGGATCTGATTGAAACCTCGCGGCCGTAGTGGTATCTCCGCTCCCCTGGTGGCAAGGAAGAGGGGGCCGGAGGAGAAGAAAGAGGAAGTGGAGAGAAGACATTTCCTTCTCCTCCTCTTCCTCTTCCTCCTCCTCCTCCTCATCATCACCCATCTCGGCTCAATCTTGCACAGCACAGAAGTGCCACGCCCGAGTTGCATGCTCATGCCTCCTCCCTCTCCCCATGCCCGCATCAATCCCGCACATCTCCTCGCCTTCGCGCAGGCGTTCCGAGCGACGCTGGGCCCAGAGATGATCTACATCACGGACTGCGCTTACGTAGTCAAGGGATGGTGATGGTTGGCGAGGCGGCGATGGCAGCCGAGGTACCACCTTGACCTCTGGAGCGAGGCGAGGCGGCTGGCTGCTGGGAGGGAGGTGGAGCTCCTCAAGGTGGAGAGCCCCGTCGAATTGGAGGACGTGGTGAGGCGAGGCCTGTGCCACGGCAGCCACGCCTGCATCCTGGGGGCGGGCAGGGTCGCCGGGAAGGCAGCACTGCGGGTTCCGAAGGGGGCCGGCGCCGTGGAAGAGATTCAAGCGTTGCATCAGCAGGCGGCGGACGTGCGGCGTCGGCTCGTGGACACCATGTTGGCTTCGGCCGAGGCGGACGTGCGCGGCCGGCTCTGGGCGGAGCGGCAGGAGTCAGGAGGGGAAACAACACATAGACACCAGTAGTCGCCGATTCCCCGGAAGGCATGGAACATTTGGGCAGTGGGGGAGAAGACGAACCTCCGGATAATATGGGAAGCACGGAAATCTTGAGATGTGTGTGTGTGTGTGTGTGTGTGTCCCTGGGCTCATCTGAAGAGCGCGCGCCACGCCCGCCGATCGACTGGGAGCGCGGGGCGGAGGCCACGGCGCACGCCGCGGCCCGAGGACGGCGGTGCCGCCGCGGCGGCGAGCGCGGCGGCGCGCAGGCGCCGGGGCGCAGGGCGGCGCGGCGCCTGGCTGCGCGAGCGCCCGCGGGGTGCCCGAGCCGTGCGCAGAGAGCGCCGAGGGAACAAAAACACACAGACACAATCAATCGTCGATTCCCAAGGAAATATGGGAAAATATGGATATATATATATATATATATATATATATATATACATATATATATACATATATATGTGAAAAAGGGGGATTTATTTTATTTATGTGTATTTATTCGTGTGTCCCAGGGTCCCTTCAGTAACGGGGGTCAGCGCTAACGGGGGCCAGCCAATCCTCCGCGGAGGAACAAGTACGTACCCATACCGCTACCCTTCCCTTTGGGGGGCCTCCTGCGTGGCCCTCGTCGCCACCGCAGGATTCGCCTTGAGATTCTGGTCAGAACGCACCCCAGGAGAGGTGTGGGGAGTAGCGGTATCGGCACCTGGTGGTTTCCCTAAATCCCTTCTGGCTGACAAGGGTTTGGGAGTCACGTGGGGTCGGTGCCTTTTCCCCGCCCTGCGCTGGCCCAGCTTCGGGAGCCACTGAGCGGCCAGCCTGGCTTCGCGACGGGGCCGTGGCCGACCCGGATTTGTGGTGCCCTGGCCAGTGAGAGCAGCGAGCCGCTGGAACTGCCCTTGCGCAGCGGCCGCCTGTCTTACCCCTCCCGCATGGATATGGAGCGTGGGGAGCACGTGCTGGCCTGCGCCGTACGCGGCATGCTGGGGATAGGGCACTGCAGGAAACCACTCGGGGGTCTGGCCGACCGACAAAGGCGACAAAAGCAGGGAAGTGGAGTCTCTCCCGGCTGGCCCGGGAACGTGCGCCAGGGCATACGCGGGCGGCGTCGGACGGCCAGCGCAGGGCCGACGCGAGGCGCTGCTAGCGGCTGCGGCGCGGCGCTGTGATGCAGCCGATGGCGTCAGCTGTGCAAGAGAGGTTCCTCCCTCTGCCCTTCCGCCCGCCCCTGCCACTGCCCCCTCCTCCTCTCCCGCCCCTGCTCCACCGCCATATCCCGCCCAACCTCTCAACCCTCCTCCCCTCCTCCTAGTCCCCCTCTTTCTCCCCTCGGGG
>CAUYUJ010020971.1:137500-162500 GCA_963575745.1 Prorocentrum cordatum | reverse complement strand
CTGATCTCTTTCGGAACCAACCCAGTTGTTGCCTCGACGATCTTGCTGCCTGCATGCCGTTGCCATATGCGTATCATTTGCTGCACATCTTGGTCATCGAGTTTTTGTTGCCGTCGTTGATGACATCGACGACACTGGCGGTGCGTGCGGCTTTGCCACACTCAACATCCAGGAGGGTGGTGGTGCTTCCAGCTTCTCTGAGCGGCTGCACTTCATCATTCTTTGTCCGACTCCTCCTCTGGCGGCGCCGGACCCCCGGCGAGGCGAAGTGGAAGAAGCTCAGCGAGGGGAGAGACGAGGACGGCCTGGCAGTGCTGGACTCGTTCCGGCGCGGGTACGGACAAGAGTGACGCCGCCTCTCGCGCCGTGCGCGTGGATAAGTTTGAGGGGCGAACCTTCCGGGCTCCTCTGGGTACCAGCTGTCCAAAGCATACCCGCTTTGTGTATCCGCTTTTGTCCCCCATTTCCCAGGTTATTCCAATCCTTCTTGTTTCTTCCCGCAGCAAGCACGACAGACTAACGGCCGGGAACTTTGGGATAGCGTGCCGCCCCGCTGGTTCTAGCCCACCACGCATCGGTGCGACACGTTATCCACGTCGCGGTCCCCCAGCCTCCATGCCCTGAGCCTGTCCAAACCTCCCGCCCCGCGGAGCGGAGCGACACGCTATCCTTTCGCAAGGCATGGCGTGTCGTTGGGGCCGCCGCAGCGACTCGCTGTCTAAAAGCTCCCGACCGCACTCTGGATGGGGCAACAGTCGCCCCCCCCTTGGATCCGCTGGTGGGTTTGGGCACGTGCTGCAGGAACAGGAGGAGGCGGAGGAGGACGGAGGGCGGCAGGAGTGGGCAAGCTCAGTCGGGAGGTTAATCCCTCCCCCCCCCTTGATCAATACCCCATGCAGAGTACGTAGGCATCGTGCCGCTGAGCATCGTGCGTGGGGGGGGGCCCGTGCGACTGCGCGCCCCGCGGAGAGCCCCTCCCTCCACCTCGGAGCAGGGGAGTTCCAGCCGGCACGCCCAGAGAGGCCCCTCTGCATGGGGCAGTCGCGGGAGCCCAAGGGGGGGGGGGGGGCGCTCAGCAGGAGGGGAGGAGGAGGATGGACGATGAGGTTCGAGGAAGGGAACGGGGTGGAGGGTGGAAGGGGAGGAGGAGGCGGAGGAGGAGGCGGAGGAGGAGCAGGAGGAGGAGGAGGAGGAGGACGACGACGACGAGAGGAGGGCGACGAGGAGGAGGAATGGAAGGTGGAGGAGCAGGAGGAACCGACAAAAGCTTTGCAAGGTTGTTCAGAAGTTTTGCCCCTCAGCAGTAGCCCGGCCCTCGAGGATCTGGGGCAGCTCGTGCGGTTTTCTCTCCCACCCGCTCCACCTCCTCCTTCACACCACGGCGTCGTTGCTGCCCTGCGAGATCTCGGCGAGTCTGACTCGGCGAGGCCGCGTGCCCTGCGGCTCTCGCGGTCGCGGCGCAGGTCCGCAGAGATCGCCTCGCTTTGCGAGTGGCCTGAGTGCGCCCTGTCTTGGCGGGGGCGCCGATCGAACATGCGGAGCTCGATGGGAGTGTGCCGGCTTGTGGAGGGAGGAGAGGGTCACCACCACCACCGCCCGAAGGAGTGGCAGGGAGAGGCCTCGGGGGTGGCGGCGGTGGTGTATGATTCCTCCTGGCTCCCTCGCGGATGCGTCCTGCACGCTGGCACCCCACAGACCAGCAAGGCGGAGAGAGGTCCCCGGGCGTCCCCCGCGGTCCCTAGAACGAGGCCTCCGCCGGAGGAACCAAAGAGGGCCAGGAACGTCCAAGATCCTCGGTCCTCGGTGCTCCTCGGTCGCTCCTGGGTGGTGGTGCATTGCCCTGGCGGCTCCAGATCCTGGTCCAGGCTGGCGAGGGCTGGCAGGACGGCAGCAGTCGTGGAGCTCCTTCGTGGGCCCCGGACACGGCAGGGCCGTTTTTCACCGTTTCCAGAAAAATGTCCTTCGAAAATGGAAACGGTAAAAAACGGCGACCGGAAACGGCAAAAGCACGGCTCCAGGATTGGAACCGGAGCCGGAACTGGTCAAAGAACTGCGACGGCACCGGCAAACAACGGCGTCGGAACCGTCACAAACAGGCAAACCGGAACTGGTAAGAAAACGGCCCTGTCATTTCCAGGGCTCACTGAGGCGGTTCCCCAGACGGCGCAAAAGTAGCGCCGCGGGCGGGGAGAAATACACGGCGCAGCACGCGCCGGGAGCCCACCCCGCTGCATTGCGGGCGCATCCTGCGCGAGTGTGCTCGGCAGCCAGGGCGGCAGAGCCAGGGCCGCCCACAGCCCGAGCCGATGCGGTTCGATTCGCCGGCCGGGGCCGCGATCGGGATTCGAATCGAGTCGGTCCGCTTCACCAGCATCGGCCAGGGCCAGCTGGGGCCATGCGCAGGGACCCGATCCCCATCGGAGTCTGGACGGTGGGCGGCGATCCGATCCGTGCCCGATGCATGCCCATCGGGCGCAGGCCAGAGGGTTGGAGGCCTGGCAGGGAAGGCCGCGAGGTGTGCAGGGGGGCGGCCACGCGGAGGGGCACTCCCGGCCGGCCTCGGCAGGCCGGGGGGCAGCTCGGGGCGGCCTCCGGCGGCGCCCCGCGTGGCTCTCCGCGCCCAGGTCAGAAAGACAAGTGGTCGTTTTCTTATTCATTGTTTTGCCGCCCATCGGCGCGGGCCCTCGCACCCCCTCCCCCACCCCAAGGAGTAGATCTTGGCTCTTTTGGGCGCCTCTTTCAAGCAGGTGGGGTCTCCCCCGCAGGACGCGCTGTCGCGAACAGTCGTGCGAAGCAGAGGTCCAGAGCTAGACCCCCCCCCTCCTCCCCCTTCCGCCCAATGTCGAAACGCCGAAAAGAACACGTTCACCAGTTATCGGGTTGGGAGGACGGGGCTGGGCGACACGAGCAGATCATCCGTAGTATCGCGTGTGCTGAGTGTCCGTGCTTGTTACACCGTCGTGAGGACTGCCTGTCTCACCAGGGGCGGCGGGTGCCGCGGCCGCCCCGCTTTGAGGCCAGCTGGGGCTGCGGCCAAAAGCCCTGCTGGGAAGGGTTCTACAGTCTTCGCTGGCTGTGCCGGCTGGTTACCTCTCCCTTGGGGCATCGTTGGGGGGCATACCCAGACATCCGGCTGCTCCAACTCTTCCCAACCATTTTGTGGTGTTGGGTCCTCGTTGTGAAGAGACTGCGCCCCGCGTTCCTTTTTGTCCGTCCTCTCCTCCCCCTCCTTCCTCCTCACATCCTCCCGCTGCCGACCCCCTCCTCCCACCCCTGCCTCTGCCCTCCGCAAGTCCTCATCTTCATCCTCATTGTCATCATCATTGTCATCATGATCATCAGCATCATCATCATCATCAGCATCATCATCGTCATCATCATCATCATCATCGTCATCATCATCATCATCAGCATCATCATCGTTATTACCATTGCCATCGCCAACATCCACATCATCACCATCGCCATCGTCAGCATCGTACCGTTGCTCTTCGCATGTGCACCATTTCGGCGCACCTCTCACCCGGTCCGCTGCCTCATAGAGAGCTCCACCGAAGGCTCCAATTGCTGCGTTCACATGCGTCCCGCGCCAATGTCGGCACACCCCTCACACGGTTCGTGGCCCCATAGGCCGCGCCACCGACGGCCCCAGTGGCTGCGTTCACATGCGTATGGCTGCGTTCACATGCGTCCCGCGCCCATCTCGGCACACTCCTCACGCGCTTCGTGGCCCCATAGAGAGCGCCACCGAAGGCCCCAGTGGCTGTGACCACATGCGTCCCCAGCGGCTGTGACCACATGCGTCCCCGCCACCCACTGCGGCACACCTCTCACACGTATCGTTTCCACATTAGATTTCCACCGAAGGCCCCAGTGGCTGCCACATGCCCTCCCGCCACAAATTTCGGCGCACCCCTCACGCGTTTCGTGGCCCCGTAGGGAGCTCCACCGAAGGCCCAAGTGGCTGTGACCACATGCGTCCACGCCAACGATTGCGGCACACCCCTCACGCGCTTCGTGGCTCCCTAGTGACATAGCGAACTCCACCCAAGGCCCCAGTGGCTGTGACCACATGCGGCCCCGCCACCCATTCCGGCACACCCCTCTCGCGCTTCGTGGCTCCATAGGGAATTCCGCCGAAGAGGATATGCACCACTGCGGCACTCGCAACTGCATACGGTTGGGTCCTTCACCAGGAAATTTTTGATGCGTGGCCCCCGGAGGTCTGGACCAGTTCCCCAGGGCCGGTTTTTCGTCCTGAATCGTTTCTCGACGGTCCCGAGGACCTGCGAGGCCCCCCGGATGCCGAAAACAGCCCAAATTGGCCGCTCCAATGTTTTCGGAGCACGGATCTCTCGGTACGCTCAGGAGGGGATGCATCGACCCCCAATCGCAAATTCATCACCGATGGGGGCTTATCATAGCCCATCCCGCTCAGGAACCAGCGGTTCTGCTGCTGTGGGGCCTGTCACCGATGCATCGGCGATGTATCGCCGATTCTTGGTCGATGTGTTCCCCCTTGGGCTGGTCATCCCCTACCGATGCCCCACATCCCAATCTCTGGGGCTTCGGGGGGCCAGGGGGGACGAGCGTCGGGCTGCAAGGGAGGATGCCGCTGTTGTGTTGGTGCCCTCCCCGCGCGCATCAGGGGCGCCATCATGGAGAGACACGATGTTGTCGAGCGTGCGTGGGAGTCAGGCGAGTACGTCTGCACGTGTACACGAGGTTACTTCTACGGTTCATGCGCTTCAGCGCCCAGTGGACAGAGGGAGGCGCCAGGCGTGAAAGCGGTGGTGGTCGCTAATACTTTCATTCTTATTTTCGGAAGGTTGGCGAGCCCATGATGCGATACGTATCCACGCACCAATCGGGGCATTTGCATGCACCGTAGCCGTTGTGGCTTCAGTTTGGCAGAAGCCATTCGCCGCAGCAAGCTTGCCCCCTTTGATGCTCTCTTGCTGCACGCGCCACCGGCTCCCAACAGCAATCGCCACACGGCAATTCAGGCTGAGACGAATGGGCGGCGATTCTGAAGCTCAGCGCTTGCTGGCTGTGAAACAACGTGACGTGGGATACCTGAACCCTGGCGATCGTGACTACGACCAGAAGTTAACGCAGCTTTGGGGTGGACCTGGGATCCGGTGGTACCACGAGGCTGTCAGAACATTTCCTGCTTCGTATCGTGGTTCTGACAAGGTGGCTCTCGTCACCGGCAGTTGTGGTGGCATTGGGTTTTACGTTGCCAAGCTACTTGCTCATTGTGGCTACACTGTGATCATACCCGCAAGACCAGGTTTGGAGAGTGAGGCGCAAGGCGCGATGTCTGCAATCTCCGAAGCTGTCCCTGAAGCCAAGATTGTGATTCCTCCTTCGACCTTGGATCTCAGAAGCTTCGCGTCTGTACGCGTGTTTTCGAAATCTGTCCGAGAAGCGCACCCGTGCATCGATGTTCTTTGCTTGAACGCCGGTCGAGGCGGTGGCTCAAGCGACCCTCGCGAAGATACAGGTGATGGGCACGAGGCAATCATGCAAGTAAACACCACGAGTCAGTGGTTACTGGCGTGCGAGTTGCTCCCATCTCTGCAGGCTAGCCCAAAGGCGCGAATCGTCTGCCAGTCCAGCGGCGCGCGCTTCAACGTCAGGCCAGAAGATGTCCATGACCTCGACGGTACCGGCCCAGCTGCTTTCAACGCGTGGGCCCAGTATTCCTTGTCGAAGGCATGCATGTGCCTCTTTGCTCGTGCCCTGAATGATCGCCTTGTTGCACATGACGTCGATAATGTCATCGCGCTCGTCTCCGAGCCAGGTCTGACTGCTACCGGCGTGAACATCCAGCACGACTTGGTCAAAAGCCTTGGCCTCACCAAGCGTGGCTTAAACAATACGAATGAGATGCACGATCAAGCAGGCCACCATGCTGCAGACGGCGCGCTGCCCATGACTCTGGCGAGCTTGGTGGGAGAAAGGAACGAGTTCTTTTGCACAAATGGCAATCGGTGTGGTTCACTGTCGGAAGCCGCCTTCAAGGCACCGTTGCGAGGAAGGGGAGAGCCCATGCTGTGGGATCCTGCTTTCTGTGACAAGTTCTGGGACAGTGCTAACCTACTAACTGGGGCGAGGTGGTCTTTCGCATAGTCTGCATGTGTGGTGTTTGATTGCTTCCCGCAGCGTGTGAAATAGTAAACAAAGGTAGGTGCATGTATGTAGATTGACCTATATATATATACACACATGGATCGACATATGGAGCGCTCCAAGCAGGGCCTCGCCCATCGCAGGGAATTAGAGGATTGTATTTCTGCCCATCGGAAGGCGGCGGAAGGCCAGCAGACGCCCGCGGAATCGGACGTCCGGCGGAAGCCCGCGGAAGGACAGTTGTTTTTTGGATGCACGCTTCCTGGAACGAGTCAGGCATATGTGTGTTTGAATATATACACACCTACGTCTTCCTATCAGATTACTCCGGAGCCCCCGCCAGAGTTCTACACCGTCAAGATGGCTCTGGGAGAGCAATGCAGGAGCTTGCAGATTGAGCGAATATCGTCCCTGGGGGTCCAACGTGGCGCCGAAAGGCCCACTACCACTCCGAGACGGCCCAATAGAGCCCCAAGACAGCCCAGGATGGCCTAAGGACGGCCCAAGACGCCTCAAAGACGCCCCCAAATGTACCAGGTGGACCCCCACAAGGATCTCCAGAGGCAAACATCATTGCTTTTATGTGTCAGAGGCTCCTTGAACAGGCTGCACATCAGGGTTCTGTATAGTTTGCCTCAGGCACGTATGAGCTCTTCTGGATTTGGACTCGGTCCCTCGCGGCCATACTTGGATACGCGGGTTCTTCCGAGGTCTGTGGGAAAGCCATGCGGCGCTCCTGGGAGCGCCCAGGAGCGTTCGACGATTCCCTGGATCAGGAATTTGGGGCCGTTGAAGAGCATTTTGCAACACTCAATACAGAGACCTCGAAGGGACGCGAGGACATTCCACCAAATGCTTGTGTCACAGTGGCTGAAACGGACGCCTCAACTGATAAATCCAGCGCTGACGTCCATTAGGGAGTGTGCGGTGGAGGAAGGGAAAGGAGGTGGGCGACGGGCTGCACATGTCCATGAAGCAAAACGGGTAGAGCAATCGCGCTTCATGCTTATGCAACATAACAGCTAGAAGTATTGAGCCATCTTGGCTCAAGGACCGGCTCAAGATCTTAAAGGCTATAACCGTCTGCAGCGTACCACGTCGTACCGCATCTGTCGTGCTGCGGTAACGGGCACACCGCTGTTTTGCCGCAGTGCTGATATCAGCAGCATGTGCACTGCGCCTTGACGCAGTTACCCCATGTCGCAGCACGGCGTCGCCCTTCCAGTCTTGGGGTGTTGCCCCCCCCCCCCCCCGCCTCCGAGCGAGGGCGAGCAACTCTCCGTGGGCAGATCTGAGCAGCAAGCGAAGTATGCAGATCGGCTGGGCGAGCGCTCGCCGAACCTCTTCAAAGTTGGATGTGACGCAACAGAAGTTCACGGTCACACGTGCCAGCTCTGTGCCGGCACCTTCATGCGGGCGCTTTCTTTTTCGAGTAGCGGCATTGACACCGTACCAGGGCTCTCGCACAGAAACCACGAGGCTGAGTTGTTGTTCCAAATGGTTGAGCACAGTTAGCAGTTTTTACATGCTTGAGCGTCGCGAGCAGGAGATCCCGGTCCATCACACTCAATTCCCTGGTTGGACCTCGGCCAGGGTAGACTGACCTCCGAACGGGACCGCCGCCTTGCACAAGGGAAAGCGGCCCTTCTGTGTTTGTCAAGAGTACGAAACAGCAAGCAAACTTCGTGGATACAAGGTGCGACGTGTTCATAACTCATTTCAGCAACCTGCAATTCAAACCGAGACAGCTCCAGTGCCTCATCTTTCCGCGATTTCGGGATGCGTTGGTTGAGTGCGACTCAGGACTGCACGTGACGAGGACGACGCCGCGCTGCAGCCGCTCTTAACAGTTTGCCAAACGAGTCGGTCGATTGACAGCAGGTCCATGGCATTCATGCGAGGGGCATGCTGGAAAGGCCATTACCCGACAGCTGATTTCTGGCTGCGTGTTGAGTTGTTTGAGGATGTAGCTGAAGGCTCGGGAAGCATATTCAGAAGCTCTGGGCCAGTTTAGTGGTCAGGACAAGCTCCCCCCCGGAATCTCAACACATTGTGACGCCAAGTCTGTCTGAATATGGCGTGCCACAGGAATTCGCAGCTCCTCTTGCGACACGGTGGTACTAGCATGAGAGCCATTCAAGTTGCAGTGGTGCTCCAAAGCACTCATGAGCCTGGTGCCATGCAGGAGAAGATCGTACGTGCGTGGCTGGCAAGGACGGTGCCTGTGTATGTTGGACCCTCGGAGGCTTTGACGGGTTTAGTTCCGAGAGTTTCATTCACTGTGGGCTTGACAGTTTGGAATCGACACTTGACATGATCTGGGCTCTGATGCGGTCAGCAGGCATCCAGGTTTCCGTGAGGACGAGGAGGGCTCTCTTGAGTTCAGGCAGATTGCGAAGCTCACGACGGCGCTATTTGCCAGCGATCTCCAGCAGCGCCTGTTGCAAAATCAGAGCCACCGACCCGAACGATAAGACCTGGGCGCGAAAGGTCCATACTCCAAGGGCGAGTCGATAAAATATCCCGTCTCGAAAATGAAAGGTTCTGCACAGCGTTTTCGCAAAGTCCTCACGACGCCGATGGAGCAAATCGCGCCCTTCTTGTCTGCAGCAAGGGCAAACGTGGCATCACAGGCTGATCGGACGCAGGCACGACACGCAGGGCGCTACTTCGGCATAGCCTTTGCTGTGGACGCACTCCTCTGTCTCGCCCTCCGCGCGCGCGGAGGAGGTGGCAGAGCCGTTGCGCATAGATGTGCAATCATATACCTACCTTTTCATAAGCAGCGCATTCGCTACCCGCTGCGATTCCTGTATCGGACAATCACACACGAATCCAAACTACCGGGACGGGCCCAGTTTAGCGAACGTGTATGTGTATTGGTTGGAGGTTGATTTCTTGACTCCCAGCTTTTCGTTGTTGGGTTCTCGTTCTTCATAGAGCGTTGTGTTCGCGTCTTTTTCTCTTCCAGCCTCCCTCCTTCCTGTTTCTCTCTCTCTCTCTCTCTTTCTCTCTCTCTCTCTTTCTCTCTTTTCCTCTCTCTCGGTCCTCTTGCCTCGTACCTCTCTCGTACTGGCCCCCGAACTCTCCATCCCCGCGGGGCTGCGATCTGCGAAATTTCGCCACTTTCGAGGGCTGCTGGGGGGGGGCAGCGTAGTCTCGCCATACCCAGACTCAGATCAGACCTCGCCATCCCTGGAGGGCTGCGATCAGCGACACCATCGCCACTTTTGAGTGCTGCTGGGCTGGCAAGCACAGGGTCGCCAGGCCAAGAGTCAGATGACCCCTCGCCATCCCTGGGGGGTGCGATCTGCGACGCTGTTGCCACTTTCGAAGGCTGCCAGGGGGGGGTGCAAGCAAAGTGCCGCCATACCATGAGTCAGATTAGACCTCGCCATCCCTGGGGGCTGCGATTTACGAAACTGTCGCTTCGTTCGAGGGCTGCTGGGTGGGCCAGCACAGTGTCGCCATACCCAGACTCAGATTAGACCTGGCCACCGCTGGGGGGGCTGCATTCTGCGAAAATGCCGTTACTTTCGAGTTCGAGGGCTGCTGGGGCGTCGCCAAACCAAGAGTGGAAGTAGACCTCGCCATCTCTTGGTTGCTGCGATCTGCGAAACTATCACCACTTTCGAGCTCTGCATCGGCGGGGCACCACAGCGGCGTCGCCTTATCCGAACTCAGATTTGACCTCGCCACCCTGGGGGGATGCAATTTGCGCATCTGTCACCGCTTTCGAGGGCTCTCGGGGTTGCAAGCACAATGTCGCCATACCCAGATTCAGATTGGACCTCGCCATCTGTGGGGGGCTTCGAACTGCTAAACTGTCGCCACGTTCGAGGGCAGCCAGCACAGTGTCGCCATACCCTCACCCAAATTAGACCTCGCCATCTCTGGAGGGCTTCCATCAGCGACACCGTCACCACGTTCGACGGATGCTGCGCTGGCCAGCACGGTGTCGCCATACCAAGGCTCCAATTAGACCTCGCCATCCTCGCCATCCTTGTGGGGCTGTGGTCAGCGAAGTTGACGCCACGTCCGAGGGCTGCTGGGACTCAGGCCAGACCTCGCCATCCCTGGAGAGCTGCGATCTGCGACACCGTCGCCACTCGAGGGTTGCTGGGGGGGGGGGCAGCACAGTGTCGCCATCCCTGGGGGGCTGCAATCGGCGACACTGTCGCCATTTCTGAGGGCTGCTGGGGGGGAGCAAGCACTGTGTCGCCATACCCAAACTCAGATTAGACCTCGCCATCCCGGGGGGGGGATGCGATCAGCCAAACTGTCGCCCCGTTCGAGGGCGGCTGGGAGGGCCAGCACAGTGTCGCCATTCACCTATTCAGATTGGACCTCGACATCTCTGGGTGTCTGCGGTCTGCGAAACGTTCGCCCCGTTTGAGGGCTGTTTGGGGGGGGCAAGCACAGTGGGGCCATACCCAGAGTTTGATTAGACATCGCCACCCCCGGGGCACACATCTGTGCAATTTGGGCACACATCTGTGCACTTGCTTCCTTATCTGTTGCGCGTGAGCTGTTGCACGCCCAGGGCTGCCAGATCTTGTGCGTGAGCCCCATAGACGATACGAAACAGGGCATGGTTCGTGTCACCCTCTGTCTGAGTTCAAATTCAAATTCAAGCCCAACTTCGTGACGCAGTGTTGCCCACGCATCCGTCAGGGATGCAAGGCTAGAGACAGACAGCGAAAGTGTCGTAACTTTCGAGGGTTGCTGGGGGGGGCAGCACAGTGGGGCTATACCCAGACTCAGATGAGACCTCGCCGCTCCAAGGGGGCTGCGATCTTTGAAACTGTCGCAACTTTCGAGGGCTGATGGGGGGGCCACACAGTAGGGCCATACCCAGATTCAGATTAGACCTGGCCACCGCTGGGGGGCTGCATTCTGCGAAAATGCAGCTACTTTCGAGTTCGAGGGCTGCTGGGGTGTCGCCAAACCAAGCGTGGGAGTAGACCTCGCCATCTCTTGGTGTCTGCGATCTACGAAACTATCACCACTCTCGAGCTCTGCATCGGCGGGGCACCACAGTGTCGCCTTATCCAAACTCAGATTAGACCTCGCCACTCCTGGGGGGCTTGGGAGGCTGTGATCTGCGAAACTGCCGCCACTTTCGAAGGCTGCTGGGGGGGAGGCCAGCATAGGGGGGCCATAGCCAGATTCAGATTCGACCTCGTCACCCCTGGGGGGCTGCGATCTGCGAAACTGTCACCACTTCCGAGGGTTGCTGGCCCCCCCTAATTACTGATGCGTCGAGCCTCCCATCCGCCTTCTCCCCATTAGTATCTGCCTTTCTTTAACCCAGGGAACGAACTAATCACGTCCATCGAGTTCTTGTCCATCGATCGTTGTCTTGCGAATCGCGTAGCACGCGAGCCCCATGTGTTGCCAAGCCATCACCCTCATATACAATGTACCCACCTGTTTTGGCAACGCGTTGCGCAAGGGTTGGGTACATCGTCAGGATCATGTGATCATTGTTTTTCCTTTTGGTGCCCAGCAGCAGATATTCTTTATCGCGCCAGGTGGTTTGCTAATCGGGCCTGGGCGTATTAGGCTGACAGGCTGGGTTGCTGATTGTTCAATAGCGGAGATTATTCGGCGGGCCGTTCGGCATGCTATTCGCGCACACGCGTGCGAGTATGCAGAACCGTCCGGCAGGTGAGCTCCGCGTGCGGACAGCTCAGCATTTTCTACTCAGGAGTTCCTCCCTCGTTCGTCCGCATCCCTCATGCGCCCCTCATCCTTGGCAGCGGAGATGTTGCAGCGCGTCAGTCGGTTGGCCACCTGCGCTTGGGCATGTTCGGCTGACAGGCTGGGCTGCGGATGGTTCCGTAGCGGGGATGCTTCCGCGGATCAGTCGTGCGGTATACTGCTCGCGCACGGGCGTGCCAGGTCGTTGGATTGCCTCGCAGGGGTTGCACAGGAGAAAATAATGTTTCGCTTGTGGCGGAGTGTACATTCAGGAGGGAAAGCAACACACAGACACAATGAATCGGCGATTCCCAGAAAATATGGGAAAATATGGGAAGTGGTGGGGAAGACAAAAACCCAGAAACTATAGGAAAAGATGGGGGATA
The DNA here is from genome assembly GCA_963575745.1 of Prorocentrum cordatum. Classification (NCBI taxonomy): domain Eukaryota; class Dinophyceae; order Prorocentrales; family Prorocentraceae; genus Prorocentrum; species Prorocentrum cordatum. Next base: position 150,276 of record CAUYUJ010020971.1, on the reverse strand, counting down.
TTTTTATTTGTGTGTAGTTATTTGTGTGTCCCAGTTCCCCTTCATACATGCTCATGCGGCGCTTCCGTAGCGTGCCTTGAGAAGTGGCAGTGCGGAGTTGGCGCCGCGCAGCCCATGATAAGAGCCATCCGCAGTGACGGGCGCCGTGGGCATCCACAGCGTGTTTTCATCGGAGGGCTCGGTCATTGACGGGTGCCTCATTTGTACGTTCATTTTCCGTTACATTGGCCGCATCCTCGTGGGCGGTGAGAGGGGAGGCGTTTCCAGACGGCGACGGCGATACCACATCGCGTCACGGTGATGCCACACCGCTCATGCGCCAGGAGAAGCGCGCCTGCTTTTTTGGCCTACCTCTCCCCGGGAGCCTCCTTTCTACGTATGGTGAGGGAGCTGCAGCGGGAAACAAGTGTCGATTTCATCATGATGGCACGGTTGCAGGTAGGGTTGGAAGTTGGCTCAATGTATGGTTCGCAACAGGGCGAGGAAGTGGTTGAAATAAGGCTAAGTAAGGTCTTCTGGCCGCGGTGCCATGCAGCGTTTTTGAGCGTTTGCGCTTCAGGAAGTTTGTGGGCACGAGCGCGCCAGCTCCACAATGGAACTCCCGCCGACAATGATACCTTTTGGCTCCATGATCGATGCCTCATCCAGCGTGCACGGTGCAGCTTGTAGCTGCATGCGCCATGTTCTCGTCACATCCCCGCCCGACGCTGCCCCCGGCGCATCGGCCCACGTAGCTTCGAGGGGTTGTGAGACGGTGTCAGCACCATTGCAGTCGGGCCCTCCGTGAACCAGCACGGGGGTGGGACATTTGTCAGGGCAATCTCGCGACAGGCTTGTGAGGTCGGCGTGGTCGGAAGCGCGAGTGTGCGTGCGACCGGATCGAACATCAGGAGGCCCCCTTTTATGTTTGTACAGTCGAGCGAGACACACTTTGGCCTTCGCCGATTTCGCTTTGGGCCGCTTGCGCTTCGTTGTTGGACAGGCCGCGGCATTCTGACGGGTCGTCCTTCGTCGACTTCCCTTCGGGTCGACAGCATTCGTCTCAATTTGGGTCTCCGTGTCATAGCGATTGTCTTTACTAGAGGTCACCACGTTGTAGCGATGTAGTATTGAGCACGGATGGGTTGCCATTTTTTGTTGTCGATACGTTTCTCGAGGTGTTCTGCGTTGGCCGCCGTTTTTGCCGAAGTTGTCTCTCTTCGATGTCGTCTAGCGGAGCGGGGGACTGCAGCTCATGCGGGCTCTCGGAAGGGCAATGGCAGGGTTAGACGTTGCAAGATGGTGCTTGCCGTGCAGTCAGCTCTTGTTTACGGATGTCTGTGCGATGGGAGGTTCGCCATTCGCCAGGCGCTGGCTGCTGTGGTTTTGGCATGCTTGGTTGTGCACGGGCCTATCGTCTGGTCGCTCAGCCACACGTGCTCGTTCGTTCGTCCCTGGGTTCGTTCGTCTGTTATTCGGCTTGGTCTGTGGGCCTGGTCAACTTGTGGCCCGTTATGGTTGCTGTGTGGAGCCACTGTGGCCCGCCGCGCGACGTGGCGCCTCGCCAGCGCCACGGTCCGCGGAGGGCTCCGTGGCTCCCGCTCGTGCGGCGAACGGGGGACTGGCCGCAGAGCACGGCAGGACAGTGGGAGTCCCGGGGGGCGTTGGGCCCGAGGCCTCGGGGCAGAGGAGCCCGGAGCCGCCAGCCACGCGCCGCAGCGCCGCGGCTCCGTCGTCCTGCCTGGCCCGTCGCTGGCCCTCGCCCCAAGGGGGCCGTCCCCTGCCCTTCGCGGCAGGAGCCGACGAACCTCCCGGGCGTGGACCAGGAGCAGGTGGAGAGGCTCGCCAGGCGGCCGCCGCGGGGCTGTCACGCTGCGCGGTCATCGAGGGGGGCAGGTGCAGCCAGGCAGTCTCTGCCACAAGAGGGTCCCTCGTCGCAGCTCGTCCTTCTCGTCGTCCTCCGCCTCCTCTTCGTCCTCCCCGAGGAGCATGCACCAGCAGAGGCGTGGCTCGGCCAGCATTGGCCGATTAGCCGTGCCATTCGGCGCCCCGCACGGTGGGGCGGGACTCGGGTTCGGACTCGGCTATTCCCCCGCCGCGAGAGTGCGCAGTTCGGCCCTAATTAGGCTGTCGCGTATGGTCAAGCGAATTGTTGCGTCAATGCGTCACTGAGGCGTGGCCCCAGAACCCGCAGGCCGAAGTCACGTTTGCTATAAAGCTCAGCGCTGTGAGCAGATCAACCAGAGGCATCATGACAAAACCCAAGACGGTGGACGGCACAGCAGAAGAAGTGAACTGAGGCAAGCGTGACTGGCAGAGATACCGACAAGGGGGGGCGCAGAAGGGGGGTGGGTAGGCTAGGTGCGCTCGCGACATATCTGACATCCTACCTCCCCTTCCCATCCCCTCCTATACGCAGATGTTCCTTTATCTGCCGGCGGTTGTCATAGTTGTCATAGTGGAGATGGAAGAGGAGGAGGACGAGGAGGAGGAGGAAGAGGTCCGTAGCCATTTTGGTTCAAGGCTAAACGTTGTGAAGGACTATAGACGTCCGAGAATCAGCGATTAGCTTTGGTCCCTGTCTCCGCAGGTGGCCCAAGCTGTCTTTCTGAGGCCACCAGGGGCCCTCGCGCTTTCCGCGCCCAGTTCCCAGTCTCTGCCTTTCGGGTGCGGCTACCAGGTAGCCGCGAGGCATGGCTGCGAACGTTCTTCATGACGAAGCTGCGCGACTGGCGGCTGAGATCGACGCCATGGCAACCTTCCCGTCGCAGGTGTCCCAGGTGCCGTCCCCTGCTCATGCTGGCGTTCCTGCTGGCGGTGGCGGCGGGATCAAGCGTCCGAGTGAGCTCGGTCACGGAGGTCGTGAACACAATGACTTTGAAATCTGCGGGGAAGGAGACTCGGACCTCAAGGCGTATATCGACCAGATGCGCGACTCCCTCACGCAGGACCTGTCGCAGATGCAGACATCTGTCAACGCCACTTTGGCTTCGACAGCGACTTCGGTCACTAATTCATGCACGGCACTATCGACCCAAGTGGAGCGACGATTGGCACCATTGGAGGCGACGGTGCGCGACCACACATTCCAGATTGCTGAAGTTATGGCGGAGATCAAGCACCTGCGCACAGAGCTTGGCGTGGCCAAGAGTTCGACACCGGCCCCACCTCCGACCTTGGCTGGCTCGAACTCCGACCGCTCGCCTGACCCGACGATCATCGTGCTGCGCTGCCAATCCCTCGTATCTAAGGAGGGTATCAAAGAGATGGCAAAACACTGGCTGGCGCAAGGTGCAATCAATGATGACAAATGGGAGATCCTCGGCGACCCGTCCAGCAAGAGGTACCTCATCAAGTTCAAAGGGGCGGTCAACTATGCGAGCCGTCTGGTCAACCAATCTTTGGGTCCATTCAAACCTCCCCAGCCTGGCGGGTCGTGGAACAAGTTGTACTGCGTCAACATCGAGAGAGTTCGAGTGGAAGTGCATGCGGGACCTGATAAGTCCCCATGTCAGATCAAGCGGGAGGTTGCCTGCAAGAGGGCGAAGACAGCCTTCAACGTCCTGTACCCTGATCGGAAGATCTTCATCAACCGCGAGAAGGGCGTCCTCTCGTACCAATGGAAGGAGCTGCTGGAGATCACGCCGCGCACGGACGACGTCCCGAACCTGCGGTGGAAGCCGCGCAACCTCGCGGACCTCGGCTTCGACCTGGAGTCGCTCCGCACGAAGGTCACTGAGTCCCTGGCAGGGAATGAGGATGACTCTTAGTGGTGTGTTTAGCATTTTGCACGCGCTCTGGAGCGGGCAGAATCGCTCTGCAACGCCTGTGCGCTTGGCGACGTGGAACGCCAATGCCCTGATGCATCACAAGCCGTCTCTCCGCACGAGAAAGCAGAAATGTCTTGCTTCTCTGTTGCAGTCAGGCGCTATAGCTGCTATCCAGGAAGTGCACGGGACCCAACATGATCTAGAAGATTTCAGACATACGTTTAATTCCCCTTTCCAGTTCACCTGTTCCTTCGTTCCTCCTGACCACCCTGCTTCTTCCAGAACTGGAGGTGTCGCTACCTTTTTTCCCGTTTTCCAGAGGTCTGAGGTTCGGCAACAGCTTTTTGGATCTCCCCTCCCCCTCGTCACGTATGACCCCATTTTTCCTGGACGAGTTCTTCGCACGAAAATCAGGTCTCAAGATGGTCGCTCGTGGATACCCCGCTTCAACGTACATAATCATGATTTGAACGTGCAGGAGAGACGTGCTGTTTCTCACAAAATACGAGTGGAGTACGCCTTGAGCCAGGAGAGGCCGCATGAGAGGCTCCTCTTCGTTGCGGGCGGCTTCAACTTTAGTCATCTTTCTCCACTGCCTCTCGCTCCTGACCCTGAGGCGGCTCCTCCCGTTCCTCCTGCCCCTGCCCCTCGTGAATGGCGAGACGCTCTCGGACCTTTGGTTGAAATGCAGCTGGGGGCCCCGGCCCACTTCCATCCTGGTACCAAAATGCTCACGTTTATCGACAGAATCTTCACCTCGGCCCCTGGTTGAGTCATCGCGCAACATGCTTCTGGAGGCCAGGTCCCGCAGGATCCCGTAGTGCTGCAAGCGAAGGAGATCTCCGACCATGCCCCCGTTTGTGTCTGTTTACAGGTTCGCGAGAGGACCCCGCCCGATCAGCGCCCGATCCCCCGCGAGATTTTCAAGTCAGTGGAGCATGCCAAGTTTCTTGCATCTGCTTGGGAGATCGCCCCGCCGTCGGCCGACATGAGCCAACCGCAGATTCACGCTTGCCTGAAAATGCTGATGCATGAAGCCGCACGACACGCACGAGACAGCATCATAGTACATAAGCCGAACAGCATCACTGCAAAGTTCCTGATTGTCAGAAGCTGTGCGCGGGCGGTCCTCCAGAACGACTGTGCGCTGGCGGTCAAGCTCTGCCCACCCTCTGTCCAGAGAGCACCTTGATGTACATCATGAGGTGCACACTGTCGCTCTTGGTTTGCCGCAGGAGTTTTCTGTGTTGTCGAGCGCCCTACATCATGAAGCCGCTAAGCGTTTTCGAGTTGAAATCCGTCAGCGAGCTGAGCGGGAGTCCGATTGCCACCGGAGCAGCAAACTCAAAAAGCAGCAGCGTAGGTTGACGAAGATGCAGCAGCTGTGGTCCCGTTTTGACAAGCGCATGCACCTTGCAGGCGTTCGCCTCGACAACGGCTCGTTAGTGCAAGAGCTCTTGCAGATGCTACAACAGCTCGGTGCCCATTGGCGAGAGGTCTTCACGGCGAAGCCCTTTCTGGCTGACCAGGCCGCTAACCTCTTGCAGCGCCACGCCCCGAAGTTGCCGCAGCTAGAGTTACCGCCGCCGAGCAGCCACGCTCTTCGGGAAATCCTGGACCGCGTTCGCCCCGTGGCCCCTGGTCCTGATAACCTACCCTACGAGGCGCGGAAAATGCTCCCATGGGAATCGAGATCCTGACGGACAGTATGAGGTGGATGCTCGAAGGCTTTTCACTTGGTGCTGACTTCAACGCCGTCCTTGGGGTGTTCGCGCCGAAGGGCGAAGATGACGACGACGGCAATGGTGCGATCAGAAGTGCTACGAACACCCGTCCCCTTGGGCTGAAAAGCGCCGATAACAAGTTGATCACCGCTGCTTGTTGTTATGCATTGGGCCGCGCCGTGCCCCCGGGTCTCGACGAGATCCAAAAAGGTTTTGTTGCGGGGAGGAGTTTCGGTGCCAACATTATCGACCTGGATGTTCGAGCACGCACCTACAGTATGCATGAGCCCTCGTTGCGCCCGCCGCTGGCCGGGTACGATTTCGGCCAGGCCTCCCCGTCCGTCAGCCAGCAGTGGATGTTGATGGTTCTGGCATCGCTGCCGATCCCAAGGGCCTTGAAAGACTTTTCAAGCTCATCTACGTCGATGTCTCTTGTTGGGGCCAGATCGGGCATATTTACAAGTTTCTATTTCGTTTCACTAGTGGTATGATCCAGGGATGCCCAGGCTCTGGCCTTCTGTTCGCGTTGTCCATGGACCCCTTCCTCCAGGCCTTCAGGGAGAAAATCGACGCCCCTGACAGAGGCATCACTCGTGCCTGTGCGGACGACGTAGGCATGGCCCTTCGTCGCTTGGCTTATTTGATGCACGCGTTCCAAGTTTTCGAGTTGGCCAGGCACATTGCGCACTTGAAGGTCAAGAGCTCTAAATGCACGATTGCCCTTATTGGTGGCCCCTTGACGGCCAGACTCAAGTTCCATATCAAAGCCTGGCTACTCGACAATATACCTGAGTGGAAGGACTTTAAGATAGAGGACGCCCTCGGCTACTTAGGGATGCTCCTCGGCCCTGCCGTCACTCCTGAGGACCCTTGGAAGAAGCCTATCGCTAAGTACATCAGCAGAGCCCACTCCATTGGCGCCCTGGGGAGCTCCTCCGAGGTCTCGGCTGGCCTATATCGGTCGCGTGCGTTATCTGTCCTATCTTACGTTGCTCAGTACCTCCCTCCCCCTCGTCGCCTTCAACATGATGAGTATCGCGTCTTCCCTCGGCTCCTGAAGTTACAGTATCGTGCGTGGACTAATGCTGACTGGCATAATCTTGGGCAATGGGGTGGGCCCAAGCTTGGCAGTGCACAGGCGATGTGTCACGCGCCCCTCATGCGGGCCGCTATTTGTACCTTTGCCTCTTAGAGCGCGGGAGTGGACCTCCTATTCCGCGAGGCTGAGAAACACTTACCCTTGGTCCGCTCGATTGCGCGAACTCCGTGGCCGTCTCACTGGAAGAGCCCCCCGTATGCGTTTAATCTCCTGGAGGCCTCCGAGGGATTCCTGCTGAACCCCAACCTCTCGCAGGCTGGCACCAGAGCTCTACAGGCCCTCAAAAACGTTCAAGCCGCGTTTCCCGACAAGCCCCTGAGGTCCCACAAGCCCCAAAGGATCTTAACTCGTGCCTTTACTGAACAGCTATATCCTGACAGACTTCAGCATACTTTTCGGCGTCGGTTATTGGGGGCCAGACCCGATTGCAAGAGCATCATCGATTCCGTCGATTGGGAAAAAGTTCGCGAAGTGATCGCTTCCCGCCCCCCCTCTTGGAGATCCGCCGTCCTCAAGACTCTCGGGGGCTGCTGGTGCACCAGTAATAGGTTCCAGGGATCCGCGAAATGCGTCCTGGGTTGCCCGAATGGTGCCGACAGTTTTTTGCGCTACTGGACCTGCCCCGTCTTCTTCTGGCTTCTGGAAGCTGGTGTCGGTAACATTATAGAGGGCGAGCCTAAGCAGCGGGAGCAGGAGCAGGAGCAGGATCCGCGGGGGGAGCAGGAGGACCAGGGGCAGACGGGGGAGAGAAACCGGGCGGGGCGGCAACGGCGAGGAAACGCTCGGGTCCAGAAACGTACCCTGGGCTGGGGGGGGGAGGACGCGTCATCCTGCACCAGCGCTGAAGCGGTAACACCATGTGTCGGAGGTCGATAGACACCCCCTGCCTTGACACGTCGATTCGTGCATTGGCTATTTTCAGTTCGCGAGAGGGCGTGGCGGCCGATATTCTTGCGGGTCCGGGTCCGTCGGTTTCGGTCCTAGGCTGTTTTCACTGGAGGCAGGTTTACTAAAGAGAGATTTGTCTACCGCCGAATTTAGACAACTCAGAGACGTTCCTCCGATCCGTTTAAGGAACAATGGGTCCAGGCATGACAAAGAACAACAACCACAGTTAAAGGGGATCTTTCTGGTGGACCCCTCGGGGGAGAACCCACCGACTTCGAAATGAACACTTAGGCTGTAGTTGTGGTCGATTTGGCAGTCTGGGACGCCCACGTCGACCACAACCAATACGACGCTGGTCTCGGTGTTCTGAGGAATGTTGGCATGCGCAAGACATTATCCAGGGTGTGTCCTCGATGTGGTTGCGGTCGCTTTTCGCAACCAACGCAACTTTTTTTTGATTCGCGGGCCGAGAGCGAGCCTCCTCCGGTCGAAGCTAAGCGGGCCGCGCACAGCTTTAATTAACAGAGGAAGGAAAAAAGAAGGCGGGGCCTCACGTCAAGGACAAGAGAGGGCCAAGCGCCGGGATCAGGCGGTGCTGAAAGCGAAGTGCATGCAAAGGAGCGCCTTGGACAGGAACCCAGAGGCGAAGTAATTACCGGGAGGCGAAAAGCTGGTGGTGGTGCCGTCAGCGGCGCATCATGTACACCAGCCCCATAAACTGCGGGAGAGGACGCGCCACGCATCCAGGGCGACGCCCGAGAGGATGAGGAACACCGCTGAGCCGGAGTGCAACGTTGTGCCACCGAGCAGGGTGCAGGAGAGGCCCAGGCCATGGTAGTCCAAGATGCCACGTACAGGGAAAAAGAGTCGCAGTCTGAGGCGCTGCTGCCAGGCGAAACCGGTAACTTGCTGCCCCCGCAACAGGAGACATCGAGCATGCGTAATAACACAGCTTACATGCGGGAGGGAAGGGGACACACTCGCGCACAATCCAGGGAGGGAGGAGAGTTGTATTCATGCTGATCAGTTGTTGGCGGCCAGAGGGGAGGCGAAGTGGGGACGGGGAAGCGGCAGGCGGGCAAGCATGGGCACGGGCGGGCACCGGACGGGAATACACCGCTCCAGGGCGTTCCGCGTTCTGGAGCGCTCTGGAGCGGCCGCGGCGCCCCGATGCATCCCCCGGAGCCGGCGGATCTCCGAGACTCTCGATCAGTGCCCGGCAGCAGCAGCCGGGGAACAGGCGGGGGGTGCAGCAGTCGGGCCAGCAGCAGGGCCAGCAGCAGGTCGTTCTGGCAGCCAGTCGGGCACACGCAGGGGGTGCAGCAGCCGGGCGGGCAACAGGGGGGTGCAGCTGGTCACCCTGGCAGCCAGCAGTCAAGCAAGCAGGGGGTGCAGCCGTGCCGCGGGCTCGGTCGGCCGCGGGCTCCGACGCGCGGCGCCGCCCCGCGCCGTGCTCGGCGGCGCGGCGCCCGCGGAGCCGCAGAGGAGGCTCGAGGGCCTGCCCGAGAGGCACCTGCGGGCTCGGATGCCCGCGCCGCCCGCGCCCCGCTGAAGCGGGGGTCGGAGCACAGCCGCGCCCAGGGCACCTTCGTCCTCCTCGTCGTCCTCGATGGCTCTCCTCCTCGGTATCCTCCCGCGGAGGAGGGGTAGGAGGAAAAGGAGGGAGAGAAGGAGGAGGAGGTGGAGGAGGTGGAGGAGGAGGTGGAGAAGGAGGACGGGGAGGTGGAGGAGGAGGAGGAGGAGGAGGGGAGGAGGAGGAGGAGGAGGAGGAGGAGGAGGAGGAGGAGGAGGAGGAGGAGGAGGAGGAGGAGGAGGCGGACGAGGAGGCGGAAAGTGCGTGCAGAGCCCTTGGTGCGCCGTGGACTGGAAGCCGGGGTCATCGAGCTGTGGGGGTCGGGCGGAGGCTTCGGGGTAATTGCCCCAATCTTGCGATTCCCATTTGTTTGGCTCCCCATCCCATGCTATACGCCCGCTTTGGAGACGAGGAGACTCCGCAGCGTCCACACCGCTTACCAGCGCCCGCCGCGCAAGGAGGGGCTCGAGGCGGCATCTTCCTGCCAGTCCCCCTCTCCTTCTCCTCGCCCCCCCCCCCCCCCCGCGCAGCTGGTGCCCCTCCTGTCGTCGTGCCCTCGGCCCGACAGTGCCCGCATCCCACTGCCAGCATGGCCGCCCTCCCGCCACCCGCGCCCACGGGCGCTGGCGTCCGCCGGGCCCGCCGGGCGCCGAGCCGTAGGCCCACCCCGCGGGCCTGCCGGGCGATCGCCTGCACAGCGCTCGCCCAGCTGCTCCTCGGCCCCGACGGCCTCCGGCCCTTCGCGGCGCTGGGGCCGCGCGCCCTCGGCTCCCGCCGGCCGTTGGTCGCCGCCTCGGCCGTCGCTGGGGGCGGCCCCGGCGGGAGCGGCGCCGGCGCCGACGCCGAGCTGGAGGCTCGATTGGGCGTTGCGTGCGGGGGGGGGGGCATCCCGGGTCCCAGGCCCCGGGTCCCCTGTCCCGGGCTTGGAATTTGGGTCCTATGTATTCCGGGTCCCGGTGGTGAAGAAGGTGCACCTCTCTTGTGCCTTACAGGGGCCCCTGGGGCCCAAAAGGGGCACGGACGGTGTACGTTTCTCCCCCACTCCATTTAGCGCCCCTCCCATTAAGCAACGCCCGAGAGGCCCTGGAGGAGGCGGCAAAGGCCGCGCAGGCGGCGGTGGAGCTGGCCGAGGCGCGCGCGGCGGCCGCGCGCGCAGGTGCCGAGCTGGCCGCTGCCAGGGCGAAGGTCCAGGCGGGCGCCGGCGCCGAGGGCACACAGGCGATCGACGCGGGAGCATCCCAGGCGTCAGGGGCAACGTGCGCGGGGCATACGCTCAGGGGTCGTCACGACACGAACCTGCCGTGCCATGGGCAATGTCAGGGGGGATAAGCTCAGGGGGGATTCGAGGTTCGAGGTTTTCGGACGTGTGCGTTGGTTCTTGGAGATTCTCCAGCCTCGGGATGCTTTCTGGCAGCTGCGCCCCGCCGAGAGCGTTCTGGGGATGCCTGGATCGTCCCGAACGGCCGCCGGAGACCCGAGTTATGACCCGAAAACCAAGATCAGTCAGGGGCAACGCTGGAGAGGATAGGGTCGGTGGGGATGCATCGACCCCCAATCGCCCCTTCATCGCCGAGATGGGCCTGATAGCCCACCCCGCCGAGGCACGTGCGGATTCGCTGTCGGGGGCTTATCACCAATCAATCGTCGATGTATCGCTGGCTCCAGCTCGATGTTTTCCCCTCTGAGCCCGTCCCGGACTAGAGGTGCCCTTCAAGGCGGTCGGCGCCGACGAGCCTCAGGCGGTCGACGTTGAGGGGCCGGAGGTGGTCAGGGTCGTTGCGCCTTGGCAGACCACCCCGCTGCTGGACGGCATGCTGGCAACGTCTTTCACCCAGGACTTCCCGAGAGCGGGATTGCCCATATTCATGAGGAGCAGCTAAAGACCACCCCACCTTGGCTCATCATACGCCGTGATCTATTAACAGGTTTCGTGCCCAGCAGGGTTCCACAGTGGCACCAGCATGTGCTGTCTGTGCGGCACAAATCCGATCTCCGTTCATGCTGTTTACGAATTGTGAGGGTCTCATAGCCGGTGCCGCCGAGCATGAAGGGGAAGCCAGAGACGCTTAGGAGGCAAATAATCGAATGGGAAAGCTTCTGCCAGGGAGGGGTGCTCCATCAAAGGGTGGGAGCCACAACCCACGGGACACCCCCTCCTACCCCCCTGCGACCCCCCCCCTACCCACCCTGGCGCCCCCCCCGCCCCGCGGGAAAATGATCAAAGAGAAGAGGTTTCCCTTCAATTAGGGCGTTGCTCGATTTCTCTTTGGTTGGAACGTTTGAGCAGGAGGGCCCACGGACAGGGACAGGAGGGAGCGGTGACGGCGACGACGACGACGACGACTCGAACAGAAAAGCCTCTCACACACATCGACAGTGTCGGCAGATTTCTGGATCTCCACAGGAAATAGGAGCCCAACCAATTTTCACATTCAATTGGGATTTGCTCACGTGAGACTGTTTTCGGAAGCGGCCACGACTAAGGGGCTAAAGGGGGGAGATACCATGGCCACGGCCATGATATCTCCCCTGATGTCGTAGCTACTGGGCGTCCCTTGGCCCTCCCTTGGCGCCCACGTGCCTCGGGACATGTTTTGCGACTCCGTCTCTCGGACGTCCCCGATACTTGTCTTGCGGCTCCCTGCCAGGACGAGGCGCGTCCCGCCGCGTTCCTGACGTCGCCGTCGGGCACGGCCTTCTTCAACCTGATCGGCCGCTTCGAGGACACCAGGCTCGGCGACAGCGCCGATGCCACTGTCCTCGGCATCACGCTAGAGGCGTGCGCGCTCGGGCTCTGGGACTTGTCCCAGTTCGGCAACCTGGGCAAGGTCGAGGAGGAGCAGCCGTGCCACACACCCATCCATCATGATTCGGATCCCGCTGGGGAGCTGCTGCAGATGTGTTCGCGGTCGGCGTTGTGTGTCGCCTCTACGTTACACTGTGCGGTATGAGTGAGTTCCATCACGAGTGTTTACGCATTTGTGATTATTCCCTACCTAGGCTCTGCCTAGAAGGGTTCTTACTCTCTTAGCTTAAAGGGGCCGGGCAGTGTAAAACGCCCCGGGCGGTTCCCCCAGGATCCGTTCCGCGTTTCCCCCAGTTGCGTCCCCTTAGCTTAAGGTTGCTTATCTCATCTTAGCTTGGCTTATTTCATCTTAGCTTAGCTTAGCTTCATCTTAGCTCAGGTTGATCTTAGCTTAGAGTACCTTCATCTTAGCTTCGCCGAGCTTTGGCATAGCAGCGCACATCATAGCACAGCATAGCGTAGCATGGGTGTAATTCCCTACCTAGGCTCTGCCTAGAGGGTTAGCTTAGCTTAGCTTAGCATAGCGCAGCGCTGCATTAGCATAGCATATCATAGCATAGCATAGCACAGCATAGCATAGCATAGCGCAGCTTGGCTTAGCATAGCATAGCATAGCATAGCTTAGCATAGCACAGCGCAGCATGATATAACATAGCTTAGCATATCATAGCATAGCATAGCGCAGCATAGCATAGCATAGCATATCATAGCATAGCATAGCATAGCGCAGCATAGCATGGCATATCATAGCACAGCATAGCATAGCAACTAGTGCTGCTTTCCTAGGGGCTCCAACTTCTAGGTAGGGTCGCACTGGGGTAATCCATTCTTACGTATGTTCTGGATGCGGAGTATTTCTGCCTGTTGTCATACATGCCGCCCGCGAGGGATTATCAGGCGTACTGGGGACCGGTGGCCGCGGTATGCAAGTCTGGCG